>OZ035881.1:24026576-24508436 GCA_964034835.1 Muscina levida
ATTTCAATCGTCGGGCATGCACTCTTTAAGCCAAACCGTGCGCAGGAGTTGGTGCATGCTCGTTATTAGCTCCTCGCCACCGGACTTGAAGCGCTCTGCGGGCAGACCGTCGGTACCAGTATCAGTATCAGCATAATGAAATCATATGATTTGTATTCATTGCGCTAAAACAAAATGAGTCATTTTGTGTCTTTTTACCTCAACACTGCACATCACACGTCAATGTGAGCAAATACAAAATCTAATTTCCCAAAATCGTAAATAATAAAAACTGATTTCAAATCAATTTTTCTCCACGTGAGTGTTTCAGCCAGCAATGATAAATGATGGCAACAGTTTCTAGTGTCGCCCTCCCCAATTGAAGATCTCGGTGGCATTCATTTATTTTAGTGTTTTCAATTAATGTTTCAATTTTCATCGCTCTAAGCACACACACAAAGCAATAATGTGTTTATGTGAGTATGTGTATATGCAAATACTACCACTGTTCGTATGTTCATTATTAAATCTGACACCAAATGATGCACCGGAGATACCCCAATTGAAATGGACACATGCAAGTGTATCAGAAGTCAGCTATGGAACATTAATGGCATTATGCAACTAGCGAAACAGCCTGTAGGGGTTTATTTGCTTGCACACAGCACAATATGTTAACCGTACTTATGTTTCGTTTTATGTGAATTTCAAATAAGAAAGGGTAACATATGTATGCACAAAATTATACAAGGACTAACAATTTCTGCGAGTAAAGTAGCATACATTTAGGCATGATATTGGAAATTATAAGAAAACGTGTGTGTACGACAATGGCAATAATTACTATGATCTGAAGATATATGTATAAGAGTTCACTACCATTTTGGGATATGGTTTATGTTCGACAAATTTATAATAAGTTTTGATTGTTTTACTTTGGATTTATTTTAGTATTTGTTGCAAAACTATACTGGTAACTGATGTATCTGTACCATTATGACAAAGGTTGATATGACCATTTTTTGTCACTTGATATGTTCTTTAGGACAGTAAGAACAAGTTGGCAAAGGATGATTTGTCTGAGATACGTGGAAGTCTATTAAGTAGTTATATAAATAGCTGATATGTCCTTCTGTCCTAATAAGGTTTCCAAGTTTCAATCGACTTTCTGTGAATTTATGAAAATTTGACATATTAACTTGCGAAAAAATGGTATAGGTGTATAGGGTTTCATTAGTGTCCTTGCAAGATCCGAAATAGTAGTAAATAAGACTTTATTTTTCTCCGAATATGTATATGTGTGTATGTTTTCTTACGAACTTCATTAATTTTGCAGTAGATTAATAACACTGTGCTACACACAAAATATACAGGGGTCTTATGTAGCATTTCTGTTAGACTGGAGTACATAGAGTAAAGTGGTACTTTTAGTTTTTCTCGGTCACTTCGTTAAGTAATGTTTTTATAGCAGTTTAAGTGAAATGGCGATATTCCCAAAATTACAAGTTCCAAAATTCATAAGTCTTCTCTTTGTTAAACCATTTTTAAAAGCTTATATTTGTTGTAAAGCTATGACTTTCACCTTTTATTAACAAAAATAATTTTGAAAATCGGTTAAAAAATAGTCAAACGACGGCAGTTTGAGCAAAACAACCCCGAAAAAAAATTGCGAATTCTCATTTTCTCAACGCTCTCAGTTGATCATGAAGCTGCGCAATGTATATTTTTTTCCTTCATATTTGTATCACTGTGTAATAGATGCACCAAAATTTTTCTATACACTCACATACTCATAGATGTTTTGTATGTTTACTACTAGTAGTTGCTATCATATTTTTTCGATCCATACATTTTGAAGATGTTGTGTTTCGCAGTATTAAGTGTCGACTCAATCGGCTTGTCTAGTAAGACCTTCTCAATCAGTGACGTTCGCATTCGTCGATAAACAAGTAGGTGCCATTAGTTGTGAATATAAAAATAGAAAGTGTGTTAGTTCACAACAATGCGAGAAGCTATCCCATACCTCATTCATGGGGTGCAACGGGAAATTAAGTTTTTTTTGTCTTTATAGTTCATACACATGACAGAATAGTTGCATGCTGTCATCGCGTTGGTGTTTTGTGAACCTAAAATAATAAACTCGTTCATATCGCACGTATTTTGCTGTTGTTTTTGCCATTTCTTTTCAAACAGATGACGGCGTTTGCTGTGGATGTGAATCACATTCGAGCGATGTTGTGGTTAACATTGCACGAAATGACGAACACGAACAATAAACTCTTCACTTTATCATTTGTCAAGCTTAAGAGGTTAACAACAATAAACATACAAGACGACTATAATACCAACAAACGTTATAAACGGAAATATCAGAGGGCGCATAATGTGACAAGAGCAGTCACGATAAAGCGTTAAGTACATGTACGTAGCATGTACGATTTTTGAAGTTTTCGTATAGTATCATTAGTATAGAGAAAATTTAATGACAAACAGGATATGGCTATTAAAAGTGTAAAGAGAAGCTGCCACGATTATCTAACAAACCCAAAATTATCGCGTTTAAGGCTCTTTTACTATATTGTTATATGGTGGCGTATGATTATCATAAGTAATATTCCACGTAAATCATACGCCACGGAGTACAACAGTTTTATTGTAACTGCTGAATGGATAAGTGAAAGTGAAATAAGTGTTTCTTATGTAGGGAAATGTTATATGAACTGATTAAAGGAATTGTAATTCTTATTTTTTTTAATTTGTTTTGGATAACTCTGACAAGTGGTTCTCGAGTTATGTCAAACAAAAGAGCCTAAAACGTAACAAATTCCCTTATACGATACTTACTAATATCAACTCGATTTTAAATAATTATGGCATGTAACTTGACAAATCGATAAGCTAAAAAATGTTGTACTGTGTAATCGTCCTCTTCTAAAAAGACAAAGATAGTTTTGAAAAGATGTCAAATAAAATGGTCCCAAATCACAGAGTACTTATATGTTGATTGAATGATTCATAAAAACCAGTAACGAAATTTCAGTCAGATGAACTGACTGATAAATACCCTTATCCATTAGATGTACTGATATTATTACTCGATTAATAGAGCTGTCGGAAAGATAGAAGGGGCGTGGATAGACTTCCAGTTTTTTCTCCAAAACTTTATCCTTTTATAGCGTTACTAAGTACAAAATTTGGGCATGATCGATTTATAAAGTGGGGAATCGCGATTTTTATTCAATTCAGTTTGCTCAATAAATTGTGGATAAAATCAAAAGTTGTAGAGCGATTACAATGAAATAAAGCTTCTTATATTCAGAATATACAGAATATACTGAATTTGGCCACGATCGCATTGGGTGTATTGATATTATTACCAGAGCTCGCAATAATTGGTCTCTTTCGTGCTTGTTGTCAGTCAAAAACCAACCATCCACTGACACGATGCGAAACTGTCGCGAAAAAACCCGCAAATATACGCATACGCATTTGCACACAGATGGGCCACTTTTCCTCTCCCTTCCTCTCTTATGCCTGTGAGGACAACATAACGGCAACAACATAAGGCAAAGCAACAATAAAAATTAAGACTTTTTTGCGGACACTTTGCTTGCCTTGCTCACTTACTGACTCTCAGTAGCTTAGCAACGGACGGTTCGGTTCGTATCGATCGGTCAGTAAGAGACCGATTCATGTGTTACATTCAGCCCGAAACCTGAGAGCAAGAACACGAACGAAACGAAAAAAGGGTTGCTGTTCAGACACTGAGCGATTCTGTCTCATTTTTTTTTGGTCTTTAAAGTGAGCAGACCAGACCGCCCAGTATGATTTGGTTGAGCATATTTTGCGAGCTCTGATTATTACTCGAATTCTAAAGTGGGCGGAATGGTACATTTATATGGGAGGTACCAGAAGAGGCGTGGCCATGTAGCCAATTTACAATGCCGTAAGTAGTTTTGGGAAAATATTAACTTGTGCAAAATTTGATTGCGTCTTTCGAAAGTTATCGTGCATACCCGCCGGACAGCCATGCAGACAGACAGACGGACATGGCTCAAACAACTTAAAAGTCATGAATCGAATTTGGTTCAAAGTGACTTCAAAATTATTCCAGGTTACATTGATCGAGGTACCCAGGGATGAAGGTCCTACTGATAATTCTTCATCGAATTAAGTCAGCATCTGTCAGCTTCACTCTCCATCTTGCGAAGGCTAGAGGTGATGTGGTCATGATACGAGAGCCATTGACGGTCGGCGACCGCATATATGGTATCTGGTGTAATAGATACAAGAGGGATTTATGGTTGGTATCATCGTACATGTCGCACATAAACCAGTCCACACAAAGTCAGCCCATCCGAGGTGAGTCAGAAATATTGGATCGGAAGCCAAAAGACGTAACACAAGCGTCGTTATAGGTGAGGTTGCCGAAGCACGAGTGCCGACATCATTGCTCAAGGTGAATCTGCTTTTATATTCATTTAAGGGAAGCCTTGACAATCTGTAACAGCGAGGAGGAAATCACCTTCATAGGTTAGGAGGGAGATTCTATACCTTACTCTACTAGTTACCAAAAACAATACAAATATCTCTGATTGGAGCGTACTGACAAATCACTCGGTTTCTGATCAGAGATATTAACAGTTCCAGATTGCATATTTGAATCATTTAAGAAGAAGAGAAATAGTCTTATTGTATTTTTTATCTGATTAAAAGAGGGTCTTCGACAGAGTTAATGCCTTTCTAGCGATCACTCACGACATAAGGTGCAATTGGTGGATTGTACAGAACATCGTTTTCATTCACAAGTTCGTAACTAGGCAGCACCCATATATTTTTGTTTGTTGTTTAATATTTGGTTATTTACAACATAGGTGAGATTTTTTATTATAAAAATCACCGTAAAACTAAATATCATTACTCAAGCATAAATATAATACCTAAACATCTTAACACTGCAATTGTTAACGCAAAAAGAGCTTAGCCATTTCCCTGCTAAATGCTTGCCTTCGTTTCCGTATCCCTTAAGCCCTTAACTTTTAAATGATATTTAATGTGCGCACATTGTACTGCTTCTTTTCTCAACAAGAAGAAAGAACGCCCGAGGTATAAACATTGGCAAAAGGACGGATTTACCTTTTACCAAGGTTTATTATACCTCGGGCTTCAATTTCTTCTGTCCTTGTTTTCTGTCGTCTCTGTATTACATTAACACATTCATTTTCCGAACACATACGACCAACAGTATGACTTCACAAAGCACACCGCACCAGCACCACCACTACTGTAGAGACGAGGCAACAGGAGCCACGATTTGTGTTACCTTAGGGACGGTACTAAGAAACGACTTAAATGTATTTTGCCGCCCCAATATATTGCGCCAGCACCTAAGACGGAAGTGAGCGAAGAAAATTCAATAAAGCTACAAGCTACATTACATTGAAACGCCATTGAGGATATGTTGGCATTAAATGTATGTAAGCATATGCATATGTATGTATTTATAGCAAAAAGCAGGAAACTAGTAAGTAGTAAAATTTTAATCAAATCTCAATGGAAAACAAATAAAAGGCTTCAATGGAGGGGGTAAAGATATAGCACCTAGCTGATCATAGGTAAGAGGAAATAAAACTGTTTGATGTTTAAAACATGTAGCAAATAATTGATCAATAAAAAAACGACGATGCTTAAAAAATATATTTCTGTATAAAAGAGCGATATGCTATGAGAGATTAAGGCCAACAAACTGTAAATACTTTATATAAAATGCTCGAAATGTTAAATTTTCTGTATTACTGTGTTTATTTTTGAAATAAAATTTGAATTTTTTGATACATTTCTCGATTTAGGGGTAACGACCGTTTACGAAACTATATAAATACCCAAGAAAAATCTTTATAATAGGATTTGTTTCCGTTTTCTTTGGCCAATAAATTTGATTCTTCCTTCTGAACTATTTTTAAGACGATATATGGGATTAATTTCAACTATGGTATTGATTAAAATTGGATAGGAATTTTTTCCCTGAGAAAAATTATGTTGCTGCATTTATAAAATATTCCTAGACAACTCAACTGTCTAGAGAAAATTCAGTATCGTGGGATATTGGGTGGCAATATTCATATTCTTACTAATAGTAAAGCGACTATCAGATCCCTGGAGAATGTGTACACCACTTCGAGAAATGTTCGAGAATGCCGGTTGCCTCTTGAGGAGATAGCGAGACATTCGACGGTTACCCTCAAATGGGTTCCAGGTAGGGTTGCCAGACGATCTTGATTTTTCTTGATTTACAAGAATTATTAATGCTCGTCAAGAATCAAGAAAAAATAAGTTTTGTCAAGATTTTTACAGACAAACCGAAAAATAACGCAAATATTTTTTTTTAAAAAATTAAAAGAACCGTTCATAGAAATATTATTGTGAAAAATTTTCGTTAATGTATTCTTTCAAAAATCTATTATCACTTATTTTCGCCTCCCTATTGAACACTTATAACACTATGCAATAAATGAAAACTTTTTGTAAAATACAAGAAGTTGACAATATAGGCATCCTTCGGAAAACATGAATAACTTAACTTTTTGTTAACCGATCTTTACAAACAAGTATGCGTTGAACTCGTGAAAGCGTGCACTTTCTGAATAAAATAGTGAAAATAAGGGTGTCCTTATAAAATAGTGGCTACAAATATCTTCAAACTTAAAAAATAGTAAATAAATCACAAAAGTTTGAAATTTCGATGCAAAAAAGAGACATATATGACAAGTAATCAATATAACTATATATATCGTTGCAAAGGCCGCAGTGTCTTCTTTCAAAATCAAACTTAAAATCAGTTGATATTCAACCACGGAACTGGCTTACACGTGCGTAATGGTACGGCAAAACTGGTATCATAGTGGACTTTATGAGCTATTTAGGTTGACTAGACACGCTTAGATTGTATTGATATGTCCACGAAAAGTCTTCAACTTTACCATGGCTACAATTTTGGCGAGCATTGTTAATGAAAAATTTGGACTCCCTCAAAGTAATGTTAAAAAAAGTGAAAAAATGATAATTTCTTCTTAAATTTTTTTTTGCAAAAGGACAGGAATAACCGTCATCTGTGACATAAATAGTTAATAATGTTAGTGCGCATAACTAACAGCTACATTATTGCTGAATATTGTTTAGAGCTATCACGAAGTGTGGGTTAGCTGTTGGACAAAAACGCCTATCTCGCCAAACTGAGTATAGGGTTTTATTACCTGTCGATGCTAGAATCGAACCTCTACTGTCAAGTTCTTGTATTTTTTCACTATTGCACTGTGTAATTTGATAACATTAAAAAAGCCAATTTCAAGCAGAAGCTCCGGTCGTATTAACCTAAATTTTAGATTAATCGGCTAAAGATCGCCGCCGTCTTGTTTTTGTAGAGAAAATCCTTAATGGTTTTAGAAAGTCGTAGAGAAACAATGTCAGGTCAGCGACGTAATGTCAAATCGTAATTTTTCTCATTTTATACTTCGAAGCATTAAATTTACCAATAACACTAAGTCGTAAAATAAAAAGATCAACATCAGTGTTCCCACTATATTTTTTATACCCTCAACCTTAGGTAAGGTGTAATAGTAGACAAACCCTCAGAATATCGAAATGTTTTGCCACATTCCTTTTGGTACCTCCCATACATATCATTTTGTTAGTACATTGACTATAAACATGTAATAAAAATTGGATCCCGGAATGAATATGGACTATATCGGCCGACCCCTGATAAAATGACCTATTTATGGAAAATTTATATTTCTTACATTAAATTCAAACCGACAATTGGAGAATGCTTAAATTTGGTCACCTTGGGTGATTTAAACGTTTGTCACTCTCTCTGTATTATCTCCCATAACATTTGACCAAAAACACCCACATAAAAAGTTAATTCCTCGTTATCCTGCAAATATTAATCTGACTCTTTGTACTGCCCCTGCTGGTGCTCGTATACAAATATGGCAATTACCTGAAAATTTATATATTTTCAACAAATTCAAATATAAACTCCTCAAGACGTTAAAAAAGATTACTTTCAATATTTTGCATTTTGAGAAACTTAAATGTTTCATCCAACCCATTAGAAACTATGAATTCTTTAGAGATTTTTGTGCGTAAAAGACTCTTTCGGTAACCCCATACAAAATTACAATGTGTCTAGAAATATAGAATAAAAATTCTACATTTGTTGGCAATTTCATTAACACTTTTTGAACTGTAACTAGAGTTTCTCTCACGGGATTTCCCGGGCGGGAATTCCCGGGAATCCCGGTCATTTTTAATTCCCGGTTTCCAGGGAAATTCGTCCGGGATTCCCGGGAAATTAAAACACCTTTGGCAGATCAAATTTTAGAAGCTTTAACGAAGCGAATTGAAGATAGAAGGGGCAAGCGACTTTATACTTTAGTGAAGTATCTTAAAGATCCAACAGCATTTGATTAGAAAGCTAATAACTTATTTCTAACTGCTTCAAAAGAAAATTTGATCGCGTACGCTGAACAAATTTATACTCGACTTTTAAAAGAAGTTATCGACGAAGTTCTGGAATCAGACGAAATTCCTATTTGTGACATTAGTACCGAAAGACCAATTGAGGATATTTTAACCGATGCCATAACAAATGTAATGTTGCATCAAGTAATAGACTACTAAATTACTTGTTAAAAAAGGATTTACAATTTTACGAAGCAAGAGGAAAAGCAACGAAAATGTCACCATTTTATTGAATGCTCTTCTGGCAATAAGGCCAACATCAGTTGAAAGCGAGAGAATGTTTTCAACAACAGGGCAATTTGTAAATAGAATTAGAAACAGACTGTCTGATGAAACTATTAACCCTCTTTCTGTTTTAAAAACGTATTTTCAAAATGACAAATTAACTTTTATTGTTTAACTAATATTTTTATATACATTTTTTTGTTTGTAATGTTTTTGTTTTACTTGCAACTTGTACTAATAATCTCATACTGCAAAATTGAAAAAAATTAACATAGTTTGTCTTGTTTTTCTACTGCGCGAAAATTCCCGGGAATTCCCGGGAACCCGGGAAAGGCAAAAAGGGAAATGAAAAGTCCGGGAAAAAGAGAAACTCTAACTGTAACTCTTGAAACTGTATAACAACATGTCAGTAAAAGTCTGGTCATACGACCGAGTCCTATCTCCAAACGTTTACGCTACACAAGCTGGAAAATTTTAATACATAAGTAATTTCATTTCATTTAAAAATCGTTTAGTTTCAATAGCTCGAGACTTAAGTAATATCATACACAAGGTAAGGGTATTTAACAGTCAGTTAACTGACTGAAATATCTGTAATTGATTTTTTAATGTTTTGTATATTTTTTATATGAAATTATATTGTTATAAAAAAATAAATAAAACTGAAATATGTAAAACATCTAACGTATGAGTATTTTAATATGTCAAGATTTTTTTCACAATCAAGAAAATTTTTGGTGATTGTCAAGAATTTTACAATTTTAAATCTGGCAAGCTTAGTTCCAGGGCTTGTGGACATATACAGTAACCAAAGGGCCGATACGTTGGCAAAGCCCGCTACAACCGTGATCTCAGGCGAAGGTTACGGTCTCATTGGATAATTGCGGGGAAACTGATCTTCATTGCTATGGACAGATGGGTGAGAGAACCCACTTGCACGGCGACCACCAAACAAATTTGGCCAACAATGGATATACAGAGGACACCATTTGTGCTGAACCTATCCAGAGTCCACCTGAGGAAAAACATAGCTGTAATAACCGGTCTCTGGCCGGTTGGTAAACACGCCAAGAGGTTGAAACTACCCTACAACGATTTTTGTAGAAGCTGCAATGATGAGGAAGAAGAGAAGACCACGGAGTATCTTCTATGTCACAGCCCTGCTTTTGGCGAACTGAGCTATGAAAAGCTTGGTCATCGGACAATTCTGGACAATACCTGTCTATCAGTAGGCGAATTGCGGAAAATGCATGCCTCCATCAGTGCAAGTAAATGGCCGAATAGAATAGGAAAATTTCGTTCGAAAATTTGAAATTGGTATCACAATAGGACCTATATAAGAACCCATGTGAGCTGTGTTGAACGTGGCAGCCGAATTAACCTAATCTGACTTAACTCAACTGTCTATTAGTTTATTTGGTCTAAACTATTAACCAATTATAAATATTTACATAAATTAATTGCTCTAACCTCTAAGTATATCAACAAAGCACTTAACAATTCATATAAGTTGCCATATTGCCTCAATTACTTCGGTGAAATCTGCTAGTCCCATTTTCCACATAAACGAAACACTTCATTTAATTTATTTTAAACGATTCTGACAAACAAACCAAAATCCAGAATACGACAACTGTTGACAGATGAATTCTCGGAGTAATTCAATTGACTTGAAACAATATTTACCAAAGATTTTATTACGTATTTTTGCTCGCGGTCAAATAATTACTGTAAGTCTATTTGTTATCATTGTGAATTATACCGCATATAAATGGCGACAGCAGACGGCAATAATTTGTCTAACTAATTAGCATAATTATCAAATATTCTTCTTCCTTCTACATTTTACTCTGTTGCTTTTGTTACACCGATTGTGGGAATGAGTGTGTGTGTGTGAGTAAAGGTTTCTCATTTATGAACCAAAATGTCTGGGAGGCAAGGATATTATATAATTGTCCAAAGTTTTGTAGTTAATTGAATAATTGCTTTGACTTTAGTATTTTGTTAAGTAATTAATTATTATGGTGCAAGAAACATAGCATCAAGTGGTTAGGAAATAATGGAACTTGAAGCACGTCCAATGTATGCTGCCGTAGGCAAGATTTATTTATAGCTTTAAATGGGGAAGTAGTTGATGTAATTGCTCGTACCCTACTATGGCTTTAATAAGTTTGCTAAATAAATTACAGATAGCAGCATAGTATTAATGTGGGTTAGTTGTTGGTGTTTTTTAGAGGCATCAAAATTCAGATTGGTATAACTATAAAACTATGTCTAATACTAATTGGGGTTTTTTTGCTTTTCAGTATACTTTGTCAACTCACCATGCAAAGAGTAACACCAGAATCATTTTCAAATCGTGAAAATTTATTTCCAAAATTCGCGTTCTGTTCGCAAAACTTGAACCATTATTTTTTTCATAAAATCATCTTCAGCAATGAGGCTCATTTCTGGCTAAAAGGGTATGTAAAGAAACAGAATTTTAATTTTTGGAGAGAGCGCAATCATGAGACTCCATTACATCCCAAAAATTTACGTTTAGTGCGGTTTAGATGACGAAGACCTCAACGGTCCATTTGTCTTTAAATGCCAATATTCCGATGAATACCGTTAATGGCGAACACTACAGGCAAAGGCCTCATTTATTCCTCATGGAGGAGAAATGATTCCAACAAAACGGCGCAACATGCCTAACACCTCGTGGAACCATCACTTTGAAGTGCCAAACGTATGATGATCGAATTATCGCAAGAAATGGACTTATAAATTGGCCTCCTTGTTATGTGATTTCTCAGCTTTCAACTGGAGAACGTCGAATATTTGATCTATGCTGATAAACCAGCAACGAATAATCATAAAACCAAGTGCGTTTGAAAAAGTGGCGCAAAACTGGACCGTCAGGATAATGTTAATCAGTTGCAGTCGTGGAGACTATATGCCAAAAACTTTTTGAAATATTCTTGAAAATAAATGCATTGAAATTTGTGGGCCAACAAAACCAATCCATAAATTTGGTCATTCCATTGAATTTTGTTAAAAAAGTTCTCTGCCAATTTTGTATTTAATCAAAACCTATGAGTATACAAAAAGTCAAATAATTGTGGATCGGAGAATATCAGTGACATGGATATAAATGTAAGCATATATGAATAATATATTGCTGTTTTATTTGCAACTTTTGTACACTATATTTTATTTTTGTGAATGTTGAAATTATAGTGAGTATAATATTTTGTTGCCACTTAAAGAAGTCCCTTTGAGGGTTAATAACATTACGCTCTTTTGTTATGTGGATAACAGGTTGCTAATGCGCAGGTTTCCTCTTATTGGTGTTGTTTAGCGCAAAATGTTAAGCTAACCTGTAACAACAATATAATTGTTCATGTGGGTTAGGAACAAAGGCAGATGCCAGTTATTGTTATGAAGATGACGTCTGTGTATGAGAATAGTCAATTATTTAATGGAAACATATATTTTAAAATTCTTGTATTGTCAACAGCGGAGGAACTTTGCAAGAGTCCTGCAAAATAAGTAAGTTTCGAAAGTAAAATAAGATAATATTATAACAATTAGTGTAGAAACTCCAGTATGGTGAACTGACTGATAAATACCCTTAGATGTAAGCGCGTAATTGGCGAACACTACAGACAAATGATTGGTGAATTTTGTATTCCTCATGTCAGTGTTAATCATTTGGAGAAAATATAGTTCCTACAAGATGGCACAACATGAAACAGAATGAGTGAAACGATCACCATGTTGAGCCAAATATTTGGTGAAGAAATTATCTAAAAAATAGACCTTTGATTTGGCCACCTCTAATGTGTGATTTGATACCTTTGGATTCTTATTTGTGGGGGTTCGTCTTTGTTAATAAACAAGCAACAATTGATCATTTAGAAGCCAACATTCGACGCACTATAGACGAAATGTGACCCGGTGCAGACCATATGCCAGATATAATTTCTAAAAATTAAATTCCATACAATTTTTGGGCCATAGGTTTGGTCATTCTATTGAATTCGTTATGTTTTACACCCTAAAAAACACCCCTTATACGTTGTATTGAACATAAGGTCCACATTATTACCTTAAGTAAGTTAAATTGTTATCCTACAATTTTCGCTATAAAATGTTAGACAACTGCTTACAATATAAGCACCACCAAGTGTTTATTTTGGCACATTAATAGAAGTTATTCATTTCATACTCACCAACAACATTTTAGTGAAGAAGCTAAAGAAGTTAGCAACAGATGTTTAAATGAAGAATCAGTTATTTTAACAAATATAATTTATAATTATGAAGCAATCTCTAACATCTAACATGAAAATATAACAAAGCTATACTGTGCACTTTCTAAGACATTTGCAATAAAAAAGCGGCATGAGTAAAAGCAGACAATCTTTATGCTAATGGAGAACGTCGATAAACTACTGACACTATGTACGAGACACATACACACACTTGACGTTAATGGAGTCACGTGCGGGGACGCAAAATTTATTGTGCCGACACTATTATGAAAGCTGCAGCTTTTCTATCTTACCAAAATGTAAGATCAGAACATATGGTTTATGGCATAAAAGAAAACATGCAAGCAGTATACGCATTAAATTGCGAATTATGTTAAACACTCTATTATTATATTCAACGCAGATTTGCGACCAGGCAACTTTTAGCGTATCACATTATAACATATTTGTGGCTGTTAAGAAACAACATTATTGCAGTTGTTAAGGTCTGGAAATCGTATCCTCCTTGACCTAGATAGATTAATACATTTGAATTACACAGTGCAACATTTCTAAGGTCATCGTCTGGTGCCGCCTTCGTATCCAGATATTTTTGAAGTATATACCGAGACTAAAAATCCCCAAAGGATTTGGCGCCATTACATCGAAACATTTTTTTATGGATACTCCAATATTTTCACCCCAACACGATTTTTTTTTATCATTTTTACGGAGTCCATATTTCATTAACAGTTCGAAATTTTTCTTTTGGTATTTTGCAAAGTTGTAGATCTAAACCAGAGCAAAAAAAGTGTCAAATAGACCGACCCAAAAAAACTGCATCTAGTGCATGAAAATTGCAAAAATATGGGGAAAAAACATATTTTTTCATGATGTTTTCCACACAAAATTTATTTCGTTGTACTTCGTGGCGTATGATTTATGTGGAATATTACTTATTATAATCATAATTTTATGGTGAAAATAACATGAAAAAATAGCCTTTTTTCCCATATTTTTACAATTTTCATGCACTAGATGCAATTTTATTTGTCGGTCTATTTGAGACTTTTTTTTGCTCTGGTTTAGATCTACAACTTTGCCGAAGACGAAAAGAAAAAACTCCGAACAGTTTATGAAATACGGACTCCCTAAAAATGGTCAAAAAATCGTATTGGGGAAAAAATATTGGAGTAGCCATAAAAAAATGTTTCGATGTAATGCGGCCAAATCCTTTGGGGATTTTTTTAGTCTCGGTATATACTTCAAAAATAGCTGAGTACGAAGGCGGAACCAATTTATGTGTTGCACTGTGGTATTTATGTTTTAAACTTTAAGGAATATCTCGGTTGTTAATTGATGTCAATTTCAAAAAGTCAAATTGGCATTATTGTACAAGGACCTTGAAAGGGGAATTAATAATCAACATTGGGGAAAGTAGAAACTTTTTGCGAAATGTTATCTAATATGCCAGGTAGAAATTATAGTTATATGACCAAACTGACGCTTGTCAGTCGGTTTCAGTTAAATGTTATACACTGCATCACCATAGCAATCAATACAACGAACATTACAGTCGATATCCAACATTGGGATATTTGTGTTGATCTCTGCCCACATACAAATTATAATCCAAATGATTACAGACCTATTTTATAATAACCAAAACATACCACAATATCATGATTATAACCTATAATATAATCTACATCGGAATGAACTATCCACTATGCATATAATCATTATGGTGATTTACAAGAGATAATTAAAATTTAAATAATTGTTGTTACTGGTATAGGTAAATAAACCTATATATATGTATGTTATTCATGTAAACTTATACATCTTCGGTATCTTGCAAAAAAGTCTCAAGTCCACTTTTTGTGTTTATTAATGATTTAAAGTCCATGACCGCTTGTGTTTTGATACAATAACTACAATAATACTTTAAAAGACGTGGGATTTCTTTATGTCACAGACTATGACTATTGGGACACCTTTGCATCATTATGTCCATTTTACAATAATTTGAACTTGAGACATTTTTGCCGACGATGCACGTAACATATGTTTAGCATGTTAATGGAAATATGACAGAATGATGTTGGTGCAGCTCATGGAAAACTATAAAATTTTTTTGGGAAATGATTTTCATATTTTCTTAGATGGCAAGTCTGATTCTATATAAGTGCGTTTTCCTTACTGGTACTATGAGCTGTCTCTTCAGTTTAGTAACATACATACACTAGCGGACCCGGCGAACTTCGTCACGCCCCAATTTTATGCTTTCAGATAAACTCAGTAGAGAATGTTTGATAAACAAAGTTCTTCGATTAGTTTTCCGCCGCAAAAACAAACAACGAAGGCAGTTCTCCAAATCTCGAAAAGGCAACGTTCAGCTGACCGCACGTAAAACAGGGAAATTCGAGTTTAATCTCACATACTTCCAACGATTGGCCTTGCGATTTATTGATTGTCGTCGGGGAATTGGAATGGATGATCAGTTGGAAATATCTGATTCGTAAGATAAGGACTTCCTCCTCTTTGAATTTGTTCTTGATGATCGTCTGAAATCACATTTTTTATCAGATTCTTGACGGACAACCGCGTACCGTTGCACAATTTCGGTTGATTAAGATTCCGCAATATGATTATGATCGATCCCACCTTTATCTGTAAATTATGCGGCACATTAAGCGAGTTGAAAATTTGGTCGGATTGTTGGTCGCTTTATCCATACGAATGCAGTTCTCAAGTGATTTAACTTCCTTATTTGAAATTCTAGCTATTGATATATTTATTCTTCGCTGCTAGTAACATACTGCCCTTAAACTAATCCAATCGAGATTTTTATAATTTTGTGGAATGTCATGAGTTACTTTTTCAACGATGTGAACTGGGAAAAAATTGCAGGGAACGATATCAATTCAGTCGAAACATCAATCCGAATTTGGCCATTGCCAAGCGCTAGCAGTTGTTTCGGGAATTCAGCAGAAGATGGGATGTTCTAGAATGAGCCCCTATTTTTTTGGTCAATAACAACTTCTTGACATTGACGACGTTTTCAAGCATGGTTTCAGTAAATCAGCAGCATTAGACATTTTGAGCAAAATCATAGCCCCACCAAATCGTTTTAAATCCCCTCGTAAATCCTTTCTCGTTCGGTCAACTACTTCCAAAGCTCGTTTATTCGTTATCGCGCATTAATCCGAAATGTTGATTTGGCATTCCCACATCCACTTCGCCATTGCGAAATTCTTCGGTCTGCACATCTAGATTATAGTATTGCTCCCGTTAAAATTCGCAATCGAATGCATCTTTCATCGAACGATTTGGCGCTGGCATTCACAATGTCGACAGCAAATTGCCGCACATCCCGTCGGGTTCGACGGATTTTTATCTAAATATTATTTATCTCGTTACCAATCAACATTTAACCGAAATTTTCCACCTAAATATCGTTCAAATCAGCAAAGCATGCGAAAATTGCAAAATTTTGTCAATAAAAAAAAAAAACATTTTTTGGAATTTTCCGGAATTTTCCGAGTTTTTCTCTAAAAAAGCTATTTCGTAAAAATTGCACACAAAATTCCATAAAAAATTCAGTTTTAGATTTTTCCAACTTCCCGACTTTTTCGAAGGATTTTCCAAAAATTATCTTGCATAAAACCCTCATACCGATTACGAACAATTAAATAAAAACTTAGCAAAATGTGCCAGCCGTTCTCTCTTGATGAATTACTACACACTGTTCACACCGTTTTCATACATATAGATTTCACAATAAACCGAATTTTTCCAAGCATCACAACGAATTTGCCACTTTACCGTCGTCTAAAATCATCAAATCAAGCGTCGAAAAAATCCAAAATTTTTGAATTTTTTACAGAATTTTCCGAGTTTTCCACCAAGAATTTTTCTATTTTTCCATTCGAAAAATCATTTCGGAATGATTTATCCGAAATTTTCACATTTACATTATTGAAAATTATCAAAACACAATAAAATGTAAAATTTTCTATTTCACACAAAATTCAATTTGCGATGCAAAATGCTTCCGGAAAAATCCAAATTTTCCGAGTTTTCCACAGAGAATTTTTCTATTTTTCCATTCGGAAAGTCATTTCGTAATAATAATCCACTGTTGTCACTGTTACATCGTCCAAAATTATCAAATCATACGATACTATGCAAAATTTCGTCGAAAAAACAAATTCAAACTTTTTGAATTTTTCCGGAATTTTCCGCATTTTTCAACAAAAATTTTCCATTTTTCTATTCGAAAAGCCATTGTGTAACAATTGCACACAAAATTCCATACAAAAAGGCAATTTTCGATTTTTCCAATTTTCCGACTTTTCCGGAAGATTTTGCCAAAATTTTCTTTCACATAAACCTGCTCCAGGCAATAACGAACAACTGAAAAAAAAGTTTGAGCAAAATCGGCCAAGCCGTTCTCAATTGATGAATTACTATAAATTTTTGCCACCATTTTTATATAAATAGATAATTTGCCCTTTTTAGTTCCTTGTAACTAGTTATATATGGCGTATGACTAATATTTTGTATAATAAAAAACATCATCAAAAATCGCTCATACGCACCCAGATTATTTACACCAGTAGATTGGTTCAAAATGCAAAAACATTAAAATCATGTGCTACACAAGGCTGCCCCTATTTCAATCAATAAAATGAATATATTTCAAGTTTCCGACAATTTCGCACAATATCTAGAGGTTGCTAGAAATTTACGATATTACACTATTAACTGTATGTAACTTGATACACATAACCAAAAAGATAATATTTCTAGCAACCTCTAAACATTGTCCTATTATTCTAATTGATGAGTTGAACAGGGGCGGCCTTGTGGAGATAAAACAAAATTTCATCTGAAAATCCCATACATTCTTGAGCCAGTATATTACACAAGTTTAAATATTGATGTTTTCTGTAATGAAGAAGGTTTTCGTTTTTGTTAAAAAAGTGAAACTGAGAACAGATTTTCTTGCTGCCTGTACTCACACACACACTTATATGTGAATAAAAATATATACTGCATAAGAGCAATAAAAAAAGACTTCGAAATAAATTGCTGGAATGATAAGTACATACACTTGATGTAATCAGAGCTAACGAGAGTGAAAGGGTAAGTGCAATACGATGTTTTAGCACCTGATTATATTACTAATGATTTCATCGGATGTGTGTCACTACTCTGGGTTATAAATTCATACAAAAAAGCAATATCACCGGGTTTTTAACGGAATATGAAAATTTAGTCAGATGTTTCTTTGATTTTTTTTTTGTATTGCCAGCTTAAGCGAATCTTTTCACAATGAAATTAATGGAAGTGATAATTATTTATTTACATGCAATCGCGTTCTAAACAACAACCGCCTCTAACTCTCCACCATGAAATGTTATATAAACTGTTTGTTTACTGTCATTAATATTTCCTTCAGGTGATACTACATTTATACCAAAAATTATTACAATTTTCATTGTATTGCAATAACATGACCAAAGTTGGGTAAGCAACATCAATGGCCAAATTTACATAAAACATTATCTACAGGGACTTGTGGTTCAATAACTTCATGATGTTAAAAGTAAATTGGTAAATTTGTTTATTTACAGTTACAGAATCCGTATCGATGAAACTTCCATTAAATAAGCAGGAGACCCAATAAACTGAGACATCAAAAGAGGAAGATCGAACCGAAATAAAACGAGAAGCATAGCGAACCTATGCCGAAAATATGGCAATATTTCTGATGGTCCTTTAGGTGACGGTTGATGTAAGTCTATTACTAATGTAAACATTGTCTTTGGTTGAGCTTATATTTTTGAGCTGAAGTGTTTCGTACAACATGTTCTTGCCATCGAATTGAGTCTATGTGTTGGGAGTATTTTTGTATTGAAAAAAGAGTCACTATTCGGATTCTTAAAGGGCCATCGGCCAATTGGATAGAGGCACTATCTCTGTAGAGTGTTCGGATATCCCAGGTTCATATCCTTAAACCATGGTCCCTATAATATTTGCGACGATAGTCAGTTTTTGGATGCGTACTTGCCTTTTCTTTTCTTAATAATTTTCTTTGTAATGCCAACACACCTAATATGCCCGTTTTGGAAAACTTCAGTTACATCTCAACATTTAGCCGTTTAGGATTTGGCATCAGTTTTATTTTTTGTATAAAACGTCAATTTTCTATTGAAATTAAAAAAAAATAAATAAAACAACTTTTTTGTCTTCCACTCTGAATCTCTTGAGCTCCAGGCTGCGTACACGTGTGACCATTACTTACTTACTTAATTTCCCCTTGCACCCCATGAATGCGGTATGGGATAGCTTCTCGCGTTGTTGTGAATTAACACGCTTTCTATTTTTAGATTCACAACTAACGGCACCTACTTATTTATCGACGAATGCGAACGTCACTGTTTTGAGAAGCTCTTACTAGACACGACGATTGAATCGACGCTTAAAACTGCGAAGTTGCTGTCAAACAACATTCGAGGGGAGCCGACAATGAAAGAAAATTTTTTTATTTATTTTTTTTCTTTTTAAGATGTCTGGAGCCAGGTTTGAACCTGCGATCTCCCGCATGGTAGTCGCGTGTTCTAACCACTATGCCACGGCCGGTCCCATTATAATCTCATATAACCTGAGCTTACAATTTTCAGCACAACCCAAATAAAATTATGGTAATTGTTTCATCATGTCCCTGCCAGTTTTATTTTCTTTTATTATTAGAAATCCAATTATTAAATGCCACTTGGGAAAAAAATAAAAGTGCACAGTAGCAAATTGTTTTCGTCCTTTTGTTTCCCTCTTTCCCTATTTTTATATTTAGGCTTTTGTAGTGGGATGACATTAATATAAACCTTTTTCACTTAATTTTTTTAGTATAAACTAAGGAATGGAAACATATAATTTGAGTTGGAAAATGCATAGGCGTCACTGTGAAAGTAGGTGAATAAACAATTAAAATTATCAAAAAAAAAAAATACATTAATTGTATAAAAATACCATTAACGGGTAATATCAGTACTTCATATCTAACCGTTTGACCTTTTCAAGTGGGTTTACTTTTAACTAGTTAAAATGATATTTAAAATGTAATGTCAAATCAAAATTAATGTTTTGCAATTACCTGAATTTTGTTTTTTTCTATTGTAATCTAGATACGTTGACCATTTTTGTTGCACCAGCGACACCACATTTAACATCCTCCTGACTGTTTAAATATTTCATTTAAATTATTATCATAGAATTAAAAGCCACTACGGCCAAATATAATAAAAATAAATAAAATAAAATACATAATTTTATTAAAAATGTTTTTTTGTTATTATTTAACTTTACATCATCCAAAAGTGGCACCCGCGATAATGGAATCGCCCTTATGGCTCTCTTGAACTAGATGTTATGCTTTTCTGTCAGTGTTTTCATTTTGCGGATAAATATCGCAATGTAAGCAAATATTATTTAATATTTGCACTTAATCTACATTTTGTTAAAATTTAACCAAAAATTGCGATGGAAAATATATAAAATGGGCTCTTAAAATAAAGTATAACATAATTCAATCCTAAGCCATGAATCCTTACGACAACTCAAGCAAACGTCATAATTTACACATTATACAAATTAATTTTCTTGCCATCTCATCTGCCACTTACGACCTTTTGCAATTCACCTTAATAAAAAATTGTCCTGCGAATACAGGTTATGAAAGTAAGCAAAGTTTTACCTTAATACAGCACCTGTGTTTACTTTTTTTAATTAAGAGAAAATCGTTGACAGTACAAATTATGCTTAAGTTGAATTTACAAGTTTCTATGTTTTTTATGTTCTTTATTTTATTTTGGGTATGTTTCTTAGTAGTAATTCCAATTAAAATGTTTAAGAAAATGATTCCATCATCAAGGACTAGTTCAAGGTAACATTGTATGCAGTATTAATTAAGTAAATTGTGTTTATGCGCAATTGAAAGAGTAAACAAATAGTAGCATTGGTAGTTTGCTCGAAGGTTATAAACAGCACTTAGTAGTTTCAACAATATAATTAAATATTTTAATTACTATAATTCATAAATATTTTATAGAAACTAAGTTAAGGTAAGTTTGTGCAGGAAAAGAAGAATTGGTGTAAAAACCGAGTATAAGGGAAAAACTGTATTTGGACTTTTCGAGTCATGGATGGACTTACATACAATTAACTATTAAATTAATCTTTTAAAAAAACAACAAGTTTACTGTGCATCCCATAAAGAAGATGTATAATACATTTGAATAGTTTTAGTAAATATAAAAATGTACGTCTAGAATTAAAAAAAACCCACTGTAGGCAATTATTGTACTTAAGGGGTGTGTCACTCTGTAATATTTCGACTATGTAATTTTTCTTCGTATCTTTATGTACCGACAGTCAATGGGTTCTGACATTATTAGCAACCGCAAGGAGCTGTCATCATCAGCGTCACTTTCAAAACACATTGCTTGACAACTTGAAGAGAGCAAAAAATTTCGTATTAACAACTAAAATATAACGTAAGAAAATCGAAAAATGTCACATGCCATGTGAAGATTCATTCTATGACCGTCTGAAGTAAATATGTGATCGCTGACTTAGCCTTTGGTTCTGGGTGCTAAAATATGAATAGTTCGGTCTACACAGCAATATCTTCAATAACAGATTCAGACAGATTCAGAAAGTAGTGAGTGGAACTAGACTACCACACAAACATTTTCACAAAGAAAACTGGATATCCATGATCATAAGACCAAGAAACCAAACTGATAATGTGATAATTTATGAAGACATAAGCTCGTCATCACACCTTAGTTGCAGCCAAGTACTCACAAGATAAAGCAGTGCCAAAAACGCTGGTAACTAAATGCATATGAAGATGGATATCGCAAGTCTGTATACCACCAAGATGAATAATGTCTACTCCAACCAACTATGTCAATTAATGTAAACAAACGCCCCAAATTCTGATGTTCCGTTACGCAGTGGCCACACATTGAATGTGCTATTACAGTTGCCGCAGCGACCATATAAACAACCCCACTCAGACAAGTGGTGCTACGATGAAGAAAGTCATGTATTGTCTTAGGAAAGGATATTGCGGACAAGGCAACACTGCAGCTAACGTTAACGCGTGCTACGAGAAAACGATATAAATAGAAGAAGAAAGATTCATCTTTCTAGCTTCTTCTCCGGCTCTTCAGCTCTTCGAATGGAGGAGAAGATGAATCCAGAAAGTTATGTCAACATTTAAAATGTGAAGATATTGAAACAGGGATCCCCATCTGTAAGGTCTGAGATGGAAATCTAGTCAGGGACAAGCAAATATGCTGCGAATATGGATGACACATTTTTTACTTGGCTCGCCCAAGTGGCGAAATTTCGCCAGTCATTTACGACGAAGTAAAAAAAAAAGTTTTTAACGACCCGCCCTTATGGACGACCTTTATATTTTTATTATTTACATCTCTTCCCACGATTATTTTTCTTTCATACTATGTTAGTTTTTATTCGAGTACTTCCTTTTTGTATTTTCTTTATTAGCCACCTTATATTCTTGCCCGCCTTAAGCTTGTAACTTGCAGCAATACAGTAACAAAGAAAGATTTAGAACGTTATATAATCCGGGTTAAATTCCAAACATGACTGGCGGTGCTTATCACGACAACTCGTTAAGCTGTTATAGTTTCTGGCAAATTATGCACTTACCTCAGGTATTATTTCCATTTTTCTCTTTGCATAGTTTTTTGCCGCCATTTCTTTTATTCTTTTATGCCAACTATTCGTAGAAGTTTACGATTATTTGTAGTTGTAGAACTTTAAATTAAATTTACAAGAATTTACTATTTCCTGGTAAAAGGAGGCGAGGTTGTATTTTGTACGTTCACACCTGTGAGTGTGTTAGTATTGGATGAATCATTTAACATTATTTGAAAGCATCTGGTGGTTTAGTTTCCACGAAATATGATTTGATAAAAACATATTACCATCTTACTATACACATCTGTCACAAAGCAATAACTAACTAAAGGTACAGCTATTTAGTAAAAATGTATTATATAAATATACTATTGACTAGGAAGGGACCAACATATTTGTCTTAGTATAAGATTTCTGGGATGGTATTAAATACTATTGTATACTATATAAAAATCCAATTTTTGCTTAATGGATTGTTGATCGGGTTCATGGAACACCTGACCACTTTACAATTGTCTCACTGGCAGCTGTAGTTTCTATTTTGCATTATTGAAATGAACCTAAGGTGACAAATATGGTAAAATTTCTCTGAAAAGTCAATTAAATATAAAACTATAGAATTTGTGTTGAAAATTCTCCTGTGTAACTTATATTTTACAGTCTTGGGCACAGTGCACTAAATTTTTATTGCACTAAGAATTTCTTTATCACTATTGGTTTAGTGGTAGTGCAATTAAAATTTCACTATCACTATCACTTTAGTGGTAGTGAAAATCGGAATTGCACTACCACTAACCCAATAGTGATAGTGAAATTCGGAATTGCACTACCACTAAACTTTAGTGGTAGTGCAATTAAAATTTAACTATCACTAATTAGTGGTAGTGCAATTAAAATTCCACTACAACTAAAGTTATTGCAACAATTTTGCCCTACCACTAATTTAGTGGAATTAAAAATTTTATTGCACTAACATTTTTAATTCCACTAAATTATTGCGCAACATTTTTTATTGCACTAAATTATTCCACTGCATTATTGCACTATTTATTCCACTAAATTAGTGCGTTAACATTTTTAATACCACTAAATTAGTGCGCTAACATTTCTAATACCACTAAATTAGTGCGCTAACAATAGAAATGGAATAGCACTTGCACTATCGGCAATTACTCCACACATGGACTTTTTTCCGTGAAAAAATGTAGTCTTACCTTTGTTATGATTTTAAAAAATTCCTTACTAAAAATAAGTTTATTGACTCCTTCCAGATCAAGCTCTAAAGAGCCCGTTGCAGAAGCATCATTACTTTCTGGGGTTAGATCAATTACTAAAGAATCACTTGCATCAACACCATTTTTTCTGGACCAAAATTGGGAAACTCCGAGCCATCACTACCATTATTTTCCGGAGTAAATGTCGGATCATTTATGCTATCATCACTATCAAAAATGTTTTCTTCACTCATTTTTAGTGTAAACGATTTTATTATTTAATTTAGTGGTATTAGAAATGTTAGCGCACTAATTTAGTGGTATTAAAAATGATAACGCACTAATTTAGTGGAATAAAAAATGTTAGCGCACTAATTTAGTGCAATAAAAAATGTTGCGCAATAATTTAGTGGAATTAAAAATGTTAGTGCAATAAAGTTTTTAATTCCACTAAATTAGTGGTAGGGCAAAATTGTTGCAATAACTTTAGTGGTAGTGGAATTTTAATTGCACTACCACTAATTATTGATAGTGAAATTTTAATTGCACTACCACTCAAGTTTAGTGGTAGTGCAATTCCGAATTTCACTATCACTTTAGGGTTAGTGGTAGTGCAATTCCGATTTTCACTACCACTAAAAGCTAATTTATAGTGCACTAAAAAATTTAGTGCACTATGCCCAAGTATGATATTTTACCTGTGAACTTTTGACCCGTTTGCCAACAAATACTATTGTGATAGTTAGTACGATAAATAGTTGCTTAACACAAGATTTATTTTATATATTTTAAAACCATAATAAATTCACCTTGTATTGTCAGGGTAGTTTAATAACATATTTAATTTTATACACCACTCAGACCACCACTTTAACATTTAACATTTTATATCATGTAAGCTTTCATTGATCATTCAACATTCATTTTCAATTAGTTAATTTCGTTTGCTATTTTACTGTGATTTCATTACAATTATAAAATCACTACATATATAAATGCATATGTGTGGTTTACAGATTTTATATTTTTGATAAAGTTCTTTTATTTCCGTTGACACGTGAAATTTTGAGTGATGTTCGTACATATTATGTTATTTGTTTGAACAAGTAATTAAATAACTTTACAGCGACATGGCTACTTAACAACAAATGTGCACAGTTCTGCAGCAGCTGAACAAAAATTAGGTCTGATGTCGGTATGCACAGTTAAAATTAAAAATCATGTACAACTTTGTATATGCATTGTATATAGAGGTTTATAGTTAAAAACGAAATCAGCTGTAAAATGCAAACTCTGCGAAGACATTTCGATTAAAAGAAATGTGAGAGTTTTTACTTATGAAATATAAAATTAATATGTTTCCATGAAAAGTTCTCACTAAAATAATGACAAATGTGTCAAGATAAATATAATGTATCGATGATTTTAAAATTGGAAATAAGTTATATTAAATGTCAAAATCATACGTTTTGCACCAAATTTAGTGCACATCTGGATAGTAAGAACTGTTACTTATAATTTAACTACAAACAACACCCTGCTGGTAAACTTTAACATGACTTAGTCTAAGTAATTATATTCGAAGATACAGTTTGTGTAATATGTCCACGAATATAAGACTATGCTTAACATATATCAAAAGTTCTTGCAAACATGCATTAAACTCCACCCACATACACCCACTTCATCACTCATTACCACCGCATCTCATTCATTATTACGCATTATCATACATTCGTGTACACAATACATTGCTTTGAACAGTTACGCTAAGACGCAACCGCATCTTTGTTTGGGCTTCAGGGTCGTCATTTTAAATCCATCCATTACTAATGATCCCCTTCGGCATTTTACTCTACTATTCATTCATGTTGTCAAGAAGATCATTTCAACATTTTGTTGTTCCTTATTTTGGCAAATTACCAATGGCTCGTGGGGTGCATTTATTCAAGTGAATAGACAGGAGGGAAATATTAACTAAAATTACGTGTTTGCGTGTGTAAAGGCATTAAATCATTTCCGAATGAAATCTTACTAAAGTGGAGGATAACAAACATGTTGCTGCAAAGTTTTTAAAGGCCATAGGTTTGGAAATACGGGAAAACATATGTTCATGAGAGAAAATAGAACTCTTTTTAGGGAAAATAACAGTTATTTCTTAGCAGCTATACAAAATTAACAGAGACAGGAGAAAAGTAGTATAATCTTAAATAAACTTTAATTTGTACAAAATATATTATAATCTTCCATTTTTTTATATTTTTATCTATACTCTGATCAACAACTTTATCGGATTAATAGTATGTCTGAATTCAATACCAAAAACTTTGCGTACGATCTATGTATATTTTTTAATGCTAATATTTGTTAAATTACTTGGGTTATTCTATAAAATAGTGTAACAATATTTTGTGAGGTGAATGTTGTTTTACATACTTAAGTGAGTATTATGAAATTCTGGGAAGAAATATCTCCACTAGGTTTAACTTTTTTACGGCTAGTTGAAGTTTTCAGTTTAACCCTCTTTTAAGTGAGAAAATTCGTGGTGACCTTTCCATTTTCCAACTGAAATATTCCTTGAGGGTCCATGGGATTTATTTAATCCAGAATCATTAAAAAAAAGTTCAAGGGGATCCTACCAATAGATTAGTATTATATAGAGGTTTAAATTTGATTAGTACAGGAAAGAGTAAATAGGTCCGTTGGAACCTGTTATTTTTAATCGTTAATAAATTCGATTTCTTTTGACTTGTTTTTAATTATTTTATTGTTTGAACACATCACAAATCAAAAAAGAAAACAAAAACAAAATGGAGTTTACTTCACAAAATTCCAAATTTACAAATTGAAATAGGTGCCTGCGGGCCTTGTACCTCGTATAAGGGCAACGCATGACTCACCAGTCGTAGGATTAACCCAAAGCAGAGTTTAAAATAGATCCTAAAAGTTATGTTTCTTATTGTGATAGTCCATTTTCGAAAGTATATATCTTAAAAAAAATTTAACAAGATTTTTTTTGGGGTATATTTTAACTCTTTATCTCAACTAGTTGCCTTTATCCATATTTCGAGAAAAGTCGGAAAATAACCTTCAAATGTGACTTTACAGGAATCAAATGTTGTACAAAAATATTGTTTAGAAGAATATTGCAGATTTAAGGATAGAGAAAGTTTGAGCAATATATGAGCTTTGCATGTAAAATCCTCAATAAAATAGCTAAATTTACCTTCATACTAAATGTATAAATAACACAGAGATACAAAAGTGAAAGAAATATGTAGAGGTTCTCATAGAGTAATTCTGTTTTGCTGGAGTCCATGGTGTACAGAATATTATTATCTTATATATAAAAATGAATCGATGTGCAGTTGTCTCGCTAAAACTCAAAAACGGCTGGACCGATTTTCAAAATTGTTTTTTTGTTTTGTTCGCTATAGCTTCCGGATGGTTTAATAGGTTTTATTTTTTCAAAAAGTGGGCGGGCGCCACGCCCTTTTTTCAAATATCGCTCAGACGGCTTTTCTAATAGACCGATTGATACATAAATTTTACCATGAGGTACTGTTGAACTGTAGATAGTTCCTGACTACATTTGGTTGTTATTTGATAAAGGGGCGTGGCACCGCCCATACAACTTGAAAATTAAAAAGGCTATATTTCATGAACTATCAGAGGTATGAAGTAGAGATTTGGTATATATGTTGTTTGAGCAGTATTAATTACAGCCAGGATGGAAGTGGGCGGTGCCACGCCCCCTTTTCAAAAATTTTACCATATGGTACTGTTGACCTGTAGATGGTCTTAGGCTATATTTGGTTGTGATTGGATAAAGGGGCGTGGCACCGCCCATACAACTTGAAAATCGATAGGGCTATATCTTATGAACTATCAGAGGTATGAAGATGAGATTTGGTATATATGTTGTTGGAGCAGTATTAATTACATCCAGGAGGAAGTGGGCGGTGCCATGCCCTCTTTTCAAAAATCGCTCTAATGGCTTTTCTAATAGATCGATTGATACGAAAATTTTACCAAGTGGTACTGTTGACCTGTTGATAGTCCCAGGCTATATTTGATTGTGATTGTATAAATGGGCGTGGCACCGCTAAATGAGGCATTACAGAAGCAAATATATGTATTTGTTAAAAAGTTATGGCCTCTGAGAGTTGGCATACAGAAATTAAGTTTTTAAAAATCATTTTTCAGAATATTGGGCGGGATCCCAATAAAACAATCAAATATATACTATTCTTTTCGTCTTGGTCTCCAAACATCGGAATGGTAGGTAAAAATTAGAGCCGGGCCCATTGGTCTGAAGTAACTGAATAATTGCTCATTGCTAAAAAAAATATCTTTACCTGAAATCTTTATGCTTCTCAGCGCGAACTATTTTAGACATATAGTTCCTTAGTGAAATTTTCTAAGAATTCTTCGTACATTCCAATACTGATATACGATTAACACGTTTTTTTTTTTGGTGCGAACTAATTGATTCGCCCTAATGATCAGGCTATTTCGAACTAAATAAGTTAAAAGTGCCGAGGCGCTGCCCACGCACTTCTATAGTTAACTTTTTAACTGTATCAAATAATGGTCCAAACACCAGGTAGTTGAGGATGCGCAGACTAAAATAGTGATTTTCTTTAATGCATGGGGTATTTTTCTTGACATATAGAACTTCTGATAGGTATAAGTGTACATCTAGCTGTCATACTAATGAAGTGTGATAGAATTTCTTTCAGTATACTTTGCAAAATCACCATATAAAAACTAAACAAGAACAACGTTTACAAATCTTGCAAATTTATTTTCAAAATACACGTTCTGTTCGCCAAACTTATGGAGCGCTTTGTGAAGTTGAGGGTGCATATAATGATCCATCTGAGCAGCTAATAGACGCTGTAGACGTTAGTGTGACAGGGGACTCGAATTTATCGAACCGACGCCGTTCTCAGCAACTCGGTCTCTGCAAATGCTGAGGAAATATCTTGGCCTACATTCATATAAAATCCAACTGGTAGAAGAACTAGAGCCAGTGGACGATTTTTTTTTATTTATCATGTCATTGCACATTATTTGATGGAGAAATGGTTCCAACACGACGGTGTTACACGCCATACAGCGTGTGAGACCATCACTTTGTTAAGCCAAACGTTGGTGACCGAATTATCTCCAAAAATGGTAATACGAGTTGAATACAAAAATAGTACTCCGGATTATTCTTGACCGGTGTGAGAAAAAGACATGACAAAAGAAGTTTTTATGGCTAAAGGTATGAAGCTTCAAACGGAATTTTCATTTGCGGTCAATAGGAGAAGGCATAACAAAAATGTTTTTTTATGACCAAAGAGATAGTTAGTACACAGATGGTTCACGCTACTACGGATCAAAATAAATAATTTTGATCTTTAGAGGAATGTCTGTTTCCGATTTGTGGGAGAAGTGGTTTTTCGCCCTACATACAGAAAAACTTAATCTACATGCCGGCACTATAGATATGACTTTGCTGATGAACTTTTACTTAGCATTTACAACAATAAAACTTAATTGGTTAACTTTAATGTTAAGGAGTTACTTTAAATAAGTTACATAAGTAAATAAACTCAATATATTATTGTCGAGCTTAAGTACCGTTTTCAAAGTACTTTGTAGACCTAAATGTGAAATATATTACAAGTTAATATGCAATAGCGAAGCATTGCCGGGCCCACTAGTTCTTTATATATAAAATTCTACTGTACGTGTGTTGTGACTGAACTCCTCCGAAACGGCTGAACCGATTTGCATAAATTTTTTTGTATGCGTTTGGGTGGCGCCCCGGGTGGTTTAGATTTACAATTCGGTCCAATTGGACAAAAGGGTGGGGCACCGCCCATACAACTTGAATATCAAAAGGGCTTTATTTCATGAACTATCAGAGGTATGAAATTGAGATTTGATATATATGTTGTTGGAGCAGTATTAATTACAGCCAGGATGGAAGTGGGCGGTGCCACGCCCCCTTTTCAAAAATAGCTCTAACGGCTTTTCCAATAGAACGATTGATACGAAAATTTTACCAAGTGGTACTGTTGACCTGTTGATAGTCCCAGGCTATATTTCGTTGTGATTGAATAAGGGGGCGTGGCACCGCCTGCAGGCCTCTGCAGGCGGTTTCTATAGACAGATTGATACGAACTGTTGGCCTGTAGATAGTCTCTGGCTATATTTGGTTGTGATTGGATAAAGGGGCGTGGCACCGCCCATACAACTTTCAAATTATAAGGGCTATATTTCATGAACTATCAGAGGTATGAAGATATCACATATGTTGTTGCTGCAGTATGAATTACAGTAAGGGTGGAAGTTGGCTGTGCCACACCTCTTTTAAAACAAACAGTTATAACTGTCAAAATTCCACAGTATATTGCAGTTCGCCTAGAGATATTATCCCGGGATCCTATTCAATGTCAAAAATATACCATTCTCTTCGTCTTAGTCTCCAAACATCGGAATGGTTGGTAAAAATTAGAGCCGAACCCATAAGTCTGAAGTTTCCGATAATTGCTCATTTACTAAAAAAATATCGCCACCTGACATCTTCATGCTTCTCAGCGCGAACTAGGAATTGATTTTAGACATTTTTAGAATTTTTAAAATTTTTTAGAATTCATCATAGATTCCGATAATGGTATACGATTACCACGTTTTTTTCGACGTGAACAAATTGATCCGTCCTAATGAACAGGCTGTTTGGAAATAAATAAGTAAACAGTGCCGAGGCGCTGCACTCGCACTTCATTATTTGAGTTTTATTTGAGGTCCGTACACCAAGAAGTTGAAGACACATAGTAGCAGCGCAGACAAAAACAGTGATGTGTTTTTAAATTACTTTACAGGTATTTTTTTTTTCAAATACTTTTCAGGAGAGCGAATCGGTAATAAATACTATAGGTAGAAAAATTAAGCAATATTTATTGTAGTTATACTGGAAAACACCTTTTGTTTGGTTGGGGCACAATTTGAATTTTTATAGTATGTCAGAGGTAACATTAGCAAACATTTGTAAATTACCTATGTATGGGGTATTTTTTTGACGTATATAACGTCTGAAAGGTATAGGTGTAAATCTAGCTGTCATACTAATGAAGTGTGATAGACTTTCATTCAGTATAATCACCATGTAAAGACTACACAAGAACAACGTTTACAAATCGTGCAAATTTATTTTCAAAATGCGCGTTCTGTTCGCCAAACTTATGGAGCCCTTTGTAAAGTTTACGGTGCATATACTCATCCGTCTGAGCAGCTAATATAAGCCATCGACGCTGTAGACGTAGACGTGTGACAGGGGACTCGAACCGACGCCGTTCTCAGCAACTCGGTCTCTGCAAATGCTGAGGAACGATCTTGGCCTACATTCATATAAAATCCAACTGGTAGAAGAACTAGAGCCAGTGGACGATCAATTGATTTTTTTTTTATTTACCATGTCATTGCAAATTATTTGAAGGTTTCAACACGACGGCGTAAAATGCCATACAGCGAGTCACTTTGTTAAGCCAAACATTGATGACCGAATTATCCCAAAAAATGGTAATTGGATTTCAATAGAAAGATAGTATTCGGGAATATTCATGATCCGTGTGAGAAGAAGACATGGCAAAAGAGGTTTTTATGGCTAAAAGCATGAAGCTTCAAACGAAATTTATATTTGCGTTCAATAGGCGGAGAAGCCATGATAAAAGTGTTTTTACGCCCAAAGAGATAGTTAGTATACAGACGGTTCCCGCTACTACAGATAAAAATAAAAATTTAATTTTGATCTTTAACGGAATGTCTGTTTCCGATTTGTGAAAGATATGATTTTGATGATGCATTTTTTAATATCGTCATATGATATTTAGAATATAAAACAATAAAACTTAATTTGTTAATTTTCGTTATAATGAGTTACTTGAAATAAGTTGCATAAGCTAATAAACTCAACATATTATTAATTAGCTTAAGTATTTTTTTTTAAGTACTTTGTAGACCTAAATGTGAAATATATTACAAGTTAATATGCAATAGCGAAGCATTGCCGGGCCCACTAGTATTTAATACAAAATTTAAATAAATTGCTGTTGTGTTTGAATCCAAAGAATAGAAAATACACTTTTCGAAAGCTTGTAGTTTAAATTTTCATAGCAAAATCATTGTTTAAATTTTTTATAAAGAATAACGGCCTTATTCATAAAAAATTATAAGAGGTTTATAAACCATTTTTAAGCAAATTTCGAGAAAACAATATTCATAAACGATTTACAACTTCAATAAGTTAAAGTAGGGTTGTCTCAACTTTAAGCATGCTATAACTTGACGTTTGTACAATTTATTGTATATTTATGAATTTGAGATCTTTATTTTGAGTTTTGAGCATTTTTACTATTGGAAAGAGTTGTTGCATGTATTTATTGTGTAAGAAATTTTCTTCTTAATCATTGCGCACATAGAAAAGTATCTAAATAGACACATTTCATTCATGAATTCCATTTTGAAAAATATTTCTCCAAAATTCTTCAAAAATAATTTGTAAAAAATGAAATAATTTTCGTGATGTATAAACAATCAAAACAAGTAAACAATGTAATCGGTATATTTTTTAACAAGTGGAGAAGAAAATAAAATTTTTTAATAAAAGTTATACTTTAACGTCTTTCTTATCGTCATGAGAGTCGTAGTCAATGAAAAATAGAGCTAAAATATTGTTCATAGTTATTATAAGTGCAAATACATGTTTGGTATCCGGTTATAAAGCTTTTGTATCGGATTATAAAGCTTCTTTTTATACATCATTAATGACCAAAACCAGACGGCGTTGCCACCGGAACACATAAAGCTAAAGGAGTGATAAGAAACGTTTATGAACACAATTTCTTATTAAAGGTTTTTTAGAGCTAAAGAATACTTTAGCTAGAGAACGCTTCATACCTACTTTAGAAATTTTTTATTAATAAGGCCGTAATTATTAACCTTTACAGTAACTTTGGTATTTATGTCAAATATCAGCACTGCTGCTGCCATGCTTATTGCCTTTCAGTTATCACTAACATACACACGTGTAGGTATTTTATATTTTCACAACAATTTAATTGGTGTTATCAACTTTCATGTACGAGATATTCATCATTCTTTTTTCATTTTGAAAACCTTTCAATAAAGTTAATTGTTTGGTCCGTTTTTCGTCTCACTCCTTGCGAGACAGTATAATTATTAACTTTACCCGGCAGACGTCTGCTTACAAATTTTTCAGCACCAGTTGAAAGGAGAAAGTTCTTGGTTTTTCTTTGTTCCTCGTATCAAGTTTTTTCTTAGTATTTACATGTAATTCTAGATATAACATTTTTGCTCTTTGAGACTTTTACTGTTAGTAAAGTTTTTGTCTGCTTAACTTGTTAATAGCTTAAAGTTAATATAGCATCGAATTTAGATTTTATTTTACTTTAAAATATTGTTTGTATACACAATTTGGTATTTTTTTTCATTCAAGATCAAAACAACTTTTATGTAGATTACATAGGATAACATATAAGGGAATTCCAATAATTCAATTAATTTACTCTACAAACTCAATAGTGTATTTACTTTTTCATGAGTTCCTAGTTGCTTTAATAAAATATTTAATTTCTTAAATATAATACCTTTTGCATGTAATTTATTTTTTTTTCCTTCTAATATAGGATAACGCGAATGAGTTTGACCTATCACAACTGCAACTACCACCCATTTGTTTCTGCATCGTATTGTTGTACGAGCTTTGTGTTTCTTTCCTGTTGAAGTGAGCTCGTCATTTCGTTAAACATAACATTTAGCTAGTAATGTTGCATACGAAAACATGCAACAAACAGGAAACAAATGAAAAACGAAACATAGAACACACTGCGCATAGAACCAAAAACAAAGCAGTTTAATACCTTTATATTATCTCTTCAACGTTGAAGCACCACGAGAAGTACTATAACTAAATGTAATTCCATGAATTGAAAAAAGTGCGAGAGCTTACACGTTGGCTGTATTGCAATTTGGCTTAAATTTTAATTCATTTTCATGCTAGTAGTAATGGATACAAGACGGGAAAACAGAAACAATGGCGTTGTTATACAGATACAAATTGTAGTGATAGTAATAGTGGGGTGGGCTTTGTAAGACATTATATTTTATGTATTAGATAAAAGTGTTAATTCAATTACAGTGACATTTTATCTGAGGCAGTAATGGAACTATATCAAGATACATGAATAACTTGTTTGATTGTTATTGGCTTTCGCCATTGCTGATTGGAACCTGATTAAGCAATGTATAGCTCGGCCACGATAATTGTTAAAAAGAGATTTTGTAAATTGTTAAATTTTCTATATAGGTTATTTTTAATGCTTGGCATAGGGTGCCAAATATTGATTTATTTTCTAATACAGGAAAAGTTTTCTTCCACAAAGATGTAATTTCTGGATTGGAAACTAAATCGCAACGTAAACTTTATATGTAGTTAATAAGCAGTACAAATATTCGAAACGGTTTAGCATATTTATATATATAGTCTGAATATACGATTAGTAAAATTAAGTAATTTCGAGATAACAATTTGTCCATATTTACGGTCTGCCAGGTAAGCACTACATAAAACAATTGATACCGTTTGCTTACTGATTGCTTTTCAATAGATCCGTCATATTTTCTAGATTTCGAAAGGTAATTATCGAAATTCAAAACTTATTGGCATGAAGCATACAACCCCACCATTGTTCTTTCAAAATACTCTTACTTTTATTTGGAACTCCAAGTGATTCGGTCTTTTGCGCTCCGTAGATAGTTCGTCACACCAAGTTTAGATAATAGCTCTTGCACATGAACCGTCCAACGAAGGTTTAGTCGCTCTTCCATCGATTACCACGTCATCAATGGTCAAGGTATATTCAGATTCTTGTGGATATTTCTGGTTCTACTCACTACCACGTTTCTTGCTGTAAAGAAGCTTTTCAGTTTCAATACGTTATCGGTTGATTTGCTATGTAGACTGCATTTTGCGACTGCTAAACCAAGAGCATCTTTCCTTCTTAATATATTATTCAAATATCCTACAAGAAGTACAACTACATAAAAGCTTAAAAAAATCCTACAAATTATTGTAATAGCCATTATCACATACTATTTTTTATTTATTGCCATCAGAAGTGAGGGTATAAAGCACTGCCAATCGTTTAAAATTGAATTGGTGTCATATCTCACATCTCAGCCAACTGAGAATAACAAATCGCATGTCTGTGACTGCATTCTCGCCAAGAGTCATATTTTCGATGATGACGTACATGTACAATATGTAGTCGAAGGATATCTGCAAATAACTTGATAATACTCTCAATGCTTTTTATCCAATCCATATTCTCAATGCTTTCTATCCAAAAAAAAAATTGGTTTAGGCGTAGAAATTATGACCAAATTAAGCAGTCGAGAGAATAATAAAAATTAATTTTCAAAACATCGTTGTTTTCCTTTTAACAACCCAGCAAATTAGAGACTTGTTAACTATGATAATAGTAAAATCATTCAGAGAAAGGTACATCATAAAAATATGAACGCGTCATATGTACTCTCCCTCTTCGTAAGATCTTTAACATACACGTCCTGTTTACGACATGGACGTATTTAAATTCAATTTTTCCTCTGTCCAGTTAAAAATAAAATGATACATACATATGCTTAGTAGCCTAATTACTATTTCTCTGACAGCTGCCATACAGTAATGTTCCCAACAGCCCAATTCCTGATTAATTATTATTCAAATTCGAGATGATGACCTATAATCAGTTGGATGTCACGAAGTCAATCTAATAATTGAAAGCTGTCTTGGGTCTTAAAATCATATAATTAGTAATGATAATAAGCATCGATTGGATTTGACTATATACACAGATAGACAACAAATCTTAAAACTAAGATAATAACTCAAAAGAAGAGTTATTGCCTCAGTTTGATTGTAATTTATTGTTCAAAAATACATCTAGCGGTAGAAAATACTTGGAACCCATTTACCACAACAATGTTAATGAAACTTTTCAAACAAATTTATATCATGCCATCTAAATTCATAGCCACCAAAATCCCACCATATTTGAGAGCTACATAAAGTCGTTGATTTGATCACCGTCGAAATTTGGATACTATTTGACACACCAAATATTTATTGCGGTATTACACACATCTATACATGCAAATGTGTTGAAAGCACACAATATGAATGCACATGCATACATTCAGCACATATGGTCTCAGACACACACAAATTTGTCTATATTCATTGTGACCATATTTGCAGTTGTTATTGCTCGGTCAGCTAGGGATGGAGTTTTGTGTTACGCGTTAAAGTATGAACAACAGAAGCGTAGTTCCAACACTGCCTGCACAGTATCAGTTATATGAGTATGCATATAATTACCGCCAATGTACTCGTATTAGTACTGGCGTTTCTCATCTATTTACACATTGATGTGCACAATGTGTATTCTTTTTTTGGCATTATACAGACGTCCGTTTGTCCCTGTAGCTTTACAAACAGATATACGAACACATTTTGACCTTGTGCAAATATCAGTTCCCTGGTTTATGCATAACTGCTGTTAACCATATGTTTGGTAAATGCAATACGGTTTAGTATCGACTGAGTTCGATGGAGTGGTTGCGAAAATAACCGCTACAAAGCCAGTGAGAACCACACGTTTTGTATATTATTTGGCTAAAGCTTTTAATATGGACTAGATTAAAATATACCATTTCAGAACTTTATAAGCGGAGTTGTTTTTTGGGTAGAAGAGTAGGCATTCCATGGTATTAAAGAGTTGCATAAATTAATGCTAAAATTATGATATTATTACTTGATTTCTAAAGCATGCAGAGTGGTACATTTGTATACAGACAGACAGACAGGCCTTTTATTAAAAATTTTGTAATTACATAGTTGTATTTCATGGTTGTTTTTGGGCGATATGACATTGGGCGAAATGACGGTACGACTATGTTGGGTTTAGTAGCGCCGCACGCAAAATTTTTTTTTAAATTTTTTTTTAAAATTTTTTTTTTTTGGTATATCCCGGAAATGGCTCTAACTCGGTCCAGGAGACCCGTAGGAACCTAAAAATAACATCGTTGGATTCGTCTCGAAAATATCTTTCACTTGAGTACCCGCACCTGGGGGGTCATCATAGAACCGAAAGGGGCCCCTTTTTTGACCACCCGGGCCCCATGGGCCTGAGCGCCAACTTTGACCTACCATTCCGATGTTTGGGGACCAAGATGAAGACAATGGCATATTTTTGGTTTTTAACCGGGCTCCCTCCCCATATTCTGCACTTCAGCCTAAATGGGTAATGTAATAAAAGTTTGGGCTCAACCAGGAGGTACCCGGAATTAAAAAAAAAAAAAAAATATGCATAATTATTTTTATCCCCAACCTCATATTTTCCAGTGCGAAAACTTTTGGATTTCACATTTTTAATTTTTTCTATATAACGCTATGGCCAGTCTAAGAAACATGTATATTTTTTAAGGAATAAAGAGCATAACTTTAAGTAGGGGATCTATACCCGATGCCCTGTTTGTTATTGAAAAAAGCAATAGGTGTATTTTGTACTAGCTGGCCGGGCAGACTTCGTCCTGCCTAAAGAAGTATTGACTGAAATTTAACTTTTTTGGTTGGAATAAATCTTCGGGTTGTGTTAGTTTCTTTTGATATTCGCATCAAAATTTAACAAAAATTTTGCGGTATATTAAAACATAATATAGTTATAATGACATAAATTTATTGTAACGCTTTTGATAATAGAGTATGTATGGAAGAACCAAAGAAGTGTACATATTTTAATCAGTGGGTCATTCTATACGTGAACATGCAACATAAAGGTGTTCATGCGAAAAATTTGGATTTTTCAAATTTGAATAGACTGTCCCTCAGATTTATTGAATGTCATTGTAAATTTTAACCGAACTGGAAACTGTAGTCATTTAAATCTAACGGCAAATCCCTGGGTATCATTGTTATACATAGTAGCAACACTTCGGTTCCCTTATATTTTCTGGGAAAATTAATTTAAGAAGGATAACTCAATCATGTATTGCTTCTTAAATCCTATAATACGCGATCAAGGGGATTGAACGATTTTTTGTGTGTCATAGTACACTCATCTCTCATTATGATTTGACATTTTTGCAACATTTTTTAACTTGATAACTCATGTGCGGTTCTCGGAAAATTTTAATTTTTTGCTTTATTCTGCAACATCCAATATAGCTGCGCCATACAGGAGGATGCAATAGCCAACGCGATCAAACATTTTGCAAAATCAACAATATCAAAACCCATTGGTGCAATAAGGAAATAAAATCCTCCACACTCATTCGTAACTGCTAATATTACACTGTTGTATGACGTTCGTCGATCTAAATGTAATAGAATGCAGATTTGAGAAATGTTTAAATTCGTGATTATTCGATTTTTTCTGCCGTAGATCTCAGTTACATACACCACTGGTCTCAAAAAATTGCATACCAAATATCAAGACGAATAGTGCTGCAGTCCTTCAGCTATTGCTTTTGGGAAACAGAATTTGGCAGGTCTACCCCTTAAGCTTGATCACGAATATTGGTGTTTATTCCACATCCTATTTCAAATCCCCCCCTTTCCTTTAGAATACGTATATTAACTTTAATTGAATCCACAACAAATTCCATTACCATTCGCAAAATTACGTCCTACGGACGGAGCCACGCCTAATGATCCATGCCATCAGATATTGCACTACAAATTAGGTAGTCCTATGAGTAGGGCTATTACTACTAATCTAATACTTCAGATACCGCACTTTAACAAATTAGCTCATGGGGGGCGGGATCACGCCTTATAATCTAATCCTGCCAGTTTTTGACCTGATAATATTGCATCCACACCTGATTTGAAGTCACTTATTTTAGTAGTACGCCAGATATTGCATTTTTGTTAATGGGGTGGAATGGATTGGCCTCACCTCAGAGACATCAGTTAATTGCTGTAGCATCCACTGAGTTTCAAACAAACTCAATTTAAATCTTATATACATACATAAATACACCATTTGTCTGTGTCATTTAAAAATTCAAATATTGACAAATTTAACATCGACATACTATTTAAATTTTCACAATTTAAAACTTTTGAACATTTTATGTATGGGAAAATCGAAAATCGACTCAATAAATGGACCACATGATTCAAATGCAATGTTTAAGTAACCTATAACGATCCTCGAAAGATTGTCTTTCTATTGATGCCGGTTTGTTGCACATCGGTTGGGTGGTTTTGAAGTCTATCGTGGACATACGTAGAAACAAATGTTCACTTTTATATATATAGATAATTGTTTTTGTATATATATGTAGGCTACGCTAGCGACCAATTAAATGTATTCTTTTAAAAAATTCATGAATTAACCAGCAACAAGTGATAAGTTAGTGGATTTGTTACAATCGTTTGGTTGAAGATAAATTGTTATTATTATAAGTAGAGTTTATTTTACAAAAGTTCTGTGTAATGGAATATATAACAGCAGGCAGGGTGGAATGTTGTTACGATATAAGCCACACTATTATCATCATCCTTCGCTGTGACTTTGCCTTTTGTTATATTTAGGTGATAGTGTATTATCTTTTATCAGGTTTAAACAAGTCTCTCTAAATCTAGTCACCAAAATTTCTACCAGCCACATATGTAAATCATATAAAAATACCCCTTATGCCAACATATTTAATTCCTCTATAGCAAATGCATTTATCACAGCTCCCTGTGTCTTGTCAACATTTAGTATCTTATACAGTTTGGTTCCCTGCCAACAACTGCACTTCAATCTATGGCTGGTGTGAAAAAAAACAAATACTCTAAATAAATATTGCTTGCAAAGCCTAAACCCTGACGTTGCACTAACGCTTCTTCGTTGTCGTGTTCGTGATGCATAAAGACGACCAACAACATCCTTTTAGCCAACGCAAAATGAATGAGCAACTTTTGTGTCACTAGAAATGTCTTTGTAATATTTCACTGTGTCTATATGGGCATGCAAAAGTTTTCGAATATTGATTGTATGCATTGCCATAACAACTGCAACAACAACAACTGGATATTTTTTGTCGCCAAGGAGGACAGTGACATTTGTGGTTCGTAACGATATTGCTGGGATAAAACAGGGAACAGTTTATTGAGTCTTATGCAAAGTAATGGATTTTCTAAAGTTGTCCTGCCTTAGTAGTTTGAACTAACTGCATCGATTATTTGGAAAAATGTTTATTTAACAATAGCTGAAGCATGTTGATGTTAAAAGTTTGCTACCAAATAGGTTTGTCAGCAAGAAGTAAAATTGGTTATTTTATTTATGTTCATGTCTAAAATCTCTCAACATCTCAACGAATAACCCCTTCGTCAGATCTGATTACAATTAATGAAACACTTGTTGTCTCAGTGCACAAGTAACCCAAATTATCCTATTGGAATTTTTGACATAAATCTACTATGACCACCCAATCTTTGCCTTTCATGTCATTCCAATCTAATAATTTCAACTATTTAATATTGCTCAGCATGTAGATGATAACTTAATGTAAATTTGATAATTAAAATCAATTTAATTTTATAATTAATATATTATATATAATGTCACGACAATACGTATTTAAGGTCTTAAAGTCTCTCTCTTTCTCCCTAATTGTTCATAATCGTTGAACCGATTACGAACAAAATCAAAGATATTGCTCAATTTTGTTATTATGATTCTTTCTGTGTGATAATATGGCAAATATATAAAGTATAATTAAGTTTAAATTATATCTAAAACATTTTCTTTGTTGTGTATAAACCACACACAATATCTAAAGTCTTTTGTTCCTTATCAATAAGTGAAAGGCATAGAGATGTATGACAACATTTGTTGCTATGTTGTGCGATATTGCTACGTTACACACACATACATATACATATATTTGTATACATGAATTTAAATGATTCCTCATACAATCTCATAATTATTTACTTATTGCTTTGTGTTTTATGTTCAATAGATATTAATGGATATATAATATATAATGGATAGAGATAGATTTAACAGTAAAAGTAGCTGTCATATTAATGAAATATGTTTGACGTTGATAAATCATTATGCTGTGACATTGGTGGGCCCTCAATGTATGGGAAAACTGAAAACTCATCTGTTTCAAAAGAACCGGTTTTGTGTGAGGTTAGGTTTAGAAAATAAATGACAAAAATGTGAGCTCGATCGGTTGAAAATTGACGTTTCGCTCAAAGTTTGAATTTTGTGAACCGTAGCGCATTTTTTTTTTTAAATTTTCCAAAAAAGATCGGAAAATAATTTTCCGAGAATTAGGGTAAAATTGTTTTTTTTTTTCAATTTTAAATTGAGCGATTTTGAGTAAGTCAGTAACGTTATTTTTTTATAAATATAGATAATATCAGATGTACTTTCTTAGCATTATGGGGATAGGTTGAATTTCCTTGCATATCATGAGTGAATTCATTTGCAAATCTTTGAACGAGTAATTGGGACGTATACTTTACAATAAACTGATGTACGTAGCTCATACGTAATTATATAAATTACACTGTGGAACATTTTTGGGGTCATTGTCTGGTGGTGGGAAATTCGAAGTAATGGTGTAGCTACTAGGTCAGTATTGTAAAACCCCCAAAGGGTTCGGCGCTATGGACGAAATATTCATTTTCAAAAGGGGTTGACCTATTCTGCCCATCTACCTTCCCATGACTTTATCTGTTGTTTTTTTTTTATGGACCAGTTAAGTGTTACTGGCACACTATCCAGCCAGCTAGGCAGACAGACGGACATAGCTCAATCGTCTTAAAATTTATATAAACGAATTTAGGCTTAAGATACTTGGGATCTAACACGTCTCCTTTAATACGTTACACTTTTTCTCGTATCAAATGATACATCCATACAGGTTATATATCTGCTAATTTTCGTTGTCTTTTTAATCCTTAAAATTTTCGCTTATTTTCACTTTAATTTAGTGTCAGCTGTAAACAATATCAGCTTGCACGTACAGATATGCTTAAACATATAATTGAACTATCGATAACACTGTAAGACAAATTTAAACTTTTGATCTCACCCATGATCAAACTGACCAGATTCTGAAAATATAGCTAAAATAAAAATATACGTATCTCCCAGTTTTTCTAGATCAGCTCATTTAAGTTTTTTACGAGCAATTCAATTTTTGGAGCAAAGCTCCCATACAATGACTCGAAAGTGAAATCCGCCTGTTAGCAGAACTCAGAGAGTTGTTAACAGATTTTGATGACTTTTTTTTAAATGTAATTCAAATGGCCAGGATATGGTTCTGACCAATCCCAAATTTAAAATTTGTCACAAATTAAATTTGTCACAAACAAATTGTCCACAGATTTTGATAATTTTTTTTAAATATGTTTTTAAAGGCCAGAAGCGGGTTCTAACAAAGTTCAAATTTATAATTTGTAAAAAATTAAAATTGTCACAAATTGTCACAAAATTTTTTTAAATGGCTAAGAGCTGGTTTTGACTAGCAAAATGTGTTGACAAATTAAATTTGTGACAAAATTTGTGACAAATTCAATTTGTGACAAATTTTTAATTTTGGCTTCGTCAGAACCCGCTCCTGGCCTTTTGGAAAACAATAAAAAAAAATCATCAAAATCTGTTAACAACTCGCAGAGTTCTGCGAACAGGAAGAAGACACTTTTAAGTCGTTGTATGTGAGCTTCGCTCCAAAAATTGAATTGCTCGTAAAAAACTTAAATGAGCTGATCTAGAAAAACTGGGAGATACGTATATTTTTATTTTAGCTATATTTTCAGAATCTGGTTAGTTTGATCATGGGTGAAAAATTGTGTCGTACAGTGTAATAGAGAGCATAATTTGTTTGATGTAAAGAATAGAAGCAAAATACTTTATAGAGCTGAGCTATTTTTGTTGTTTTGCTTAAATCAGCTTTCGTAATATTTTGGGTACTTTTGTCCGGCAATCACAAATTGAAATGCCCTTGATAATCATTTTGCAGGTGTTTTTCGTTGTAAAGCTATGCGAAACAAAGCAAATAAGTAAAATATGTGTGGGTTGTTAAAAAAAGATGTATTGAGCGCAAGGATTTTTTGAAAAACTCTTAGAGTATTCGGCATAACACTTAAGAAAGATTTAAAAATATTAAATCATATGAATTGGGTCACATTTGGTAAACCTTTCTACATTTTCTGCTGAACACTCCAGGAGTTTTAGAAAAGGGAAGTATATAACAGTAGGACGTTATGTAGTTGCTACGGTAGGTAATTCAATATAAATTACTTTGTCTATCATTATGCATTGATTCAACATGGTTAAAGGTGACTTAGAAAAACAATACATTTTTATTTGGTGACTATCACGGCATGATGGTTGGAACGCGCTACAATCATGCGGGTGACCAAAGCTCGAGCCCTGACATTTCGTTGATCAATTTATATATCTTATAATTTCCTCGTCTTGTAAATAACTTATTTCTTAAAAGTCATTAGAGTGTGTTGTTCACATTTTTGCTGCCCCAAATTCTACGTCTGTCTGATTTAATATTAAAATATCTAAAAATATCTACTGCAAATAAATTGAAATTCTTATCTCATCAATTTCCATTACATTTATCAATTTTCATTATCATTACAATACAATTTTTTTAATAGTTACTATCAACATGTGGCCATATTTGATTTAATTAACTATTCAATAGCAGTGTTTTCAATATCATGTTTTTAAGCTTCTCTATTTGAGCTTATTAGCCATGAGTAGATTTTGTCCAATTCACCATGTAATGAATTTGTTCTCAGTTGTAAACAATATGGTTTTCTCTTGCCAGTAACTACAGCAAAATTTGTGTGAAACAAACTTACGAACACCAAAAAAAAAAGTCGGAGATTTTTTGTCTGATTTGAACAACAGTAAATCTTACTTACGGTGTAGATTTTTTCTGTTTCCAAAATCTACTGCAAAATACAGCATAAAAACAATAGTCTGGCGTTTGTTTTTTTTTTGTGCTAACTTTGGCTTTATTTTTCTGCAGTATATCTCGAACAATGCAATTGTTGTTTGTCCAGGTGTTTTGTATGGGCAATTTAAGTGAATTGTGAATAGAGATAATGGAGCAAGCTCATCCTCGGCAGTGATGTTTCAGTTGCAAGCGTCCACGTCCAATTGTTGGAAATTCTTGTTAAACCTCTTATGTCTTGTTTGGTCTTTAAAATTTACGATTCGTACTGTTTTTATCTATGTTCGTGGAGAAATGATTAAAGCTGTCAATTTTGTAATACCATATATTGTAGTATTGCTTTTTTGTAAGTTACAGATCATTACAAAATGTTAACAAATAAACTATTGGAAATTATTTCCGCCCTTCCTTCATCTCAGATCCATTCAACGAAGTGTTTATCACCCCATTCTGCGCCGGCCATTGAGTTTTTGGCCAAAAAATTATCGAGCTGATGCATTTTCTTTCATTCTTACAACATGTCCAAGTCAGAGTATTCGTATTATTTGGATGCGCTAAGTTACAATTTGATCGCCTTTCTTAAGCACTGAACATAGATAAAGTAGATTCCAATTATTACGATTTCTTGTCAGTTCAATTCTTTATGTTTTCATAATAGTTATTTATGGAGAGTCTAAGATCACTGCGCCCGATCCTTGTTTCTTGTGGCTGCCAGAGCCACTAAGACAGACGTTGTCTTGAGTTTCAGGAACTTATGTTACCTTTGGATGTTCAGTGGCATTGTCAAGGGAACACAAGATCTATTGGATGTTGTAAGCTGCTTGGGGACCCTGCGGAGATATGCAGGTTATTTCTAAAGAATAATGACCTAAAAACTTCAAAGCCTCTTTTTTGTCAAAAACATTTTTTGATTAATGCTGCACAAGCAAAACAATTACATATAACACTGCCTATTTAATAAATGAAAATCTTTATTTTTCTTTAATACATCTTTCGTTTAATAACAATTTTGTTCACATTTTAGCTTCTCAAAACTTTTGCTGTATATTTGTTGAAAAAAGTAATAATGTCTTTAAGTCATTCTCCGTTTTCGTCGGTGTCATTTTGGTTCTTATAGTTGCACTTATAATCTTAGTGCTGCTATGATAACCCTTAAAGGCCATTAAGGGAGCAATTTATATGCCATTGCAGCTACAGCTGCAGCTGTGAGACTAGGGATGCATGAGTTGTGGCATTCTGGTGTACAATGGCAGCGAAAAGGGGATTATGTAGCAGCACCAAAAACAAGTGATATGTCTTAAGATTTAGAGCGAACACGTTGCACGTGACTGACAGAGGGAATGAAAGTTCCAAATGAGCTCAAGAGAAGTTTATTAAATGGTACTTTAGTGAAAATTAAGTATAAGATTTATATTAATATCAATGCTGCACTGGCTCTAGTAAAGAGTGGTCAAATTTTAAGGGCCGATGTTGATTTTGAATAAATCACAAATTATTAAGGAAATTATTTTCATTTCTTTTTATTATGATAATATTGGTATGGTTCAATTATGTATGGAACAAATTATCGGCCAAATGGCCGCCGTGTTCTATGCCGTTAGTGTGCCGAATTATCTCATCCTTTAGTTCTTAAATTGTTGCTGGCATATAAACGTATACCTTTTCTTAAAAAAAAACCCCAAAAAAAGAAGTCCATGATAGCGAACACCATTCACAGTAACTGCCTATGCGGCCTGAGTTTGGAAAAAGTACGGCCCGATGATGCCGCCAGCCCATAAACCGCACCAAACAGTCACTCTTTGTGGGTGAATTGATTTTTCGACAATCACTTTTGGATTGTCATTCGCCCAAATGTGGCAATTCTGCTTATTGATGAATTCATTGAGTTGAAAATGTGCCTCGTCATTAAAAATGATTTTCTTTGAAAACTGATCATGCATTGTTGCCATTTTTTGCCACCATTCATCGACGTTTGGAATAGACAAGAGGCTTTAGTTCTTGAGTCAATTGCACCTTATAAGCGTGAAATGCAAGTCTTTATGCATAATGTTCATCGACGACGAACGTGAGAGGTACAATTGTTGGGAACGACGTCGAGTGGACGGCACTCCAGCACACTATCGCGAACAGCAGCAATATTTTCTGCCGTACGAGCAGTACGCGTATGCACTGGTGTTTTCACATCTAAATAACTGGTTTGCGAAAATTTTTGCACAATTTTTCCGATTGTGCGCACATGTGAATGATTAAATTGACCGAAAAAATCACGAAGTGCATGATAGGCATTTTGATTTGAACGCCTATTTTCATAATAAGCCTGAATAACTCTAACGCGCTGCTCGATTGTGTATCTTTCCATGTTTAAAATTGTGTTAGTCTGAAAATGAGAAATGTCAAATGATATGCAGAAAAGAACTTGACGTTTAGGTGTGGTTCACATTCAACATCGGCCCTTACAATTTAACCACCCTTTATTATGTCCTGTACTTTCTAGGATGAAAAAAATGCCGGAACAAACTCCTTCCATTCAAATATGTATTTGTCCGAAGTATTTATGTATATATGGGGGCTACTCATTCGAGAAAAACACACAAGTAAGACTGCAATAAATAAATACCTACATATTATGTGTTTCATTCTCAGCTTAATATAACCCAGTTGGACCGTGATATAAACACTTTTGGGCTTCTATTCAAAAAAAATGCATTTCAAACGCATCTCTCACTATGCGAATTGTACACATAGCAATGCTGCACCAGTAACATTCTGATATCTGTGCAGATGAGACGTGACGAGTGTGACTTTTAACATAACATGAAATTTATGTATGTTCCCTACCACGAGCACTGAGCACACATTTCACTTGCGTTATCTAACGATTCTCGCTCTTTTACAACAGTTTACAACACTCTTGTATGTCTTATGAAGGATACACTGGCAATTTGCAGCAGAAGCAGCTTCAATGCAACGGAAATGGTGTCGTAAACCACAACTGCGTTGTCATCAACGCCTTTGCAACAGAATGTGAAAATCCTATAACGCGTACGTGTACGTTCGTACGTACATGTACTCTACCAAATATTTCATGTGCAGACTTTTTTGCTGCATATGTAAGTGGATTCTTATCAATTGAGAAATAATTGAATGAAACAGTCGTTGAACTTAACAAACATACGCTGTGGAAATTAAGTATGTGCCTGTGATAGGATAAGAATGAAATAAGCTAATGGGTAGAGGAAGTAACATGAATGCGTTAATCTGATACAATTTCCTTAAGGTAATGACAGGATGACACATTGCAATGGCGTTGCAGCGATATTTAAACATTCAAGTCAGTTGAAAATCATACAATCCGCTAATAAAATTGCAGTCATGTGAGCATGTGTGGTTAGAAAATGGATGCAGAAGTTCGAGGAAACAAGTTCAGTAATGAATCCAAAACGATTCGGCCTATGTAGAACTTCAACGGATCCCGAAAATGTAAAGCCTATAAGAGCTTTTGTTTGTAAACGACCTAGACTCTCTTCCCAAAAAAAAGGTCTAACGTTTTAAATATACCCAGAAAATGTTTAAACCGATTTTTTCACAAAAAATACATTAACAATCTTACAAATTTCAAATGGAGCAATAAAAAAAACTTATTGACTGCAAATTCGCAAAATTCTTAGATCCACCGAATCCCCTCTCTTTGAAGTTATAAAAGCAGGGGTTTTGAATCAATATATTTTTTTTTTATTTTATAAACTAGTCATAAATTCTTATAAATATATAATTTCTTTATAGTTATATGCGAATATAGCCCTACCTGTGGTTATCGTCCATGTCATAAATTTTTTATCTTTGTTGCTGTATTTAATAGCCTCAGACTCATTAATCACAGCTGTCTACTTAATGTCTCCGTTTTTTACGTTCTAATTATTATGGTAAAACTATTATTCTGTCGGCATGTCTTTGCATACAATAAGCATAACAGTAGCAACATACCTATTTTTCGTAGCTGAAAAATATATCTGCACTTGAAAGAAAGCATTATTCACAGGATGCATAAGATAACGAATAAAGATATAACAAAGACGAAAAGAAAAAAATATAAGTACGTTTTTCTTACCGTAAGTATATGACCATTACTTTTCAAAAAGATTATGGGATGAATGATAAGGATATTATTCAAAAGTAGTGGTCATATATTGTTACTGAAAGAAACAAAAAATAAAAATATAGTTTTATTTTAACCTTTATTTTAACCTTGGATGACTACATTTGTAGTAATTTTGAAGAAATGGTACGAAATTTTCAGTAGCTTCCTAAAAAAGTGTTTTTACCAGATTAAAGTTATAAAACTATCAATAAAAAATATTTTTGCTGCCTCCACATCATAATTTTAAAATGACCATCCCCTGGCCGGCTGACTACAAATGTAGTCACCATATAAAATGTATGGAAATTCACCTTATTTTCAACTCAAATCAATTTTTTTGGTTTAATGAAACGTTTGTTTTTAGTATTGATTTTGTTTCTTCACAATCTTTTCTAAAGAATAAACGCGAAATTCGAAATTATACTTGCTGGGTACGATATTGGAGAAGATCGCAAGAGAACGACGTGGCCGCTACACGCTAGAGTCATGGTACCGCAATACTGCTAAACAGACGATGTGAAATAAGGTATCTAACCTATAGAGAACTGAGAGCGTTCGTTGAACTCATTTTGCTAGCAAGCGTCAATAAATCAATCGATGGGATACGATGCATTGTGCAGTTTAAACGATGTGTATTATAGCTGTGCTACAATGTCCAAATAAAGCTATCCCTTCTGATACTTCCTATACAATTTGACCTATTTTTTTAATTAAGTCAGTTTAATTACATTGGGGACCGGCCGTGGCATAGTGGTTAGAACACGCGACTACCATGCGGGAGATCACAGATTCAACTCCTGGCTCCAGTCATCTTAAAAGAAAAAAAAATAAATAAATTTTTCTTTCATTGTCGGCCCCCCTCGAATGTTGTCGACAGCAACTTCGCAGTATTAGTGTCGAGTCAATCGGCGTGTCTAGTAAGAGCTTCTCAAACAGTGACGTTTGCATTCGTCGATAAACAAGTAGATGCCGTTAGTTTTGAATCTAAAAATAGAAAGCGTGTTAATTCACAACAAAGCGAAAAGCTATCCCATACCTCATTCATGGGGTGTAAAGGGAAATTAAGTTTTTTTTTATTACCTTGAAATAGTAGACAAATCCTCAGAATGTCGAAACATTTGCCACACCCCTTCTGGTACCTCCCATATAAATGAGATCACTATATAAATCTTACAATAGTAGACAAAGTTTCAGAACGCTCCACCCCTTCTCCCATACAAATGATGGAATTTAGTGCTGTGGCGGAACGATATAATGGGAAAAATATGGAGACGGGACGCCTCTTAGTTTGACAATTACCAAACATAAGCAGCTTGACTAGACAGCAATAAATATATTTACTTAGACCATACCACCAAAGCAGTAAGGTGTGATATAGAAAATGGAAGGTCAGTTATAATACTTTCAAGTGTTCCTCTAACAAAGTCGGTAGTTCCGAAAAAACCGTTGCAAAAGAAATATCCAAAGTATGCGTATAAGAGATTTACAAAATGGTTTCCGCCACACAACCAAAATTTAAACTTGACGTTGCCTTTTGCAATGTTCTACATGAAGCGAAACTTCCGGCGGAGCTGGGTATAATAGCTTTTCATGTATCTAATGGAACAACGCATGTACATTCAAAAAATATTGGGATATACATCTGAAATATGGTTACTGTCCTGAATATACAACTTTGGAAGCTTTGCTGATGTTACTAATGACATACATAAATCCAATTCACCTAGCCCAATCCTAGTGTGCGTTATCCATTTTTCTACATACATATTGACGGTATAAAAAACGCAGATCTTTTTTATAAAATGCATATTAAGTCGGTCATTACAATGATATAACTGTGATATAATTTCATCATAATCAATTCGTTACTATTAAACAGATGCAAGAATTTTCTGAGCACACATTCTTGGACACAGTATTTAATGGTATTGTGCTATACCTATGAAGGAAGATTTTATGACCCAAGATTCGCACTGTGCTTTACTCCTAAAACTTGGGTATTGAATAAGAATAAGTCTACTTATAACGTTTTAAAATACGTTTCATAATTATAAAACATCAAGTAACACTCCTTGCCTTGATAGTCGAAGTCCAGGCATTTGTACATACATTATTGAAATTAATTAAGTTTTAAATCATTAGATTTTACCCTTCTTTTCTTTCATTGGTTAACTAGACGAATTCCTTTCAGTTCGTTGTACTTTAAGGGTGGTGTCGGTTTACCACAAGAAAGAAATTGGCATGCTCATGTAAATATGCATTGTCGCTACGTATGAGTTTGACGGACATAAATTAGGTTCTCTTGTTGCATATACACATATGACAGCGATCAGTGTGCTAGAGTATTGTTACATTTTTATTTATGGAATCATGGGTGCATTGATCTTGTGCCAGTTGAAATGCTGAATTGTGTTTCTATTTACTTTAAATTATTGTAATATAGTTAACACTGAAAGTGTGCACAAATTACAGTATTCTTTGACCTTTTGGTATATGAAAATATCAAACATATTTATTTATTATTTAGTATTTTTGAAATAAATCTTCAGGGGTCAAAGTTTTGGTGGGAGAGTTAAAGACATTTCCCTAAGTTCGTAACAGCCTAAAGTTCACATCATGTAGTGCTTTAATAATTTAATTCTCTCAGATTGCAATGTTTCATTAAGGTATGTTTACATGCTAATTTCGATTTTTAATCTTTGGTTTTTGATTTTCCTCTTTTAGTACTAGAAGTTGTTTACTGCTGATGAGGTAATCATGACGTCAGTGATTGTGGCCATCACCAATGCGACCATCATAATGCATTACGGACGCACATTGACACCAAGTAACATGGTTTTCTGTTACAACCAGACACATTAAAGTTATTATGGAATATATTGTACTAGCGCTGCTTGAAGCTCAGGGAAATTAATCAGGTTCATTGCTAATGATGATGATGTGCAATATCATAAACAATTTGAAATAAAACCGCTCATATGCATTTATTTTATGCATTAAAATTGATTAGGCAAAAAAGCCTCAATAATCATAAAACTAAAATAAATGAGAAAATAAATAATAACATAGAACTGTAACTATTTGTATATATTTATTATTGCTACATCAAAATGTGATAATGACGTTAACTAATCAAAAATAATGCATTTTGGCCAAATTTATTTTTTTAATTTCATTGCTCAAGGTGAAATTAGTTATACTAGAGCGAGTAATGTTGAAAATACCTACAGCCTAATTGCAATGTAAAAAAAGCTTTTTTCAAATTTAAATTCATCAGTTTCATAAATTTACTATCCATGGGAAGTTTTTAACGATCAAATGCAAATTTACTCAAATTCACATAAATGTCTGCAACATCAATTATACTACTGAAATAATTGAAGATGGTCGTGACAGTGCTCGAAATAAAATCACCCGTATGAAAGTCATGCATCGGTCGGTTTGATAAGACAACACAAAACTTAACTGTTCAACATTGACTACAAAACCTCCGCATCCATTATTGTGCTCCGCAATTATTATACAATCTTGTAGGTAATCTATGTTAGTAAACAATACCAACAGCAACTACATGTATCTAAATAATTGAATGTAGCAATAATAAACAGAAACATTTTGTTTAACAAGTTAATTTAGAAAACAATAGTTCATATATACTAAAAGTTGTATACATATATTTTAAATAACCGTTATAAATATTTCCACAAAAAACACAAATTGTGTAGAATGGCTTTCAGAGTGAATATATGTTCATTTTGTATAAGTGCATGAATTAATTTCTCATGCAATCATTTCTGTAGAAGTGATATGTATGAAAAATATACTGAGTATTGTTGTTGAATAATGTTGTTGTTTGTCCAACAGAAGTTATTGTTCATAGTATATACGAAAACATTTATATATGATTTAATTTACTTTTGTTAAAAAAAAAATAAACAATAAGGTTTACTACATGCCTTAAATGATAAATAGGCTTTCATGCAATTTTATATTTAAGAAGAGAAAATGTTTTTATATGGATGTATCATTGAGAGATTACTTGTTTTGTATAAATATAAATATGAATAGTAAATAAAATATTCCATTTAGTGTTAGCCAAAGAAGTAGTTAAGATGTTGTAAAGTATTTTAAAAAATACAAAGATGAAGATATATCATGCTCTATCGTTCTCTTCCCTCTATATTCAATAGATTATAGAGGAATATATTGAATATATACTAAAAGAGGAAGGTGAGATGATTTTTAGTGCAGCTGTCGGAAAACTCAGTCTACACAGCAAAACCTTCGACTGACAAGCTTCTTGTCGTTTGGACACCAATATATCCACAAGGCAACTTGTCAAAAGACAAGAAACTAAGTTGATCACGTGATAATGTATGCCTTCAAATCTCAATCATTATTGACGTGCGTGTGATGAGTGGTACGAATAAATCACCGACTTTCAGCCAGGTACACACGAAATTAAGCAGAGATAAACACGCTTGTATATATTAAGCCTGATATCGCAAAGCTGCTTACCACCGATATAGTCAACAGAGGGGAAGCAAAAAAGTTTTATCAAAACGTAAGATGTAAAGGTTTTGCAATAGGGATCCCCTCATGAGTCATGATTGGTTCCATGTCCTGTGCTGATGATATGGATCAGCCTTTTATCTACTGTATACAAGGACCTGTCGACTGTGAGAAGCAGTCGCCAGAAGTGAGAAATGAGGTCAAAACAAACTTACTTTAAATATTAGATGACGTTGCTCCAGGTTAAGGGGTAGTTATCCAAACTAAGTGTGACGAACGGTGCGCAAAAAGCCGGAGCTCTTCGAATTATTTTGTATGTGCAGTAATTAATGGATGAATATCTTTTGTCCCCCCTAATAAGAAGAAGAGGAATACACTACTTACGGTATTTGTGGTTTTCCAGCATTGCCACGCGAGACATGATGGCTTCCAATTCTTCAGGCATTGGTGATGAAGATTCTTTCTTCACATGCTCGGTGGCTTCACCGAGATCTGAACTGATATGCTCCTCATTCCTGTAGTACAATGAATATGCCACTTTCCAAATTTTGTTCATTTCATTGACAAAATATGACTAATTATATTTCAATAAAGCTTACTATCAATGTATAAGCGATGGACCGCCATGACGTATGACGTTTTAAAAAGTTTTATTTTTTTTCAGTGTATAAAAATGCATGGAGTTACTGCGAAGAAAATATTAAGTAGATTTTGCAAAGCCTGTTGCATGAAGAACATAATGAGATTTCAAAGTCATCCTTAGACCAAAATCTACATCAGACCAATTAAAACAAAAAATTCCAGCAGTAATGGATGGAACTTATAACCTCTTCAAACTATTTCGGATAATACAATAATAAGAATATGAATGATATGAAAGCGAACGCGATAAAACAAATTGCTCATACATATATTGCAATTCATTCCACTCAACGAGGGTGTATCACTCGCTATACAAACTTTGCTTACACTCCATAAAGAACATTAATATCCAAGTGTCTTTGGTATTTATATGTTCGCACTACTATGTGTGTGTATATGGCTGCTAATTATTTAATCAACATATATGTAAAAGTGCTCAGAGCAAATTTAAGTTCTTATTTGCAGTATTTTTTTTTGCCGTTTTTCTCATGTCGCAGATAAAATGGGTAAGTGGAAAGAGAGGTGACAAGGTTTAAGTTCTTACACAATTTTTGTTTTTGTGTTAAACTTTTTCTGTTTTATTTTGCCTCATATCGTATGCCCCATTGCATGGAATCTTATCAATAATTTATGTAATTTAATTTCAATTTTTCTGACAAAGGTTCATGAATACCGCGGGAAAGGCATGAATGACATGTAACCATTGAAAAAAATAACTTGTCGGAAGAAGGTATCAAGATTATTAAAATGAATAAATTATTGTGAAAGTTGAAAAGTAACGGTGTGAGTATAACTCAAAAAGAACAAGATAATGTGAGTACCATTTTACTATTACCTTAAAGTATAACCATATAGGCTAAAATTAAAATTATAAAATTATCAAAAAATTATCTGGCAACGCTATGCCTGAGTAGACGTGTTTGGTTTACGCAGCTGTTCATTTTTAATCGTTTACAACTAACTTAACTATTGTTTACTTAAAATTTTTTGCACTTATTGCTAAATTGATGCACCTTTAAATTAAAATTGTTAAAAAACTTTGAATGCACAAAAGAAATACAACGGAATCGTGTTTTGCTTATTTTGGACTGTTGGCTGCTGCTGCTGTTGTTGCTCTGATTGCTTGTAATATTAATATTACTGTGTCGATCGCCATCTTAATATTGTTGCTGCTATTTGCCACTTGCTGCTTTTGGACCTGCTGAAGGCTTTATAATGCCGGTAACAAAAAGTTATAAATGTGGAGAATGTTCACTTCCTATTGGCAAAACCCATGGGAGTGTGCAATGTAGAATTTGCAAATATTGGTTACATGCATCTTGTGCAAATGTGGCTGACAAAGAGCTGAAGATGATGAGTGACACAAGAAGTCTTACTTTTATATGTGCAACCTGTGACAGTGGTTTGGATGATGAAGTGTCAGGGAATAATGCACAAATTTGCAGCATTAACAAAAAGCTTGACGATTTCATAAAAAAGCACAACGACAACCAAAGTGCCTTGGATAAAAAATTGGAGGACTTTATGAGGAAAAATGAAGAGGATAAATTGTCTTTGCGAAATGACTTCCTTGAAGCTGTGGCCCAAATTAAAACTGAGTTCGGCTCATGCATTAATGGCATTAAACAAGATATTATTGACTGCAACAAGCAAGTTAAATCCGTTGAGACGTCCACTACATCTAAAATTGCGGTATTGGTGGATGAAAACAATATACTGCACCGCCGGTTGAATCGTGGTGACATCTGTATAAGTGGCTTGCCTGAGGGTCTTACAGATCTGATTGCTCCTGTTGTGGCACTTGGCGCTGTGTACAATGTTCCTGTTTCCGCTAGTGATCTTAACCATGTATGCTACATAAATAGTCGTAAGTTCATTTTAGTCAAATTTGGTAACGTGATGGTTCGGGATAGAATTATGAGAGAATATTTTAAAACAAAATCTCTTAAGATTTGCAACTTACTTACTGATGATCGTTTGGGAGGTGATTTGCAAAGTCGTGTATACCTTAATGATCACTATTCTCCCGCTGCTAGTAACCTTAACGGCATTTGCAGAAAGCTTTTACGTAATAAAAATATAACGAGATATAAAATATTAAACTCTGATAAATTGCGAGTGAAGATTGGCATGCCTGATGGCACAGATGTTGTTTATGATGCGGCTGAATGTGCAACATTACTTAATGGTGGCTCCCTTGCCTAATGTTTCTTTTATTTTTATGTTTAACATTTTTATTTTTTTCATTATTATCACTTTTAATTAAATTTAATTATTCATCGTTTAATTATAAATTTGATCTCAATTATTACTAATGAATAGCTGTGAGTTAATAAGACTGAATATAAAAGATTTATCCGAATTTGTAATGTTAAAATTCAAACTCGTATTTCTTAATTGGTTCCCCGCCATAGTAATACTAAACTTTGATGTCTTTTAATGACAATATCGGTCCTGTTATAAGTAGCAACTCTTTGTTTAAAACAGTACTTCGTCCTTATAAGAACCAGTTTAATATTGGTCATATAAATACTCAGAGTATTAGACCTTCTATGAACAATCTTAAATTTGATGAGCTGAAATCTATATTGCATGACTCGTTACTTGATGTGATAGGAATCTCTGAGACTTGGCTCAAGTCAGATGTGTCTAGTATTGCTGTTGAGATTCCAGGTTATAAGTTTTGCAGGAATGATCGGAAAAATATTAGGGGTGGTGGTGTCGGAATGTATATTTCTAGCAAACTTAAATACAAACATGTGTTAAGCACCTCTGTAATTGGCAAATGTGAATCGGTTTTTGTAGAACTTGTGTCTGGTGAATGTAAAGTTCTAGTTGGTGTAGTTTATCTACCTCCTATTGGGGATTTAGTGGCTTTTGAAGATCTTCACCATGACTTATTTTCAAATTACTCTAATATTGTTGTCGTTGGTGATTTTAATTGTAACATGTTTAATGTTCTCAGAGCAAATACTTTACGTTCATTGTGCGTTAGACTAAACCTTTCAATTATACATAATTCTAAACCTACCCATTTTGATATGGCGCACAGATCAACTTCTTTAATTGACTTCTTATTGGTGAGTGATAGTTCTATGTGTTCGCTGTCTGATCAGGTGCAGTGTCCCTCTATATCTCACCATGCATTTATATTTGCGTCCCTTAAAATTAATTTACGCCATCTTGAAGATTATATTGAATATAGAGATTTTAACAAAATAAATTGGGAGGGTGTTCATAGTTTTTTATCCGAATTTAATGAAAATTTAATTTTTAACAACAGTAATGTGGATGACCAATGTGATATTTTTTCTGCTTTAATGGATGACATGCTTGCGTTTGTTCCTATTGTGCGGAAAAGTATACGAAACTGTGATAACGACTGGATAAATTCACCTGAGATTGTTTTAGCCAAATCATTAAGGGACATTGCTTATAGAAGTTATCTATTAAATCGCACAGATGAATTGCAAAGAATTTATCGGAGGTACCGCAATAGGGCCAAATCAATAATTAGGAAATATAAAAGAAAATATTTTGCCCAATTGTTTAGAGGCTTGGATTCAGCTGGCCTATGGCATATACTTAGAGGTCTTGGTTGTACTCGTGATAGCCACATGTCATGTGAGTTGGATGTTAATGTTATAAATGATTGTTTTGTTAATGCTGTGGATTCTGTAAATTTGGACTTTGATTTCACATTAGATGGTATGAATGATGCTGAAGACTCTTTTTCATTTAGCTGTGTGGATGAGGTAGATGTTTTGGAGGCTTTGGGTAAAGTTAAGTCGAAATCTGTTGGTATTGATGGTATTTCTGTCAAATTCCTAAAACTTGTTTATCCTTATATTTCAGATTTAATTTTGCATATTGTGAATTCCATAATAATGAAGTCTAATTTCCGTCAGCTTGGAAAACTGCCCGAGTTGTGCCCATTCCAAAATCTGAAATTATTAATAGTCCTGAGGCCTTGCGTCCTATTTCACTTCTACCGGTTATGTCCAAAATTGTTGAGCACATTTTAAAAGACCAAATGCTTCGTCATGTTTCTAATAAAATCTTTGAATCCCAGTACGCATTCCGAAAAGGTTATAAGACAACCCCCTTACTTTTACATCTTACAGACACTGTAAGATATAACCTTAATCGTGGAGGTGTCAATGTTTTAGTTTCTTTAGATCTTACCAAAGCCTTTAATAGTATTTGTTTTACAACCATGATTAAAAAACTTAAGCAAAACTTTAATTTTTCAATGTCCGCTTGTAGGCTTATTTTGTCATATTTGTGTGACAGATCGCAATTTGTTGATTTGTTTGGTGTATATTCTAACTGCCTTAACCTTATATCAGGTGTACCACAAGGATCGGTGCTTGGCCCTCTACTTTTTGTTTTTTACATTAATGACGTTTCCTTATGTATTGATCCCATTGTGTGTAAGATGTTTTTGTTTGCAGATGATATTATGCTATTATTTTCCGCGGATTGTCTCTCTATAACTTTGGAAAATGAGATTAATAATAGTCTTAACCGTATTCTCACTTGGACGGTTAGAAATTCTTTGCATATAAATCCGTCTAAGACTAAGGCTGTGCTATTTAGTTCTGCAAATCACTTAGAGGTGGGCGTTGATATTTTTTTGGGTAGAACTAGAGTCGATTTCGTGGATCGCCACAAATGCTTGGGTGTTATCATTGATAATAGGCTAACGTTTGAAGATCACATTAACTCTATTCATCGCAGGGTTTATAGTTCTTTGCGTAGGCTCTATTCGTCAGCCGTTTTTTTGCCACATAAAGTAAAATGTAAATTAGCTCATGCTATACTTATGCCTCTTATTTTGTATGGCCTCGAAGTGATTTCTGGAACTAATGCTGAAAATTTATTAAGATTGAAACGAATTATGAATGTTATTGTTCGTTTTGCTTATTGTGTTCGTAGAAGAGAGCATATCTCTGACTATGTGAAAGATTTTTTGGGTTGTTCTTTTCATAATTTTGTGGTATATAGAAATATATTCCTTTTCTATAAAGTAATTAAGAGTGGCATTCCAACTCCTTTATGTAACAGCTTTACTTTTTCTCATTCGAGTCGAAGACCTCAGGTAATAATACCGAGAATTTATTTGTCTATATTTGAGAGATCATTTGTAGTTCGTATTGCAAGAACTTGGAATCAAATACCAGGAGAATTGCAGATTTTTTCTCATTCAAATAACGTTTTTCGTTTAAAGATATTGGAATATTTTGCTCACTTATCTATTTAAAAATATTATCTTTATAAAAATTCTCTGTAGTTTTTTTTTTCTGTTTCAATGATTTGAGTTGTTACTTATTATTTTTCAGGACTACTTTTTTACTTAAGTTGTACTTAAGTTGTACTTAATTTTTTATCTTTCTATCAAACATTATATTATGGTTGGGGAGCCAATTTAGAATATTTAGAAAATTTTGATTTTAGTTTTTTTTGTATATATTAAAATTGTATCGTATATATAAGTATTTGAAACTCAGGATATTGAGTATGTAATATATTATATTGGCCTAATAAGGCTTTTGTATTACGTTATGAATTATGAATAAATAAATAATATATAATTGTGGCTATAAACTACTTCTAATTTAGTGTTCATAAAGTAAAAATTAGATTCACCAAAAAATATCACCAAAGGTATGGGGTCATAATGTCAAGTCTCTAAAACATTTCCAAAACTTTCACTTACAATACATAAAATCTGAAAATCGTATTTATAATATCAGTGTTAATTATTGGCTCAGCCTAATATGTACATTTCCACTTCATTACTTAGCCATTACTCACAAAAACTAAGTAGTGAGTCATGAGCCCTTTACTATAGATATTGTCATAATTCAATACTGCTTCATGTACAGCAAATTTACATTAAAGTGGCTCCGGGGCAAACAGGTTTTTATGGGTTTTATAATTAATTTCATAAATAATGTGACAAATGTACGCATAGAGTAAAGACGTTTTGTAAACACTCTTATGTTAGAATAAAAAAAAAATCAGAATTATGAATCGAATACATAATTTGTCGTACCATTTTATGTTATAAATATTTGCTAAAAATATCAAGGGCATCGGTGACCCCATGAAGAAACGTAAATGACTGAGACAGAAAACAAAATCAGGTCTACCGTATTATTGTCGAGTGTTCCAACCTTCATGTCACGGTCGGTCCTGAATAGCGTTAAATACATTGATATTCAATACTATTTACAGGTAAAATTTAATTTCATTAATTTTAGATAGTTTTATAGTTTTAGAATGTTTTTGTATTAACAACTTGCTTTGAAAACAACTGCCAGTCCCACGATGTCGAACGTTAACGTTCGCTTGGGTCTTTTGCGATAAACAACAGATTTGCTATACACATTTCAGTTGTTTAACACAAAAAAACCAAAGCGAACGTTAGCGTTCGATATCGTGGGACAGGCAGCAAAACTATAGTTGTATATTAAATAATTAGTTAGTTGTTAACTGCTTTGAAAACAAAATTATAGTTGTATTTTAAATAACTGTTACATATAGGTTACATAAACATTTGATAACAACAACAATATCAAAAACACAGCAAAAACACAAATATGCACTCACAGATTGTAAAAATTATTGTGCACTACGGAAATTGAATGCACATATGTATACAGTTCTACAAACAGTATAAAATTAAACCTTCTTGTTTTTACTGCATATATATGCATTTTACACTACATAGAATACATTTATGAATATAGAGTCATAATGCGTCGCGGCATTTTAAAATCAATTGATGCATATGGAATGTGAATGCTATTTAGTATGCCAAAATTTTATACATATATATGTGCTATGAGTATGTTTGTGGTGTGCCCTTCTATATGACTACCATCGCTGTCGTCACCTGTATTATTGCGATGGTGGACAGTATACACAAATTATGTGTAAACAACACCATATGGTAGATTTTATAATTATTTAATTGCAGTATTGCTGAAATGTCATAAATACCATAATTATCGTATAGTATTTATAACACTGTTCTGTTTACTAAGTTATCCATTTAAATTGCAGAAAGCTCTTTAATACTATTCTATACGAGTTTATAATAATTGATAGAAAATCAATGATAATTGTGGTCATTTACTATTAATAATGTAATGCATATCAGACATGGATTATGTTTAATATTTAGTAGGGGTTTTTGTTTGTTTATTTGATAAAGAGTGTTTGATATCGGTTTTCATTATTTTAATTTAATATTAATATTTTTTATTGTCGATAACACAGCGCAACAGTGGTTTTCACACTAGATAAAGACCATATATACGTGAAACTAGAGACCTTATGTAGTAAAACTGCGTTCTCAGTTTATAGGCAGAACGTCAAGTTTTTTTTTTAAAGGGACTTCAAAGTTTCAAAGGGTACACCACTTTCAAAAAATTAAATCAAATATTTTCACGAACCATATGACAACGATATGGACATCAAATGAAAGGTAAGAATCTCAGCAATGCAAAAAAATAACAGATTTTAATGGATCTGGACCAAAAATTTCAAATATGTCTTTTTAAAGTTTTAAAGCTTATTATCATTTAAATAATTTTTTCTGAAAAAATATATGTGGAAGAAGTTATATGTACATTTTATTAATCTAGCTTTACTAGTTTAGTAAAAAAGAAAAAAATGTTAAACCTGTTTCAAAATATTGTATGTATATAAGAAAACTGAATAAAATTAAATAAAATGTAAACGTTGACTTTGCCGCTTATGCTGATCTTCTGTGCAAGACATATTGTCCAACAATATTCTTCCATCATATAGCATGCACTTTTTCCTCCAAATCGATTTTCAATCTTAGCGATTTCTTGATGAAAGCGCCCACTATGCACATCAGTGAAATTTCCCAAATTGTCGGGAAAAAAGTCAAGATGATTGTCTAGAAAATTGATCTTTTTTGAAATTTTTGGTCCAGATCCATTTAACCCTGTTATTTGTTTGCATTGAGATTCTTACCTTTCATTTGATATCCATATCATTATCATATGGTTCGTGGTAATATTTCATTTAATTTTTTGAATGTGGTGTATATTTTGAAACTTTGAAGTCCTTTTAAAAAAAACCTGACGTTCTGGCGATAAACTGAGAACGCAGTTTTACTACATAAGGTCTCCAGTTTCACGTGTATATGGTCTTCATCAAGTGTGAAAACAAAAATTGAAATTTGTCGCAGGGTGTAATAAAATAACACAGATTATTGTACCGAGTTATTAGTAACAGAATAAAGGATTGTCGGCGAATTGTTTACGTGATAGTTTGTGCATCTTAAATAACAGCTACTGCTCCTTTTTTAATTTATTTTTAATAAGTCTTTAATAACAAAAGAATTTATGCCACACAGAAAAAATTTGGTTAAAACATAATTTGTATAATTTTTGTTTTCATTAGCAAGGCTTCTGGGCATCCTAGAAATACCATCTTGGCTCTCCATCGCTTTAAAAATATACATTGAAACAAAATGCTCTCTGTATGCATGTATGTGTTTCTATGTTAAAAGTTCAAACATCTGCAGCCTTATTGTGCACTTATTTTGCAGCAGTGAATGTGTTTTGTGAACATGAACAAATAAAATCGTTTATGCTTCAGCACTGTCGAACTGATGATATTGTACATGCACGTTAATACTTACATATATGTGCATATATGTGAATATGTCACAGCCGGTGATGTGGTGGCACATGAAACTTGCAGCAAGGAGTGACGGAAAACAATGAACTTTGTACTAAACATTAGTGAAGCTTCACATACCACCAGAATAGTGCAGCTTGAAAAAAGATCACATTATCTTTAAACGGTGGGGTGCAATAACAACAACAGATGTTTTGACAATGTCTCTACTATCGAAATGAGGTAACCGCTTGAAGCTTGGATGATTTCATTGTATATGTTCGTTGACACACAAAGAAACAGAGTAGAGTTTTTTTATATATTTAATCATATTGTAATACGTTAGTGGTAATATTACTTTAATGGTAAACAAACAAATATCTTAGATAACATGTACGAGGTAAATAGTTTATAGATAGGAGCAAACACATTTTTTAAATTTTAATATGAACAAATTACAAAATGTAAGGTCTGCATTTTATGAAAAAATTTCATATCTTTGGATATCACTATTAGTTCAAAAATTTTAAGAACTTCACCCAATGAATCGTTGACGTTGCCACATGCTGCCCCATTTTTCTGAAACCACTATCTTTGATAAATGCTTTTCATAAAAGTATAGACCATTTTGCTTACAAAATTGTCTATACAGCAACCTTGGGTGTATGCAGGGGATTTTGATGATTCGTTTAGGGTTAGTGTCAATCCAATATCTGTTGAGGTGGAAGTGTGTCATGTCTGAGAATAAAAAGTTGTTGAAGCTGGTGAACTATTATAGCATCAAAAATTGAGGTCATCTGAAAATAAAAGAAATAAGAAAATTTATGATTAAAAATTGTTTGGGTCACATTCGTCTTTCCAAATAGTTTTAACTTTTACACGCGCACCATTAAATTTCCAAATAATTTTAACTTTTACACGCGCACCATTAAAATTCCAAATAAATCTAACTTTTGCAAGCGCAGCTTTAAATTTACAAATAATTTAAATGCTTACACGCGCAACACCAAATTTCCAAATAATTTTAATTGCCACCCTAAATTGCGAAATGCATTTTTCCAAATAATTTTGATATGAATTTTATCAAGTCTGTTTCGTTTCCAACATAATGTGTTACCGGAAACGAAACACACTTAAGCACAAAGTATTTTTTTAAGCTGAATATGCAAACAATGCAAAATAATGAAAAATGAATATTGTAACGAATGATGGGTAACAAACCCAGAAAATAAATTGAATAAAGTTAGTATTAAACTCACATCAAAAACGAGTAGTCGCTTTATTTTTATCAACTCGGATAAATCGAGGTGAAAACTGTGAACCTCTCTTACATTTCGTTAACAAACTGTACAAGGTTCAAGCATACTTCCGAGTTTTTAATTTCTACGCAACAAAGCTTTCGAATAGATAGTCTATGTAGCTCACCAACAGAAAATCTGGCACGCTCTACGTTTTGAAGATCCCTTAAAGTTTTAGGTCAGACGAATCGCGGTTGATTCATCGTCGAAACTCTCACAGTGAACTTCTGCACCTTTTTTTATTAGATTGAATTCATTCACCTTTATTTTTATGCCGTATTTTGTAACGAGCGCAAAATTTCATTGCGACTACTGTGGCATCATTGCTTTGAATTCCCATTGGCTGCTCTTGCATATTGTAAACCTCTCCGCCCTACAAATGTAAACGGTTTTTTTTCATCCACCCTGTTCTAATGCTTCTTCTTTTAAGGTTACTTATGTTAATTGACGGAGAGTAAGTAAGTATAATTAATATTATTAAATTTTCTACTGCATCCATAAAGTCCTTATTTTCTACCAATTCTTGTAAGTTGTCTGTCTACTTTACTTTTTTTTATATAACCCTATGTTTTTTCTGAGCTATCAAAATTTCTTTTTACCCATATTATCATGTTAGCTTCAGTAAAGGATTTTATTCCTTATTTATTTTATTTTATTCCAACGAAAAAGGAAAGATGGCGATGATTATGATGGGCACCAATTACAAGGTAAAACTGAAAGTAAGGTAATTTTTTTTGTGGTAGGAGAAGATATATTTAAAAACGATATTAAAAAACGATATGAAATTTTGTATCACATTAATGACATTGGCCGTGACTAACAAAGGGGATCGTAAATTATGTGTCATCGCCAGAAAAATATAAAGCATAGCGATACTCTTTTTGAATGTTAATTTAAGAAGTTTTTAGCCGGGATACATTTGTTGTCAAATTTAGTTAAAATACGTAAGATGATAATAAATCAAATTAAAGACAGAATATATTGTGTTTGCCTATACTGGAGCATATGGTTTTACAAATATAATTACATGTTCTTATCTCTAGTGCAATCATACAGCATATCATTTCTGATTTCAATATTTTCGAGCAACGCAACTTTTATATCCTAAACTACATACATTCAAACAGTTCAGGAAAATTACCAACAACCCCAAAACAAAACATATTCTTCAATTGTGTGATTTCAGTATTGGATATGAAAGTTGCGTTCATCGAAAAGCATGAATAACTTAACTACTAGTTAGCCGATTTTTGCAAACAGATATGCATTTTTGTCGCGACACCGTGCACATTCTGAATTATATATTAAACATTAACCCATTAACACTCACTGTCCCCAAATGAGGACACCTGGTTAAAGCCCGATAACCATAAGTTAAACCATTATTTTTTCATTTTAAATACATATACTAGTGCTGTGGGCTGTATGCTATCTATATACAAAGACACTTCGTGCCAAGTACCAAAAAGAGCAGTTCGCCGTATCTGCAACCTACTACTTAAATTTCCTTTACACCCCATGAATGAGGTATGGGATAGCTTCTCGCGTTGTTGTGAACTAACACGCTTTCTATTTTTAGATTCAGAACTAACGGCACCTACTTGTTTATCGACGAATGCGATCGTCACTGTTTGAGAAGCTTTTACGAGACATGCCGATTGACTCGACACTAATACTGTGAACCCAGGAAATTTTTTCAGAACTTGTTGCGAATGGTGTTGATATTAGAATCGTTTCTTTTTTAATCGACTTTCTATCCTGTTTCTGGTTCCATATAACCGATTATGTACAACATGTTGCACCACAGATTCCGTAGACCAGAAAGTTAATAAAACTTATTATTTTTGATGTGACTAGACCAGACAATTATAATTTGTGTAGAGATTACATAAAAACAAGATTATATTTGTCCGTAAATGCAACTTTTCATTCATCGGATCATTATACAAGCTTGTTAAACCGATGGTATTCGAAATAAAACTCAAGAATCGGAGTAAAAATATATTTCGAGTTAGTACCCAATTGAAAACCAATTAAATTTAAAAAAAAAACAGCATATGTAATTCAGTTATGAAGCAATTCATTGCTTAACAGGTTCCAAAGAACATGTTGGTTTTGGGACAATTTCAAAAAAAAATAATATATTGTGCAACCGAAGGTGGAGCTTGTTACTTATCAGTAAAAGCTATTCTGTAATTGTTTCTTAGCAACAAAATATATTGCTGGGAAGTTGCTGTCAACAACATTCGAGGGGAGCCGACAGTGAAAAATTTTTTTTTTTTTTTTAAATGACTGGACCCAGGAGTTGAACCTGTGATCTACCGCTTAGTAGTCGCGTGCTCTAACCACTATACCACGGCAGGTCCCCTGCAACCTACAACCTCACAATATTTCAGTTTATCGTCCTAAATAGTAAGTAACGATCGAAAAGGCAAAGCCATAACTTGGAGCCCATATCAGATAAATTGGGACGTGTTGTATGTCAAGCAAAGTGTCGCAGTAAATGTGAAGCTGTTTTTGGTCAATTTTATAACAAATCTTCTCATTGTCCCCATGTAGGGAAACCCCTTTTTCTCACAAACAAACAATGAATTTAAGGTTGTTTAATTGTAAACCTTTTATTTTAATCATAATGTTATATTAAAAAGCAAGGAACTCAATTTTTGTTTAGCAGTTTTCCTTTGGGCGTTAATGGGTTAAGGTGGCCTTATAAAAAAGTGGCTAGAAACTTCTACAAACTTTAAAAATAGTGAAGAAGTTTGTGATTTCGTGCTAAAAACATAAAGATATCTATAGTCAACTACCCAATGAACAATATAAACTTATTATAATTTTTTTATAAATTAACATTAGAAAATATGATGTTTGGAAAATCTTTATCGCAGGCATTGTTACTTGTTAAGTTCCAATTATGGGATAACCGAGAGGAATCCCTTATTGTATAATTGTATTCATGTTTAGAAAATACTTGGAAATAAACTTGATATGCAATACATAACACAAAAAGTTGGAAAGCTTGTAGTAAATTTATATTTATATCTTTTTCTAAATTAAATATAAATACCATTCCAAAGCAAATACAAAAGTTTTGTCAATTTAATTCCAATTCAATTGATTTCTTCTGATAAACTCTCTATATTTTCAATAAGTTTTATTATTTCTGGTCTTCTTTTCCGCACCCTTTCTTTTATATTTATAAGGACTTTTTACTTAAACACGATCAATCTTTCAGAAACAGCTAATAATAAATTCCAAGACGAATAGGAATATGTAATTAAAAATTATAACTGTTGTTTTCTGTATAGCCTGCGTGTTTACAAAAGCGTTGTATTTTTTTTTACAAATGTGATGCAAACTAATTTAGAAAAGGTTAACTAAAATCTTGGGAAACATATATTTATTAGCCAGCGTACATCAATGTTTATTGGGCAGTTTATTTAAGGAAAAGTTCTCACTCCTAGTGCTGTAGCATATAAAATACAAACAAGCTCATAAACTCACGTTTTCACAAATATATGAATTAAATAACAACTTTTGTGTTGTTTCATTTAAATCAACGCCAATTAAAACTCTATTGTTACTAACTGAATTTCTGTTTGCGTGTCACAAAGGCTACGATTTTCGTATGCGATACCTACTGATTGATGTTTGATATGTTGATTGATTTCAAATTAAATTGGGGTTTATATTTAGTTATATCAAATAAGATATTGCATAAACATTTATTTCAAATTTCTTTTCATGTTTTAATAATTTGGTGTACCATTTAATTAATAACTAGATTAGTAATAGTTGCATTCAATTATACTTGCACAGATACAAATACTGCAATTATTACAGATACAATTATTACAATAACGAACATTAGTTGTTGTGTTTAAATAAAGAAAAAAGTTTGAAAATTTAAAAAACATTTTTTTGAGTATGAGTATGGATGAACATTACACCAATGACAATGAGGTGAGATCTCTTTACAATATAAACATTATCGCTATTGTCTGCTATGAAATTTTTTACAATTGATGTAGAACATTGTTATTTTGTCACTGAATTTTTTTTCTGTACTTTGGCACATCACCATGCAAATACTTACACTAGGACAATACACACAAACAACAAAAACTTTATTAAATATCTAAATTGATATTTAATAGCATATTCTAAAAGGCCGCAGTATAAATTGAAATCACATGGAAATAGTTTAATTATATGTGATTTTGAAATTGTTATTGTGTTTACCACAGCAAAACAACCATGTTGTCTTCGGTTAAATACTCCTTAGTTATAATACGATCTTCATTTGTATGTATATATAATAGCTTATTTATACGAAACGTAGTTAAATATTTCAGTTCTGACACAACAATCAATTTCATTGAATTTTTTGATTTGTCCATTTTTCATTTTAGGCTTATCATTGAATTTCAACAGAAAATTTTTTCTTTAGCTTGGCAAAATTAAAATTTCCCCCGAAATCTATATATATAAAAATGAAATGGTCCACGTATGTCATACCATCACTTGAGGACGGCTGGAGCGATTTGGCTGATTTTTTTTTTATTCGATTCGAAATTTTCCGTAGATTGTTTGTGTTGAAAAAAATCAAATCCAGGTGGCGCTAGGGTGGATTTATATCGAAAATTTGAATGCATGTACCAATTCGACTGAAATTTGGAACGGATATTCGTTTGATCATGAGAAAACATTTTATGTACAAATGAACTCGGTAGGTGGCGCTGGGGTGGATTTATAATCAAAATTTGAACGAATGGACCAATTTAACTGAAATTCAGAATGTATGTTTGTTTAATCATGAGATACAATTGTATGTACAAATGGACCCGGTAGATGGCGCTGGGGTGTATTTATATCGAAAATTTGAATGCATGTACCAATTTAACTGAAATTTAGTATTTATATTTGTGGAATGTTGAGAACATTTTTTTTTGTATAAATTGACCCAGTAGGTGTCGCTAGGGTGGAATTATAATGATAATTTTAACGAATAAACAATTTGACTGAAATTTAGAATGTATATTTGTTTTATTATGAGAATTTTTTATTGTATATATGGACTCTCAGTTGATTTGCCTGGGGTTGTATTATTTCGAAAATTAATATCGATTGTCCGATTTTACTCAAACTGAAAATAAATGATTTTTTGGGCATGAGAAAATTTTGAATATATGTTTGGAACCAGTTGCCAGTGTTTAGCTTATGATATACTTAATTTTTGGAATGTCATTTAGTCAATTTTTCAACATCATAGTTATTCAGAATCGATATATATAAAAAAGATGTACATTTTGATGTCACCACTAATTGTGAAAACGGTTGACCCCATTTGTCCTAAAATTTCAGTTAAAGTTAGTGATTGGCTGTAGATGATCACCCATACCGCAAAAATGCTTAAAGAAGAACGACTACCTTTATAATTGCACACTTCCTACAGAATTAGAAAGCTTCACAAAGTGGTTTTTCCCATTTCGAAATTTTAGGGGACAATAACGAAAATAGGAATAATTGTTTATATCACCCAGACCATACGGTTAATGGGGTTGCTGAGCCTAATGAAGGCATTTTTGGAAATTCGTACTCCTTAGGATAAAAAGGGGCAACGTGCTATCATGGCTCAGACCAAACACCTAAAGGTACAATCACCCAGTACACCAACGCAGAAAGTTATATGTCAGTCAATCGACTTAAAAATGTGGTTTTAGAATATATGCCTATCAATAAGTACGTTTTTATCACATCATGAACGACACTGCTGATCCGTTTTAGCAATTCTTATAAAAATATATAATAATCCTTAAGATATATGAAGAACAGAATTTGTCCGGGAAAACCTCGCCCTTTAAATTGAAATATTTTAGAGGTCAAAGAAACAAACCGATCGTTATTAGATTTCAACTACTCTCAACATATTTTACAAAAATTTGGAGGCAGGACGAAGTCTGCCGGGCCAGCTAGTTATAAATAAAAATAATTGGACAAAAATGCGTATCACAATAGTTGTTTTCGAACAGACTCAAAAAATTAAGCATTTCAAGAGCATGTATGCAGATCAATGTGACAATTGCAGGCATGCATATGCAAAGCACTTCTACTCATATACGAAATAATATGTATGGAAATTTATACAAGTGCTCTGGATGAAAATTCGGTACTTAATCATTAATATTGTACTATGGAGAGATACGCACTCTTATAGTGAGAACTAAGCAATGTCAGTATATTGTTATAGGTCCTATCGTTGCCTACTGTCATTGTCTAATACACAATTTCTTGTTAAAATATTACAATTCATTGAGCAGATCTTGCGGACACACCGACAATGTGTACTGAGTACACTGTACTCGTATGTGACACCAAATAACTTCATACATCCAAAAATAATCCAAATCTCCCTATATTTATTTTCGATTTCATGTTTATTTCAATTATTAAAGCTCAACTTATGTAACCAACTCTATTCATGTTCGGTATTTGTTACAAATTCTATACATTTATTTATGTATCCCTTGAGATTACAAATCACAGCCTCAGGCTCAGCCATTTTAAATTTATTGATTTTAAATATTATATTTGTTTTTGTTAATTCTGCACAATCAGTAATGAATATTTATTAGAGCATTAACAAGTTCGCAAAGACAAAGGCGAAAAACTGCAAATTATTTTATCAACGGAAATTAGTACGCAATAATATAAATATGCTAATTATGCTACACAGCTATGTTACACTGTTATGTTAAACTATTATTACATAGTTATAAATAATAAAACAACTGAAAGCGCTTTGAAAAAAACATATTAAGCAAACTTAAATTCGCATTGATTTTTGAATGCTAAATGGTAGGCGCAAGAGTGCAAAGTATACAAAGATTAATGTAGATAATCAGACGGTAATCAATGGCCTACAATAAACTTAAACACATCTTTCATATTAATGGTGCAGCAAGTCCCAATAAGAATGGCACTGAAGCATAAGGTTCCAAACATTTTGAAAATGCGACCCCCGCCATTATTCATAGTTGGTACCTAATTGATGAATATTATAGGAGTTCGGAGGCAAGGCAAGGTATGCCATGTAGAAAGACACACATTTTATTGTGACAGAGGAGTACGAGGATGCTAAAGATGAATTTTATAAGTGCACTAGCTTCCCCGGTTCGCGTTGCTTCACCCGAACTTACAATGAACCTTCTTATGACTTTAAGTAATACAGGTAAAATGCCAACATTTCAAATGACAAACAATTATGTGATTGTAGCTTTATCCCATTGGTCTGAGTGATTGTATCCCTCTAGTCCATTTTTATCCCTAAAAGTACGAATTTTTAGAGAAATATTCGTATCGCACAACTAAAATAGAATTTTGAAAAACAACATTTGACAATTCTCTTATTCTAAAGGGATAAATTATATATACATTTTCGTAATTCTAACTTTAAGTATTTGATCTGGGTGATATCATCAGTTTTATCCCTTTTTCGGTATTTTTACAACTTAAATACGAATTTTAAAATTACTTCACATCGCACAATTTTTGAGACTATACCTTTAGCCGTTTATTACCAGTTTCATCCCTTTTCAGTCCTTTTTACACCTAAAAGGTAGGAATTTCGAAAACCCTCATTGCTTCGTTCTAATTCCATAGGGAGCAAGCCTATATAACTTATCAAGATTACATCATTTGCTGTTTGGTCTGGGATTTAAAAAAAAAATACTTCAATCCCATTTGATAGTTGGAATTTCCACATCAATTTTCGCGATTATACCATTAGGTGATGGTAAAACTTTTATCCCTTATGGGCAATTTTAAACCCATAAAAGCACGAGTTTCCAAAAATCCGTTCATAGCTGACGTTTACTCGGAAAGGGGAACAACCATCCCAAATTTCATCATTCTATCTACAGTCAGTAGGCAATTTAAATATATTGATAATGTTATTACAATCGTTCTAATAACATGACCGACGTAACAATTGTTTCAAAAGGGGCGTGACACTGCCCACTTCCCAGCGAGATGTAATCACCAATGTAACATTTACACATATAGCAAATCTCATCTTCATACCTTTAATGGCTCGCGAAATATGACCGATTGCAATTTTGGTTTGTGTGGGCGGTGCCACGCCCCTTTGTTTGAGTATGTTTTCATGTAGCCTATGATAGAGACTGTAGGGATAGTACTACACAGTGACAATTTCATTGCAGTCGGTTCATTTATTTCGCGCAGATAACGATTTTATCAAAAGGGGCGTGTCACCACCCATTTGCCAGCGAGACGTAATCCTTTTTATATCAGTGATATATGTAGCAAATCTCATCTTCATACCTCTAATGGCTCATGAGTTAAGACCGATTTAAATTTCAGTTTGTGTGGGCGGTGCCACGCCCCTTTACCCTTCTTAGTGCGCGCCTACGTCATAACAGAAACCTGCATTCTTAATTTCACGGTTCTAGCATTAGCCGTTTGGGCTGGGGAGTGATCAGTGGAGAAAATATATATGAAGAATGTCGCTTATTCTCTGATGAAAAAGATGTTGCAAACTGGGCAACACTACAGCCAACGGTATTGCGTGCTGTGACGAAACGATATAAAAAGAGAGACGAAACACCTCTTCAAGGAGAATCGACTGTGGAGGAGAAGAGAACTTTAAGATATCAAAGAGAAACAGAGATATAGGTGAAGCCCAAAAGTTTCTTTCATAATGTAAAAAGTAAAGGTTTTGGAATAAGGGTATCCACCTGTAAGGACAGAGATAGAAATCTGGTCGCGGACACGCATAACGACCTAAAACTATGGTGTGTAATGGAAGATAGGGCCACAGGAAATTGCGGCCAAAAAAATTAAAGTGTGCAACAACATTTTTTGAAACCACGAAACGGTGACTTTAAAAATAAAAACTTCTTTAAACTTAAAAAAAATAGTAAAAAAAAATACAAGAACTTTACGATTTCAAGGCAAAAACAGACATATATTGTTGAAACTTTAAATTGATTCACACTTAACCACGTTACTGGTTTATATGTGCGTAAAGGTAAAAAAAATCAGTTTTTAAAACACATTCCCCAGGAAAATATTTTGTTGCAAAGAAACAATTACAGAATAGCTTTTACTCACAAGTAACAAGTTCCACTTTCGGTTGAACAATATATTATTTTTGTTTGAAATTGTCCCAAAACCAAACATGTTCTTACCCAGCAAAATATTTTGTTGCAAAGAAACAATTACAGAATAGCTTTTACTGATAAGTAACAAGTTCCACTTTCGGTTGCACAATATATTATTTTTGTTTGAAATTGTCCCAAAACCAACATGTTCTCCTGGAACCTGTTATGAAATGAATTGCTATATAACTGAATTAGATATGCTGTTTTTTGAAATTTCATTGATTTTCAATTGGGTGCTAGTTCGAAATATATTTGAACTCAGGTTTTTGAGTTTTTCTTAATAAATACCCTCTAAAAAATACTTATTTCGAATACGAATATTCATTTTCTGTTTCTATGGAATCTGTGGTGCAACATGTTGTACATAATCGGTTATATAGAACCAGAAACAGAATAGAAAGTCGATTAGAAAAGAAACGATTCTAGTATCAATACCATTCGCAACAAGTTCTGAAAAATTTTCCTGGGTAGGAACCTGTTATGAAATGAATTGCTTCGTAACTGAATTACATATGCTGTTTTTTGAAATTTAATTTGTTTTCTATTAAGCAATAACTCGAAGTATATGTTATCTCTGATCTTTGCGTTTTTCTCAATAAATACCCTTCAACAAAATACTTATTTCGAATACCATCGGTTTAACAAGCTTTTACAATGATACGATAGATGTAAAATTTCATTAACGGACAAATAGAATCTTGTTTTTATGTAATCTAAGCAAAAAAAATAAGTTTTATTCATTTTCTGTTCTACGCAATCTGTGGTGCTACATGTTCTACATAATCGGTTATATGGAACCAGAAACAGAATAGAATGTCGATTTAAAAAGAAACGATTCTAGTATCAATACCATTCGTAACAAGTTCTGAAAAATTTTCCTGGGTCGTATTCTATTTAGCAGCACCTACTAGAAAAATATTATCATTTTCCAGGTATTTCAGCTTAATTTTTTGTCGCGCTGTGTTATATAAAAAATCTATTGTGGTTACTTCATTTTTTTATAACTGACAATTCGTAACTTAGTCGAGGAGACCGCCGATCAAGTAACTGTATATGTTTTTTGCAATATTAACATGTACTAATCCTCATGCCACAATCGGTGTCATATTGTCTATATTTTAATGGCTCACAAAGCAGCTATTTCTTATAAAAATGGGAATTATGTCTTATATGCAAAACCCTATCACTTATTTCCGTAGCCACAGTTCTTTAAAATATTTTAATTGCTTTTAACGGCAATTCCTTAACGTATGAGTCTATATTTTCAAATGCTTAACTATTTCTTTCATATAGATGTTTAGTTTAAGTAAATATACTGCAACGACAACTTACTTAAATATGACAATTTAATTATATCTATATGATGTCCATTGGCATTGTAATAACTCTCATTTATCTCCGCACAGATACCAAAGTTTTAATTTATACAACTAGGGCAAATAAACTTTTCACACATTTTGTCATAATAAATATTTACTTATAAGTATTATATGTCTATCACGTTATATAACGCTCATTCGCACTGGTACGCTTAAGCATTTGCAACATCTGCTCTTAGAAATTTCTTAATTATAATGTCAGGCAAAATGTTCACAAAATAAAGTTGCAGACACAAAAAACAAAAATGCAAAACAACGCAATACATTTAAGATTGCATTTGTTTTCTGATTCTTATTTGTTAATATCATTGTTTCGCTGTTCAGAAACGACACAAAAAAGAGCAACATTTTGTTTACTAAGTGAAAGGCAAAAGTATCATGATGTCTTCCTTGAGTGTCGTTTTTGCGCTGAACACCAAAACTATACGCAATTAAAATTCAAACAATTGTACAAAAGACGTAAAGAATAAAAGAGCAAGCAAGCATTTGGAAAATGCTAACTAAGCACAAAGAAAAGTAGGAAGAAAAAAACTAAGGAAGAAAAATCCGACAGTTGTTCCCACTATTGCATTTTCCTCGCGTATCTGCAATGGCAAAACTATAATTTTACTAAGTCATATTATCACAAAGGGGGTGATATTTTCAATAGAATATGCATGTTGAATAGAGGGGCTGACTCAGAGGTAGAACAAGACGCAGTGTTGTTTTGTATTCTAATTAGTTATGCAACAACGCCAGTGCGAATAACGACTTCAGGAGAAGCATAATGTTTTAGATTAAGATGTTTAGATGTTTACATGCATGATACATATGTTGACGATGAAGGGCTTCAGAATGATTGTAAGAGAGAGGGAACAATTACGCATATGTCTGTTAAGAGCACGTATTTCTTGTAGTCAAATAACTAGTTATTCTTAGTTATGGATGTTTAGTAATTATTATAGCTTATGTATATTAATTTGTATCTTTTTCGAAGTGAATTAACCGTTTTTTCCGACTTGGTTAATGATTTAAAGTAATTATTACAACATATGTCATTTGAATTGTATTATTAAAAAATTACTTTTTTCAAGACATTTTTATTTTAATTAAATAAACTCTTTATATTCGGATTTGATTAAATTCGTATAATATTATATATCATTTTCATTTAATCACATAATCCACCATCTATACTTTCACACATACACATACTTAAGTTTTTCTCAAATATGTTTTATGTTCTATTAATTTATTCAACATCTGCCAGCATCGATGTAATATTTTAATCTCCTCCATCTACTTTTTCTTGTGAATATTCTCACATTCAATTAACATTTGGTGTGCAATAAATCAGTTACACTGCATGAATTTAAATTAAGAATAGTGGAAAAGTGTAAACTGAAGTGTAAAGACATAAAACGATGGTTACAGATCTTATATTTTAAGTAAGCTAAAGCAAAGGATTTTTTTTTTTTTTTCAAAATACATCTGCACACAATGAGAAATAGTAGAGGAAACAGTTTGGTTTAACATTTTTCGATATTCGATTTGGACTGCATAACAAGAGTAGGATTTTTAATGCCGCTGTCATGGAATAAAAGATGGAGAACGGCGTAAACCTTTACTACTGAGTTTAACAGTTTAACAAAAAATATGGTACTGAGTGTAACCACATTCCTGCTTAAAGATATCCACAAGGCAACTTGTATAACCCCTAATCAAAAGACAATAAGCCACATTGATTGATTTCATTACTTTAAGTCGCAAAATTTGTTTGGGTGTTATGTCCGTTATATTTGTTGGGGCTTATGATGAAATATCCCAGAGACCAAAACTGACTGACGTGTTATGTCAAGATGCAGTTGGTTTAGTTTTGAGAGCAGACTATAAAATGTCTGGCGTCGTCGTCCATCCTGGTTGTGCGGTCATATGTCTTTTTCTGAGAATGTCAATTAAAACTTTTTTGGTTGACTTCCAGGAATGGCATAGCGTCAGGGATGGTTGGATGCAATTACATGTTAATTTGTTTTGTCTTTGTGAAAAAAAAAACAAAAAGGGCTGCGTTATGCTATCAAGTGGTATGGATTTGGTAAGGTATAAAAAACATAGAAATACCAACAGCAAAATAATGATAAACCATAAGTGAGAATATTAGTTTTTCGAATACAAGTTTTGTTATCGAAAATTCTTTTGGTGGATATTTTCCACCACTTTGATAATGTCTTTAGAGTAGTTGCAAGGTCACAGCAGAGTATCACATATTATAACTTTTTATTTTTATTTGAGCACAACTTGTTTATCAAATTGTTTGATTTTGGAGCACTACCAATTAATAGCCAATCTTTCTGGAAAATTATTATTTTATTTAGTGCTGCCCTTTGTTTACACTGAAGACAAACTGAACGATATTTGTTGTGGTAACTAAATTCATCTTTATTTGTAAATAAATTCAAAAATGTCTGCTACATTCTAACTTAACAAAGAAGCAAATAGGCAACGCTTAAATAACTCTTAATGATGAGCCAAGTTTTGAAACTCCATCACACTCTGTGCTCTGCATGGTGATGGAGATTATATCAACATTTATTAAAATCTCAAAATATTGCTAAAAGTCAAAGCAATTTTTTCCAGTGCCTCTACAGTATGGGTTTAGTGAACCATGTTTACGTCGTTAAGCATCACTTCACACCGAAAACTTTTTGCTACTAGCCACTAACGTACTGACGCCACGATAGACCAACAGACAAAGTTAGAAAATCCGTTTACTAATTATGCTAATTAGTTGGGAATTCCACCTTAAAACCCCACCCCCATCGCTTTTGAGTGAAACATAGATTCTGTAAAACTTAAAGCAACAGCATCATTACACAGAAACAAGAAGAAGATGATGCTGGCTGGCTCCTTTAAAAAATTATATGATTTCTATAGAAAGCCGGAAGGATATTTATATGATTGTTATTTAGCCCCCGTTATTTGGGCTTTGGTGTGCTTTGATGTTGTTACGGCTCTTTGGACAAATTTATTTAAGTGGCATTTTGGAAGCCATCATAGCATTTACGGGTCGTGAGAATAATGAGACGATAACGAGGCAAATGTTTATGTCTGCTTAGAAACGGGAAGAGAGAATGGTAAGAAGTAAAGCTATATTCGTGTTTATATAATTACGGTAAAGCATCAAGGATAATTTACAATAATTGGGGAATAATTAAATTAACTTGAGGTGTTGTTGCTGTTGTATTATACAACGGTGTCAACAAAAGTGGCAAGGAAGTAGGAAAAATATAACATAAATATGAACTAAGAACAAAGGTGAATCTACAAGAGGAAAAAGAAACATACAATGGTAATTTATATAGAGAAAGAAAAGTAACAGCTGCGGTTTTGTTTGCATTTTAAATTGGTTACCATGGGTTAGAATCTTGTCACAGCAAATATAACTCTTTGATCGTTATCGGTGTCTATTCAACTTCTGAGTAGTAATGTCAATAGGCACGTGTAGTTAAACATTCAGAAAAATACATTGTATGAAAAAAAACATATCAACTCACACAAATACTGCCTTCAATACCCCAATGCGGCAGAATATGCTCGGAGTCATGATCAGTTTTTGATTTTACCAGGTCTAAATACACTCTGATAAGGCCCCATCTGGTTGGATAATACATTTTAGCTTTTATCACACGTTTTGCGATGATTCTTATTTCTAGTATAACAATTTTTACGAACAACTATATAAAAAATAACACTGTGCTACACACAAAATATACAGGTGTCCTCATGCAGCATTTCTGTTAAACTGGTGTCCATATAGTACTGTGATACTTTTAGTGTTTCTCGGTCACTTCGTTTAGTAATGTTTTTATAGCAATGACGATATTCCTAAAATTACAAGTTGCAAAATTCATAAGTCTGCTCTTTGTAAACCGATTTTAAAAAGCTTACATCTGTTTTAAAGCTTTGACTTTCACCTTTTACTAAAAAAATAATTTTGATAATCGGTTAAAAATAGTGGAACGGCAGCTGTTTAAGCAAAAGAAAAGAGAAAAAAATTCAAATTCTCGTTTTCCCAACGCTCTAAGTTGATCGTGAGGCGGCGCAATGTATGTTTTTTATTTTTGTATTATGCTATATTAAAGTAGCTTTCAAGAATAGGTAAGTTTATAAGAATCGGTTGAAAAATGATTGAAAATCGGTTTACAAAGAGAAGACTTATGAATTTTGGAACTTGTAATTTTAGGAATATCGTCATTTCACTTATTTTGCTATAAAACATTACTTAACAAAGTGACCCAGAAAAACTAAGTGTATTACTGTACTCTATGGACTCCAGTCTAACAGAATGCTACATGAGAACCCCTGTATATTTTTTTCCTTCACATTTGTATCACTGTCTAATTTTTGAACTATCTGCTAACATCCCCTTTAAGTCCTCTTGTATTTCATTTTTCGCCTAAGCTAACTATACACAATTTATTGTCACCTATTTGCCATGAACGAAAAACGTGTTGAAATCTCGGTACAAAATACGTTCCCATGCTATTGCTGTCATATGCCCACAAAAAAAATGGATTGAAAATATCCAGTGTACTGTCATGTCAGTATTGCATATTTACTTATGCGGAATAGAAAATGTTCTGGAACAATTTTGCATATCAAGTATATCCCTGCTATGACTTTGAGGATGCAGTAGTCTAGTTGAATGAAATATCAGCATGTCTGCTGTAAAGGTATATTTGTTATGCCACTTTAGTAATATATGCAATAGATTACAGTGATATGAGTGCAGAGAGAAGGATATAGAGATAATTGTATTTACATTTGGTGTCGTTTATATCACATATTTTGATTTGAAATATAAACAACAAGCTGACCGGGCAGACTTCGTCCTGCCTAAAGAAGTATTGACTTAAATGTAACTTTTTTGGGTGAAATAAATCTTTGTTGTGTGTTAGTTTCTTTTGATATTCTCATAGAAATTCAACAAAAAAATTTGAGGTATATTAAAGGATTAATGTATTTTTAATGACATAAATTTATTGCAATGCTTTTGATAATAAAACGTGTATGGGAGAACCAAAGGAGTCTACATATGTTAATCAGTGGGTCTTTCTACACGTGAACATGCAACATAAAGCTGTTCATGGGAAAAAAACATGGATTTTTCAAATTCCAGCCGCAAACTTGAATTGACTGTCTTTCAGCATAACTGATTGTCATGGCAAATTCTAACCGAACTGGCAACTTTAATCAGTTAATCAAACGGCAAATCTGTGGGTTTCATTGGAATACAAAGGTAGCTATACATCAGTTCTTTTATTGTTTTTCTGGTTAAATTAATTTTAAAAAGGATAATTTAATCCTGTAGTGCTTCTTAACTCCTATAATGTGCCATCAAGGGGTTCAGCGATTTTTTGTGTGTACACTCATCCCTCATTATGATTTGACATGTTTGCAACATTTTTTATCTTGATATTACATGTGCGGTTCTCAGAAACTTGTAATTTACTGCGCTATTCTGCAACGCAATACAGAAGGATACAGTACCCAACGCGATTCGTTTTGTGATCAAACATTTTCCATAATCAACAATATCAAAACCCATGGGTACATCAAGGAAATAAAATCCTCCACACTCAGAGATTCATGATCAGGCAAAGTGCAGCCACCTCTGGCCAATAAGACTGCTGATTGAATACCAGGGATCTAGCAATGTCATCGGGCCCAACAGAGGCTGTCAACTGGAGGCTTTAGTCCATCCAACTTCTCCCTACAGTTTCTCATCAATTTTGATTTACCCAACGTTGATCGCTTTTATTGTAGCCTGGCTATCCACAGGCTAGTATCGATTCTACATACCATAATAGGCTCCGCCTGAAAAACATTGTTTTCGTTATGTAGCCTGAAACAGAGGCTTAGCTGCAGATCCTCTCAACTCTTGTGCCATGTTCCCTCCGTCAGATAAAGTCACCGTAGAAGTCCCGCCGTCACTGTTGTTTAAATTTCGTCGCTATAATTTAATAGATGCAGATTTTGAGAAATATTTCAATTCGTGAGTATTCAATTTATTTTCTGCCGTAGATCTCGGTCACCATACACAACTGATCTTAAATAATATGATAGCAAATATAAAGACGAATGGTGCAACAGTCCTCCAGCTATTGCTATTGGAAAACAGAATTGGGCAGGGCCACCCATTTTTGACTTGATTACGCATATTAGTATTTATTCCACACCTTTTTTCAAATCCCAACCCTTTTCTTTTGAATACAGACCAAATTTTATGACAATTCGTAACTTTACATCCAATAGACGGGGTCACACCTAATGATATAGTGATTCAGGTATCGCACTTTTACAAATTAGGTTCTGTGGACAGGGCCACGCCTAACAATATTATCCCGCTAGTTTTTGACTTGATCATATTGCATCCACTAATGGTTTAAATTGGTCACGAATTGTAATAGTTGGGCGTCGGGAGTGTGATGAAAGGTAAAGCTTCTGATCGGTTTAACGTGGCAAACCCAGAGCGATCCTTGCCAATTGCACTCACAGAGCTCCGTATTCGTGGTACTACTGCGGACGGAGTACCTCCACGTGGTGACGCCTGGAAACGTGGCTTTGACACCCGTCAGAGCACGGCTGACTGTGAGGGGCGGAACTTAAAACCCAGAGTGAGCGGTACCCTGGCTGTAATAAAATCCTGGCAGGAGGAGAAAACTGCGGCGTGGTGCTTGCAACCCGCCACTGACGTTTAAACTATTGCAATGAAAAGAATTGTAATAGTTCGCCAGATATTGCATTTTTGTTAATTGGGTGGAATGGGTTGGCCACACCTCAAGAACTTCGGTTGAAAGCTGCAGCATCCACTAAGCTTCAAACAAACTTAATTTAAATTGTATATATACATGAATATACCATTTATCGGTGCCATTTAAAAATTTAAATATTGACAAAATAAACATTGACATACTATTTATGTATTTAAATTTTCACAATTTTTAAATTTTGGATAATTTTTGTATGGAAAAAATTGAAAATCGACTCAACAAATGGACCAAAAGTGTCAAATGCAATGTTAAGGTAGCCTATAACCATCCTCGGAAGATTGCCTTTCTAATGAAACCGGTTTTGTTGCACATCGGTTCGGTGGTTTTCAAGTCTATAGCGGTCATACGTAGAAACAAATGTTCACTTTTATATATATAGAAGATTGTGCTGACAAATAAACTTATTATATTCTATATTTGGTTTTAGTAGAAATATAGAATAAGGACAAGGCATGGTCCAAAAATCTATGGGCTTTAGTAGAAATATAAAGTAATGACAAGTATTTGGGACACTTTTAGATTCTTACTTCACTATCTAAAACGAACATTTTAAGTTCTAAAATTTTGAATGCTGGCTTGAATGCTTGAGGTCCACTTGAAACTCTTAAAAATCAATAACTCAGAGTTAAGCAATATCAACCAGCTTAAGAAGAAAGGCTCTAGGGTGGTGGTGTAAGTTCACCTAACTGAAATTTCTGAATAGGGTTTATTGATACAATACTATAAACATTTTGTGTTCTGATATTACAATGATGCAAAGGACATCAAATTTCTCATATATATTTATTTGTTTATAACCTTCAAAATTTTTGACTATAATACTCGTACTGTGTGAAACATAACAATATCTGGTAACAGCCTTCTCTGAGTATAGTGTAATATTAATTTTCCATCCGTTTTAGTTTCCCCCTTTGTGCTACATACTAACTGCACATAACAAGCAATATTTATCCTATCAATTTTCTACTTGTTAGAAATAACTAAGTACCACCAAAGTTTGCACGACTTTTGCTAATTACTTAGCCACTGAGTTTATGTTGCTCGCAATGATTCAGATGATCTAAATTAAATAGGTCATGGGTAAAGTTTATTGTTGTTATTACTGCTGTAAGAACATCTGTTTAGAAAGGAAGATGGACTATAGAATTAAGCGTTACTTAATAAGAACATGAAGGGTGTTTTAACAAAGTTTGTGCAATTAAGAGGCTTACAGATTTTGAAATTGCTATTAGATAAACATCATATGTTACTTACTGATGTGTAGTCAATCATCGTAGTCAATGCTGTAAAGAGTTGTGAGAATATCAAAACTTAATTATGATGAGAATTTGTTGCGTGGAAATCATACCACATATATAAGGCTTTGAATCATATATCGATGGTAACAACTAAGTATTAGCAGCTGGTCTCGAATAAAAGTTACGTCTTTGTCACGTATGATATTTAGATAACAAAGAAGTTACTAGCAACCATCTCAGATGTAAATAAACAGTTTGTAAAAATGCTTTTAAGAAAACTTAATAATATGTTTTACTAAAGTTACTGCCTACTTAAAAAAAGCTGCCTTACTGTTGATAGCCAGCGCTAATAAAAAAATTAAGTGTGATTCATTTATAGTTTTTTGTTTAATTGATATCGTATGACCGGTGTCAAGGATGTTTTATTCAGTATAGTTCGAAAAATTTCATGAGAAGATTTACACTGAGACAACAACTCCAAATTATTCAGCTGTATCACATAAATAAGTGTTCTATGAAAAATGTTTTTCCTGCACTTTCTAATACTCTGTCATCCCTATAACTCGAAGGAATTCTCAAGTTGATAGGGTCGTTATGTTATCTGAAATTAAAGGCTATAGCTTCAACTACATTTAGTTAAAGCATAGTTAAAGCAAGACGATGTACAGAAGGATTTCGAGTACAAATACACCATTTTTTATATGTGTACGTTCCGTCGCCGTACGTGTTACCATTGGTTGCATTTTGCCTTGAATGCAGCATCTATTTTCTCAGATGATATCCTACATTCCACATTGTATCAGGGCTTGTCTGAGCGTGGGTTTTCAAAACCCAGTATGATCGTTGCGGTAGTGGTATTAATATTCGCATAATGCTGCCACTCTGTGTTGCGAAAATCAAAATTAAGGGGTTAGTTTGCAGTAATTCAAATTTCGGTTTAGGTTTTAAGTTCAGTCATGTCACCTGACCGCTTATCAACATCTTATCAACAATTACTTGCTCATCAACACTACATAGAGTTATCTCAATAAACTCCTTCAGGAACTATGCTTCTCCTTATGATAGTTTCTATTCACTGTATTGAGTTATAATGTTATATAATTACCTGAAGCATTGCAAACCATATCCATTTGTTAACATTGATATAATTCACTCCAATAGTAGCTCTAAATGCTTTTCTACCTTCCGGAATGATTAAGTACTTCGAGACATGCGAAATTGCAATTGTAGTCCATTTGTTACCTATCGCCAAAGACGACCGCTTTGTAGCTGCCCTAGACGTTAAAGTATTCTTGATCATCGTCTTGCTTCAATACAAATGACGTTGGCACAAAATGCAGGCTGCAAAATAAATTAAACGTGACCAAGATTACAGCTGCAGACAAAACGGATAATAGTTTGTGTTGACGAGCAGGTAATTAGTTGGCGAGAGATGTGAAGGTTGAACGAATGCAAAACAAAAACTGTATAACTTAAGCTTTGGCAGATGGCTTGTGCATAGTGATTGTAGTGCTGTGTTGGATATTTTCATTGTGTATATTGTACATAATACAATATTCAATGCAAAATTCTTATAAAATAAAATAAATGCCAGCAAAATAATAGTGATTTGGCGTGTTATTTTTGATTAATATAGGGTGTGCCATATTTTGTATTGGTATTTAAAAATTTAATTACTGAAAAAAAAACAATCATTTTCCACACATGAGGTATTTATACCCTCACTTTTTGGTTTGAGGCTAGTTATAAATTATTTAATACGAGAAAAAGTTAAACTATTAAAGGAGGAGAGTTAGACCCAAAGTGGTACATCCTTCGTACAGCTTTACTAATTTTAATTTTCCACGCCTTTTTGTAGCTATGTGTGTGTCTCCAAATCTGAAACTTCATGACATACTAAAGTATCCAACGGTTAAGACCAAATTCGTTCCAGTAATTTTTAAGCGATGTTCGTCTGTCTACTTGGTATGATAACTCCAGTAAACTGCTTCTGGTACCTCCATACAAAGTGCCCTATTTTTGAGAGAAGGGTAGATATGTTCCTTCTCTCAAAAATTTACAAACGGAAAACTGCAGAATTATTAAACTTTGACGAATATATATCTTTATAAAAGTATATAGAACTCCAAAAAAATGAACCACAACCCTTCTGGTACCTCCGTTATAGATGACCTAATTCAGAGCCATATTTCTACATCCATGTCGTATTTGTGATTATACTAAATTTAGTAAATTTTTGCCTAAGAAAAACACTTATTAAAATCTGACTCAGAAATTAATAGGGACTATAGATGCCAACCACTTCTGGTACCACCCATATATAAATATTTGCCCATTACTTCTAAACGGGCAACTAAAGGTTAATAATATTTTGTATACATAGATGAAATTAAAGCAACTGGAAGGTTAACTCTACCCATTAGAAATTATAATTTCATTTGATATTTTTGTACGAATTAATTAGAGAATTTTTCCTTTGTTCTTAGATGGTACAGTAATAGACTATTTTGGTAACAACATAGAAAATGAATATATGTCCTCTGTACATCTTTATATATATAAATTACGTGTCACGTTGTTTGTCCGCGATGGACTCCTAAACTACTTAACCGATTTGAATCAAATTTGCACACCGTGTTCGGTTTGATCCAACTTGAAAGATAGGATAGCTTACATCTTAAAGGGGCGGCGCCACGCCCCTTTTTTCAAATATCGCTCAGATGGCTTTTCTAATAGACCGATTGATACAAAAATTTTACCATGAGGTACTGTTGACCTGTAGATAGCTCCTGACTACATTTGGTTGTAATTGGATAAAGGGGCGTGGCACCGCCCATACAACTTGAAAATTAAAAAGGCTATATTTCATGAACTATCAGAGGTATGAAGGTGAGATTTGGTATATATGTTGTTGGAGCAGTATTAATTACAGCCAGGATGGAAGTGGGCGGTGCCACGCCCCCTTTTCAAAAATCGCTCTAACGGCTTTTATAATAGGTCGATTAATACAAAAATTTTACCATGACGTACTGTTGACCTGTAGATAGTTCCTGACTTCATTTGGTTGTAATTGGATAAAGGGGCGTGGCACCGCCCATACAACTTGAAAATTAAAAAGGCTTTATTTCATGAACTATCAGAGGTATAAAGATGAGATTTGTTATATATGTTGATGGAGCAGTATAAATTACATCCAGGGAGGAAGTGGGCGGTGCCATGCCCTCTTTTCAAAAATCGCTCTAACGGCTTTTCTAATAGATCGATTGATACGAAAATCTTACCAAGTGGTACTGTTGACCTGTTGATAGTCCCAGGCTATATTTGGTTGTGCTTGAATAAAGGGGCGTGGCACCGCCCATTCAACTTGAAAATTAAAAGGGCTTGCAGTATGAATTACAGTAAGGGTGGAAATGGGCTGTTCCACACCCTTTTTAAAACAAACGGTTACAACTGTCAAAATTCCACAGTATATTGCTGTTCAACTAGAGATATGAACAGTAAGGTGGGCCAATTTTTTTATTAGCACAAATCGTAACCAAAATCGGAATCTACGATGATTTTTAAGAAAATTTCACCAATAAACTTTGTGTCTAAAATCAATTCCTAGCTCGCGCTGGGAAGCATGAAGATTTCAGATAGAGATTTTTTTTGTTTTTAAATGAGCACAAACCGAAAACTTCAGATATATATTTTTACAGACCTTCTGCGTAAAACTGACTTCCCAACGAACTAAATGAGGTATTACAGAAGCAAATCTATGTATTGGTTAAAAAGTTATGGCCTCTGAGAGTTGGCATACAGAAATTAAGTTTTTAAAAATAATTTTTCAGAATATTTGCTCATTGCTAAAAAAAAAATCTCTACCTGAAATCTTCATGCTTCTCAGCGCGAACTAGGAATTGATTTTAGATATATAGTTTCTTAGTGAAATTTTCTAAGAATTCTTCGTACATTCCAATACCGATATACGGTTAACAGGTTGTTTTTTTTTTGACGCGAACTAATTAATTCGCCCTAATGATCAGGCTATTTCGAATAAAATAAGTTAAAAGTGCCGAGGCGCTGCCCACGCACTTCAATAGTTAACTTTTTACCTGTATCAAATAATGGTCCGTAGACCAGGCAGTTGAGGATGCGCAGACTAAAATAGTGATTTTTTTTAATTTACTTTACAGGTATGTATTTTTCAATTACTTCTCAGGAGAGCGAATCGGTAATAAATCATATAGATAGAAAAATTAAGCAATATGCATTGTAGTTATACTACAATGGTTAAATTTTTATAGTATATCAGATGAACACTAGCAAACAATTGAAAATAACCTATGCATGGGGTATTTTCTTGACATATAGAACTTCTGATAATTATAAGTGTAAATCTAGCTGTCATACTAATGAAGTGTAATAGACTTTCTTTTAGTATACTTTGCAAAATCACCATGTAAAAACTAAACAAGAACAAAGTTTACAAATCATGCAAATTTATTTTCAAAATGCACGTTCTGTTCGCCAAACTTATGGAGCCCTTTATGAAGTTGAGGGTGCATGTAATGATGCATCTGAGCAGCTAATAGAAGCCATCGACGCTGTAGACGTTAGTATGACAGGGGACTCGATTTTATCGAACCGACTTCATTCTCTGGAACTCGGTCTCTGCAAATGCTGAGGAAAGACCTTGGCCTACATTCATATAAAATCCAACTGGTAGAAGAAGTAGAGCCAATGGACGATCAATTGATTTTTTTATTTATCATGTCATTGAACATTATTTTAAGGAGAAATGGTTCTAACACGACGCTGTAACATGCCATACAGCGCGTGAGACCATCACTTTGCTAAGCCAAACGTTGGTGACCGAATTATCTCAAAAAATGGTAATACGAGTTCAATACAAAAACAGTATTACGGATTATTCTTGATCCGTGTGAGAAGAAGACATGACAAAAGAAGTTTTTATGGCTAAAGGCATGAAGCTTCAAACGGAATTTTAATTTGCGGTCAGTAGGAGAAGGCATAACAAAAATGTTTTTTTATGACCAAAGAGATAGTTAGTATACAGATGGTTCACGCTACTACGGATCAAGATAAATAATTTTGATCTTTAGAGATATGTATGTTTCCGATTTGTGAAAGAAGTGGTTTTTCGCCCTACATACTGAAAAAACTTAATCTACATTTTTATTAGCATTAACAACAATAAAACTTAAGTTGTAAACTTTAATGTTAAGGAGTTACTTTAAATAAGTTACATAAGTAAATAAACTCAACATATTTTTGTCGAGCTTTAGTGCCGTTTTCAAAGTACTTTGTAGACCTAAGTGTGAAATATATTACAAGTTAATATGCAATAGCGAAGCATTGCCGGGCCCACTAGTAGAATATAAATTTAACTTTGCCTTGTACATTCGAAAGAAAGACGTAACTCTAATCGTTTCAGCTTCACAAGTTGGAAAATATTTTATTAGTTGCATATAAAAATCGTTAAGTTTCAATAACTCCAGGCTTACACAATATTATACAAAGGGTGAGGGTATTTATCAGTCAGTTTACGTAAATGAAATTTGTATACTTGTCTATTTTAAATTTTTAGATTTTTATGTCTCAGCTTTTAGTAAACTGCAGGCGTATGAGCAACTTTTTAATTAAATGTTATTCATACGACAGTACCAAAGAAGTTAACTAATAGCAACAAGTGCAACAAAACTAATATCACTGGCAGACAAAACAATCTAATACATGTGTGTGTATGGTGAATGGAAAAGTTGCTACCACTAACACTTAAGCTGAATAATACAGCATTTATGAAAAATTTAACATGATAACAGTTTTACAAAAATCCATTAGAAAAAACGATTATTTAAAATAATTATTAATTATTATTTATTTATTTATCATTGTCGAAAAAAAATGTATTAGAACATTTTTGCCACTAGTTAAAATAGATTGGCTTGTATCATATTTTTATATTATGTGCACCCTGCTGTTAGACTAAGCAGTAAAAGATTTTCATTGATACTGTATCTTTATATGATAAGACATATCATTTACAACAAAACAATTTTCCATAATTGTAAAATTTTAATCAGTAAATGTTTTTATTTATTTTCACCATATCTGCTGTTTAACTTACGACTAAAATTTTAGTTTTGTATATATATGCTTGTGTGTGTTGTTACTGATGCATTTGACTTATAGATATGTGAAATTATATAAAATCACAGAGACATTTCACTTTTTCAGCTCTTCGTAACTTTATCCGGACACGTTAAAAGTTATGTAATATTTTACAATAGTGAATATTTACATAACCTTGTTGTTGTGTAGTTTAGTTGGCAATTTTTTCTTTTATAAGATATGTGTGTAATCTTTCTTGTGAAAATATTTAAATAGAAAGTAAATACTATAACACAGATATCAACAAAAAAAGACAAAGGATAGGTAACAGATATGTATCACAATGCAACCCAGCCTGAACATGTATTTGTAATTTAATTAGTTTTCCCTTAGTTATGTTAGTTACTTATGTAGTGAAAGTAAAGAATTTGCAGAAAATTTGTTACCTCAGATTTTAATATCCTTTAATATCATTATATAATTTTCTTTAAAATAATGCAGATTTACTAGATGACTATCGTGCTCCTATTACATACCCTTCCATAACTAAAGTAGTAAATGAAAAACAAACAAAAAATAGTATATGCTACATACCATACAAAACATTCATCGTTCACTTAAATGAACACTGTATCGTGAGTACATCATTATAATGTATGACGTTAACTGATCCCACACACACACACAAAACAACACAATCTGTGTTTCTTTACATCAAACAACATCAAATCTTTACATAAAACTGGCAGCCAAATATACATTACAAGCCGCAATTATTTCATTCTGTCCAACTGTGAAATAAAATACTTTATTTTAAAATTTCTTGATTGCATTTAAAATCAATTGTTAACTATGAAATAGTAAAGCTGCTTGTTATATCTCTCCGTAAAAACATGCAAACCGCAACACATATTCATGTTGCGGTCTGCCAAAGCAATTGGTTATATGATAATACGCTGGCAATGTTACCCTTGGGAGGAATGGGAAAAAATACGGATGTAGGCTTACATAAAAAATACGTATATTTTTCAGATTACATTGGTATTTAAGTTTAACTTGATTTATGGAACAAGATATAGCCCAGGAACGCATGAATTTAATTGCAGCCGAAAGTAACTCAAATCTAGGTAGCAAAATACAGGTATTATTTTATTATTTAAGTATTTATATTAATTTAAGTTAGTGTTTCAAAAGATACATCAAATTCGGCTAACGATCAGAAGTGTTTTTTTATTGTTTGATATTTTTGGTCAAATTCAGTGTGTCACGCACTAGGATGACGCGTTTCGAACTCCATGACGAGTTCATCTTCAGACCCCTTTGTGACGAACTGATGCACAATGGTACATCATCAAACATGTACATGCGAAGTAGATATCAGCCGAAAATGTTCAGCACCAATTATAGTTTGAATTTGACCGTTAATATTCAAACATGAAAATGGAGGAAATTCTTTCCCCACGATTCCCTTTTTACCTCAAAGCTGAAGCTTCTTTGCAAGGTTTTGTTGGTAAATTAAGCTTATTTCAAGTGTTTATGTCAAAGTAAGCATATAGTTTTTTAGGCGGTGCCGTGCCAGTGTATTTTAAACTTTAATGTTACTTAATATATATTCAATGCGATCGACTAAAAACTAACTAACATTACAAATTAAGTATTTATTTGCAGTAATATAATAATAATATCAAGGATTGCAAATAGTTGGAAACGGGCAACTTGCTGTGTACCACCTCAACATGTGTATTCATTTATCTACAGGTTTTCATTACAATAGGCGATACACTGTGATAAAATTACACACCACTACAATATATGTACTTTCTGCTGGTATAAGGAAAAATGTGTAATTTCTGAACATATAGTATTTAGGATTTTAATAGATGATTTACAATTGACACTAAGATAATTTTTTGTAAAGTGGACTACAACTAAATCTTCCTGGATATGTGATGGAAGACAGAAACGAAATTGACTGGCCGCCCTGATCTCTCCCTTAGAAACTCCCCCTTTTGAGGTATCCGTCTGTCTGATCAGACTATAACAGCAGCTATTTAAGAACATTATAGCTGAAATTTGCTTTGCCACCTTCTATTCCTTAACGAAGGTTAAGTTTTAAGATGCACCCTCTCTTTTGGGAGTGTCCGCATATTTGTCACCGCGATTACAGCAGGACTTTAAGAGCTATCGAGTTGAAATTTGGTATGCAAGATTTTACCTTCTAGGCCAAGATTAGGTAGGACCGACAAAATTAACTTCCCCATTTAGGATGTCAATATTTCTAATTATATTTGCAAGATTATTATTTTACTAGTTGTAGCACCATTTCTACAAATGTTTAAGAATATCTGATCTTCGGCATAGTTTACACAGTACACCAACTTAACTAAATAGCTGTAGCCTAGTGTTATTGACTACGATGGTCGTTCCGTCCACTTCATGATAATCGCATGCTTGGCAAACATTATCGTTGTTAATTAAGTGTTCAATTCCAAATAAGTTTCCGCTTTGGTTTCGTTTTCCCTTCGATGGAAAGTGTAACAATATTTATTGAGAAGAAATAATATGATTCCAAATCTATTTAGAAATAGCAAAGAATTTATATAGAAATTTAGTGTTTTGCTTACCTAGGAAACGGCACTTCTTAAAAAACAATGAGGGATACTCTGTTTTTATAAGAAAACATTAAAATCACATACAAAACAAACTACTTTGTTCTGATATATACTTACTGCAACTTACTTATTTTCCCTTTACTGCCCATGCAGATGTTCCTGCATTATTGTAAACTACAACGCCCAGTTTTGCTTAAAAGAGAGGCATACAACCACATTATTTATTTTTCTAATAATTTAACCTTTCCCAGATATTAGCTGTAAAAAGAAGTTAAATACAGAATAAGTTATGGACATTTTAAAAATCTGTTTTTATGTCAACAAAAATTAATTTTTAAATTTTCATATATTACTTACTTTACTTACTTAGCTGGTACTTCTATGCAATCCCAGTGGATTATATACCGCACATAGAAAAGTATTATAAGCGCATCGATCTTATGCGCTTCTTCTCCAGTTAGTTACACCGAGTTCTGTAAGGGTCTCAGTAACCTGGTCTTTCCAACGGAGGTTTGGTCGCCCTCTTCTGCGCCGTCCATCGAGTTCATTGTCGAAGACTTTTCGAGCTGGAGCATTTTCGTCCATGCGTACAACATGACCTAGCCAACGCAACCGTTGCACCTTAATGCGTTTGACCACGTCAATGTCAGTGTACAGCTCGTACAGCTCATGATTCATTCGACGTCGATATTCGTCGTTAACGATGATGGTCCCATATATTTTACGGAGTATTTTTCTATCGAATACCGCCAGAACCGATTCATCCGCTTGTGTCATAACCCACGATTCTGAGCCATACATTAAGACAGGTAGAACCAGTATCTGGTATAGCTGGAAGTTTGTTCGTCGAGAGAGGGCTCTGTCATTGAATAGCTTGCTTAGTCTGTAGTAGCATTTATTTGCAAGCAGGATTCTTCTCCGGATTTCTAGGCTGACATTATTTGCTTTGTTGATGGCGGAGCCTAGGTAGACAAAATTATCTACCACCTCGAAATTATAGTTGTCAATGTTCACGCAGTTTCCCAAATGAGTAGATTCTTTGTTCGTTGAAACAAATAACTTCGTTTTGTCCTCGTTCACCGTTAGGCCCATTTTCGCTGATTCCTTCAATATACCTGAGAAGGCTGCAGTCACATCCCGCAGTTTTCGACCGATGATGTCTACGTCATCAGCGTACGCGAGTAGCATGTGGCTTTTGTCGAATATAGTGCCACTCGTGTTTACTGCAGCTTTTCTCATTATCATCTCCATCACAATGTTGAAGAGATCGCACGATAGGCCTTCGCCTTTTCTTATGCCTCGTCTGGTATAGAATGGCTCCGTAAGGTCCTTGCCAATCTTCACTGAAGACTTCCTGTCAGTCAGCGTCATTCAGGAAAGACGTATTAGCTTCGCTGGAATACCAAACTCAGCCATGGCTTCAAGTAATTTCTGCCGTTTTGGGCTGTCGAAGGCAGCTTTATAGTCGACAAAAAGATGGTACGTGTCGATCTGTTTCTTTTCCAGGATTTTCCGAAGTGTGAAAATCTGGTCAGTTGTTGATTTTCCTGGTCTAAACCAACACTGATAAGGCCCGATCAGGTTGGATAACATTGGCTTTAGTCTTTTACATAGCACACTCGACAGGACCTTATATACAATGGGTAAATGGCTGATACCGCGGTAGTTGGAGCACACACTTGGATCAACTTTTTTCAGCACAGGAAATAATACGCTTACATCCAATCGTCGGGCATGCACTCTTTAAGCCAAACCAGGCGCAGGAGCTGGTGCATGCTCGTTATCAGCTCCTCGCCACCGGACTTGAAGAGCTCTGCGGGAAGACCGTCGGCACCGACTGCTTTGTTGTTTTTCAGCCGCTATAATGCTCTTCTTACCTCGGCTTGACTTGGTGGTGGGCAATCTAAGCCATCGTCGACAATTGGCGTGATAACTTCACGTGCGCTGCCTTTTGGAACCAGCAGTTGCTGGTCTGCGTATCCGTGACCAGATTTCCATCACTGTCCTTACAGGTGGGGAGGCCATTACCGTATCCATTTGCTCTTACTTTCTGCTAAAATTTTCGGGCCTCACCTCTATCCCTGTATCGCTCTATATCCTCGTTCTCTCGTTCCTTCATCTGACGTTTTTTTTTCGCCTAAATAGCTGTCTCGCCTGTTTTGCTTTCTCCTTATGCCGTTCCCTAACAGCACGGGTTACAATTGGCTGTAGCGTTGCCCTAAAAGCAGCATCCTGTTACTGAGACGCTATGCGACATTCTTCATCGTACCAGTATTCGTCAGAGCGCCGCTTTTCATATCCTAGCACGGTTGTTGCGGCGGTTGCCATGGAATGCGCAATATGCTGTCACTGTGTATCGGGAACGTCAGAAGTAGAGGCGTTGTGTCGTAAAAGTTGGGAGAGCTGGTTAGAGTAGGCAGTAGCTATCTCTGGGGTTTGCAGCTTCGCGATATCCAGCTTTCTTTGTGTTTGGTTACGTGCGTTTTTCGCTCTGCTCAATCTTGAGCGCAACTTGGCTGCAACCAGGTAATGATCCGAGCCAATATTAGCACCACGGATCACACGCACGTCTATGACACTAGATGCATGCCTGCCATCAATTACCACATGATAAATTAGATTTGTGGTGTTTTGATCGGGGGATAGCCAAGTTGCCTTGTGGATATCTTTGTGCTGGAATCTGGTTCCACTCACTACCATGTTCCTTCCCGCTGCGAAGCTAACCAGCCTAAACCCGTTGTCTTACGTGTCGGTATGCAGGCTGAATCCATAAATAAATCGATGGACCAAGAACATCTTCCCTTCCTATTTTTGCATTAAAGTCTCCCAGAACAATTTTAATGTCGTGGCCAGGGCAGCGGTCGTATGTTTCCTCTAGGCGCTCGTAAAATGCATCTTTAATCTCATCGTCTTTATCTTCCGTCGGGGCGTATACACAAATCAGCGTGATGTAAAAATATTTCGCCCGGATGCGAATGGGGGTTATTCGGTCACTTACAGGGTTAAACCGCGAGACCAGGTGTCGAAGTCTCTTGCCGACTATGAAACCACATCCAAATGTCACAGTTCTTTCGTCGTGTGCATCCCTGTCCCGTCCATCTCATTTCCTGTATGGCGGTGATGTCAGCCTTGTATTTGTTGAGGACATCCCCAAGTTGGATAGAGGCACCATCTCTGGAAAATTACCATTACCATTGGAAAATTTCCGTAATAATACTTAGACGCCATTAAGAGCGAACATAATTTTAACGGTGTTTCCCATTTAATAGTTTCATGCTTTCCTGTTCTGTCCTTTTTATAGGTGCAATTATAACCTCAGTTCGGCTATGATAACTCTTAAAGGCCATTAAGGGAACACTTTATCTAATGTTGTCAGTACTGCGGTGTCAGGCTGCATATGCAGATACCGAGGCATTTAGTCAGAATGACATGACCCAAAATGGGATAACGAGAGAAAACCAAAAATCTAAAAACTAAAGCGAGCACGTTAGAAATTAAAAATGAAGGTAGATATGAAAGTTCAAATTAATTTTTTTTTTAACTAAAGAATGATAGATTAGTTCATGTAGGAGAAATTCTATAAGATATAGAAAATTGTATCATCGACAAATAAATAAATAAGTTATTGCAATTATTATTGGTTCACAAAATATTCATACTGATAAGCTCTTATCTGTTAATAGATAAGTGTAATATTTAGAGCAAATTTAAATTTTTATTTGACAGCAATTAAAAATTGACAGGTGCGTGGTTTTTGTGCATTATGTTGGATTCGTATTTAGTAGCGGAAGTAAGGTTGATATAAATCAAAACAAATTTCATGAAATTTAATGTTTAAAAATAATTTCTGTAATATAGCCTCAGCGACTGCGCCTAATGCACGCCATCCTATCGATCTAAATTTGCACCAGTTTTTCCAGTATACCCCTTCTTATTTTGTCAATAACGCGGCGAATGTTGGCATCTTAACGATCAGCCGTTGTTGTTTATCTGCATAAGTCAGCAAAAGCAATAAACTGAGTTGTAGTACTGCACTGCACATTAATTCATATTTTACTACAATAAAAAAGACTAACTCTGTTCTCTGTTTGCAAATAAATCGCAAACCTTTTAATAACCGTCGCCTAAAAATGCAGTCATAAAGTTTTTTCAATGAATTCGTTTTTGTCATTGAAACATCTGTCTCCATGTTTGCTGTAGCAAACAAATTTCAATTGCTCCCATAGTCTCAAACAAATAAGAGAAACATGATTTTCGCAACCCAATATTTCCGGCAACAGTATTGTAGCTTTACGGCGCAATAGAGCTTTAAGCCACGCACTCGTTATTGTCGCACATGACCATTGTATAGTTTGTATTTCATTGGTATTGGTCAGAAGACAAACAATTGCATTCACATCCATTACCGTATTACACTTCACTCTTATGTTTGTGTGTGTGTAATTCACACTGTGGAAACATGAGTTGTTGTTTGCACAAACTAACATTACGTACAAATTTCCCATAAGTGCAGTAGTAGAAGCGATAAAGGCATATTTTTGATATGGCTATTGGTTAGAGCAATGCTATGTTTTTTTTTTTTTGTCATACTGTTTCATACTTCCATTGTTATGTTTAGCACACGTCACCGATAAATCATAAATTAAACGAATGTATCACCCTAAATTGCTTGAAGTTGTGTAGGGGGAATATAATCTACATGCAGTTTGCATATTCGATACATATTTGTAACCAAGATGATGATTTTGATCGATGGTTTTTAATTTACTAGAATGGGAAATTGTTTTTGTGGTCCAGTGGAAGAAATGTATAATTGTGCATAGTACAGAACTTGCGAATGCACTCATGGATATGACATGGAAGAGTTTATCTCGTCAGTAAGTTTACAAGTGTTCTTGTAACATTGGTAGGATTCTTGCAATTGACAACTTCAATTGGATAGCTCTTCCTAGACTCGTAAATTGTGCGTCAGTTTAAAGAAAGGTGATTGACGGACCGGCCGTGGCATAGTGGTTAGAACACGCGACTACCATGCGGGAGATCGAAGGTTCAAACCTGGCTCCAGTCATTTTAAAAGAAAAAATAAAATAAAATTTTCTTTCATTTCTTTGTGCTGCTATCCACAAAGTGAAATCAATATTTATCTGTATCACTATCAGTTTGCAAATTAATAATTCGCTCTCAATTGAATTATTAAATCACATTTAAATTCAACTAAATTCGTAGGTAAATTGGCCTTGGCTATTCAACGCCAAGAAGCCACTCTCGTGCAATCCCATATAATAGCTTTTCATACAATAATGAAATAACCGTTCATTAAAATTATCATTTCTTCAATAATTAATACCATAACATGAAAATGGAAAGTTAATATATGAATATATCTATTTTAATTTCATTTCAGTTCACATTGAGATAAAGGATTATTTTTTGCGGCTCAATTGAATGTGTGTGCGATTACCAGAGATTGTATAAGTGTCGTTGGAATTGAGTTATATTTAAATGGAAAACCTGGCAAACAAGGTGTACTAAAGATATCAGCATATATGAAAGAAGAGAGATGGATGCATTTAGTCATACACGTTATACGACATGAAGGATATAAGTGTATCCTTACATAAATCAATATTACTCCCAAGGAATGGATATTTCGAGAACTACTACAAGTGGGAGAGATATTCCAAGAAGTGCAGTTTTAAAAAGGCTCGAAACCAAACGCAAAGGAAGCTAGACATTACAAAGCTGCTTACCACCGAGATAGCCAATGCCTTATCCAACCAACTATTTCAATTTTTTCGAACCAACTCCCCTAATTCTGATGTTCCCGACTGCAAAATGAAATTAGGCCCCAAGAAAATACACTTCCAAAGTAAAAATTAAATTAGGCCCCAAAAAGTATACGGAAAACAACAACACGAAATTTTACTGTTTTTTTGGGCTTAATTTCATTATGAGATTAGACGCCAAATGTTATAGCGAAGGTAAGGCCCATACAAATTTTGGGGCATATTTTCACATTTTGGGATATAATTTCCTACTTAGAATTATGAAGTTTTTGTGAAAAGGCTTAAAGCAGATGATGAGGGGCGCGGGCGCCGACGCTCAGACAAACCCTGGTATGGTGAAGAATGTCGCGAAATGTCTGAGGAAAAGGATGCTGCAAACAGGACAAAACCGCAGCCAATAGTGACGTGTGCTGTGATGGAACGTTATAATGACTTCTCATTATGGAGGTGAAATTTACAGAAATGAATTAGTCGACAATTAGAAACTACGTAGTAACTTTCACTAGCGGATTCATTTCTGGTATAAATGCATTAATTTGTAATTAGCTTACGATGTTTACATTACTATTTGAGAGAAGGTACATTTACAGCTATAAAACCTTCGCAATAAAGCATTTCCAATTACAATGCGAATAAAGCACAAGATTGGATTTTAAGTATTAACCAGAAAGGTCTTCGCAAAAAACCCCTAACGAATACATACAGTTCATAGTAAAAACACACAAATGTATTAATTCATACACTCTTATGCAATTATGTATTCTCGTAAATTGTAGTATGTATTGTTTAATATCATATTTATGATAAAAATTTTCCAACGAAAAAAAAAACAAAATAAAATATACCTGCATCTGTCGGTGTTGATGTTGACCGTACAATAAAATTATTGGAACAATCTACGATTTTTTTTTACTAAAAGTTTCTTATATTGCCGGTTTTTGCTAATGGTTATTCTGTGTGTCAAAAAATAATAATGGGCGTTGTGGAAAAATGTTGTTTACATTTACTATGGTAAAAAAATAGCAAAGTTGTTGCCTCAACTGAGATTTCCAACATGAAACTCAATAAATATATTTGCATATATAAAATATATCATATTTAAAGAAAATGGTGAAAAACATGGTACAAAAAGGTAACAATTACACAAGGGAACAAGGTATTTGTTGTTTATGAACTGAATATTGTTTTAAAGGTAAATTGGGACGCTGAATCCAAATCTGCACTTAATTTTTTTGTATCAGCTCGAATTTTCGCGATATACCGTTATGTCCATAACTAAGGCACTTCCACTACAAATATTTAAATAACTTGAAAACGGTTCACCATATTCAATTAAAAAAAAAAACTTAAACTCGTCAACAAAATTATCTTTAATCCGTGCCTACATTGTTTTTAATTTGGCTTAGTAGTTTCAGAGATATCGTTGTAGTTTTAAAAAATAAAACAAAAAATCTACAAAAAAAAAAAAAATTTTGTTTTTTAAAAATTCATAAAAAAATTAATGCAACACAAATCACAGTGTTTGTCTTAAAACATTTAGTTTAATATAGTGTGAATCAAATGAGCTTTATTTCATTAAAATCTCTGCACAACTTTTGATTAAGTCAACAATTTACTGAGATAACTAAATTTAAAAAAATCACTATTGGGCGGAATAGCCCCACCCCTTCTGGTACCTCCCATACAAAATTACCTATTTTTGGATAATTAATATATCTTCGATAGCTGCCAAACAGACTACCGGAGGATATTGAAATTTGGTCAGTTTATTTACCTTGCAAAAGTAGACAAACCCTAGAAAAACCCAAACCGTTGCCATACCCCTTCTGGTACCTCCCATACAAATGACCGAACTCACCCCAATAGTCTTACATACATATCTTTTTTGTAAGTACACTGAATTCAGTCAAACTATGCGGAAGTTTTACGGTTATGAAAATATAAATCAGGAATGAATTTGCACTATATCAGATCACCCCTTCTGGTACCTCCCATACAAAATTACCTATTTTTGGAAAATTAATATTTCTTTCTTAACTTCCAAATTGAAACCTGCCGATTAATTAAATTTGGTCAGTTAATTAATATTGTAATAGGAGGCAAAACTATAAATAAATTTGCAAATTTGTCATGATTTTTAAAAATACAAAATTTTAATTTTTTTTGGGTAGAAACAAAATATTTCGAAAAATCTGTTATCACCGAACTTAGCATAACTCATTTAATTTTCAATCGATTATTATGTACATTCATGTTTTAGAAAACTATTTTAATATGAGTAAAAAACAGCTATCGAATTCCAAACAACACTCAAAAAGTTCAATTTTGTTCCCTTGTGTTATTAATACAGTAACAGCTATGTGGAATATTTGCTTACTGGAACAAACAATACCGAGTACACACATAGCAACATTTCTTTAATTGAAGACCCCTCGAGATTGCCGATTTCAAGTCATATGTCTAGTCAAAAGCTCCCTAAAAAGTAACAAGTTAATATTTTATATTTTCTTCACACTCTTATTTAATTTCTTATTTAGCATACTCTTTAATTCCGATTTCAAAATTGTACAGACAAATAACAAAAAAAAAAGCCCACAACTTTCTTGATTAATTCAATAAAAATTCGTATTAAACCCCTTCGATGTTTGATTTTCGTATACCCTTTAAAAAGTTCAAAGTCCGCAAAGGTCAACGGTAGGATGTTGTAACTAATCAAATTAAATTTTTGCTGTTGCTAGATAAACGTACTCCATTGTTAAACTTTTACAAAATGAACCTTCTCTTTGGCTTTTGTTTAAGTTACCTTTGTTTTTGTTGCCATCGCGATACAACGAAATGATAAACCCTTTCATATCGCCGCATCATCAGTGAAAAGTGGATAGAACAATAAAACGAAAAAAATGATTTGGAAACTTTCCAGGTGCAAGGCGAGAACAATTTCAAATGTGACAGATGGCTTTTGATTGTATTATCAAGATGGTGTACTTTTAATTGCCACAATACAAACAACGGAAATGTATATACGTTATCATTAGCATTGGCGTACACCTAATGGCGATTTAAATAGTCAGCTGTTGTATGCCGATGTTTTTATGGGTTAGGGTATATGATATGAAGTCTTAAAAATCTCAAGGCTTTAAAATTTAAACATTTTTTTGTCAAGTATGAGGGGAAAGGTTTCCTTACACTTTGTGTTTAAATTGTTACCAAAAATGTTTTTTATTGTTCTCTCAATTGTCTCTTTGAACTAACATTGTTTTCTTTCATTTGTCCAAAACTTGTTTATTACAGTTCACAGATTTCGGAGTGACATAGTCATACCATTCAACTATTGAGATAGTTGGCTCAATGTCATAAGTCAGTGGTATGTTATAAGTTATTTCAAACATTTCTTATCTTCAAAATTTCTTTAACAAATCTTTAATTTTCTATATATAGTAGTTAGTTCGCTTGAGATATACCCACCAACACATCCCAGTCTCAATCCTAATTGTCATACAATCTTTTTACCTTGCTAAGTTCTTGCACTAGTGTGCTACTTTTGTAATCAACAAATCAAGTATTCAACTCATGAGTATAAATCAAGTTCATTAAGTCATTGAATTAACAATGGTTTGCTGTTTAATGTCTACATGCAGGATAAGTATTCAGGGAAAACTGTATAGGCACTGGAATAAGTTAAGAATTTGACATCTATATAATCATTTATATTTGCATAAACTACATTGTTATTCAAGATATTAAGAAGTTGTTTGTTTCACTTAAGCAGCCGGCTAAAGGGGTACGTGGAATAATATTGACTGCAAAGTTTTATAACACATGTTCATCATCGAATTTGAAATCCACACCTGGGATAGATTTATAATTTATATATGAACTGTTCCAAGCCAAATTTATGCCAGGCGAAAGTTATTTACAAGCCACCATCGATATTGACGATTGTTTCATCTACAAAAAGGTGGTGAACTAGACGTCAGGCCATTCTACTAATTATATGAAAAGAAAAGAATTAAAAGAAATCGGTTTCTACGATATCGATAAAAATAGCAATACTTCAATTGAAGCGATCTTTGTTTTTAGAAGTCCAAAAATATTTGTCTGAGAAATTTGCCTACATAGGAAGCATTAAGGCAAACGAAACAGGATGGGAATAAAAAATTGGTATAGTTCACTTATGACTTTAATGACGAAACGATGGCTCTTGAAAAGAGTGCGGTCTGGATCCGAGGCGAAAAGTGAGACCTCGAAGCTCCAGATAAGGAGCACAGAAAGATCAAAAGTCACCGAACCCATACAGAATGCAGGGCAAGACAACAGGTGATCCTGTGTTAGAGATCCTTAACAGGAATTCAGAGATGGACCTTAAACGGTGATGAAAATTTTTGTAACCATAACCAACAGAACTTATCTACTATCCATGTTCAATCCCTTATTTTATTGTTTATATTTATACCCTCAACCTATGGGTAGGAGTGAAAATCGGGAAGTCTAGCCACGACCCTTCTGGTACCCCCGATAAAAATGTATTATTACGCCAACTTTAAAAATCGAGTAATAATATCAATAGAACCAACGTGATAATGCCCGAATTATGTGTTTTGTTTAGTTATAACAAGATAAAATTTTGGAGAACAACTTGGAAGTCGCACCTTCTGGTACCTCCCATACAAATGTATCATTACGCCCTCTTTAGAAAGCGAATATTAACACCAATACACCCGATGTGATCGTGTCCAAATTCTGTGTTTTGTTCAGCTATAACAAGATAAAGTTTTGGAGAAACAATTGGAAGTCTTGCCACACCCCTTCTGGTACCTCCCATACAAATGTACCATTACGCCCACTTTAGAGATGGATTAATAATGTCAATACACCCAAAATGCGATCGTACCCTTTTGAGACAGTTTCAAGAGCTTGTCTATAGTGCCTTTGCTGCAATAAAAAGCAAAATATGATGTTTTAACCCTCTCCACCACATTGGATTTCCAAGACAGTTCTCTGTTGAGGATAAGCCTTAACTAGTTGACTCTGTCAACTGCGACTACATCCCTCTAAGTGACGGCGGTTAAAATTTTTGTATATTAAATTTCCTAAAAAACAGTATAAGCTCGCTTTTGAGTAGATTTAGCGGTTATTCGTTATTAGCGGTACAGGGCGCTGATAAGATGGTTTGGCAACCATCGAAATAGCTATCCGCCCTGCCAGTAGCCAACATAATCCATTTCACACAACTCTTGTAAAAACAAATTCTATTAGCAATAATAGAATAGATTTTGAACCGAACGATGAAAACACATTCATTAGGTTAATACCTTACTTAATAGGCGAGTGCTAAGTAAATTGTGATTTCCAACCATACATAGGATGCTAAGACCTTCGGCGTCAGAAAATACATGGCACTGGGCCATCTCTAATTCAGAAGGTTAACCATAGAAGTTGGGATAGGGATCTTACTCCGTTCATGAACCTATCAATTGTCACCCCTCCCCATTCAGCTCTGACAATGTTTCCCACCAAAATCATCCAAATTAGACGAGTCACTCAGCTGTCAACCCACAGAGCATGTAATAACTTTATATCAGTGAAGGCTCGCTCGATATCTAGGTAAGTCTCCAGAGCATTGATATTATTCTTAAAGAAGTTCCCGATTGCCCTGACTATAGAGTTGAGAGCTGTCTCAATTAACCTTCATTTAGTCTAGGCGTTCCAAGATTTTGTTAGTTAGTCATGTGGAAGATTACTTCGAACATGGATTTTTAATAACCTCTCAATTCTTTCAAAGACAAAAGATGAGATGCTGATCGGTCGGAAGACTTTTGGTTTAATATAAGAGCGTGTGCCAGCTTTCGAGACGAAATCCACTTTTGTTTGCTTCTTATTCTAGGGAATTACTCCCAGCAGGAGACAGCATCTCAGAGTTACTTTTAACCAACTACTAGATAGTTGTAAGGTTATTTATAGAATTTGCAGCATATGATGACACACATCAAATTGTTCCCTCTCACTTTCGAGCGAACTGTATTTAAGTTAATCGGACCTCCACCTGACAATACCGGGTGATGTCAAGTATTCAAGTCATTGTTGAGAAAGTTGGTGTCCAGGAGAATCCCAAAAGATTCTCCGGGCGGAAATTTCCACGTTTTATAATTGTTCACTAAAAATCAAGTACACAATGAATCTTTAGGATGTAAGTACCTGAAGACAAAGAAAAATAATTACTTTCAACTCTGTGATGGTGCACCTGCACACATAGTTCAACTGATTATGTCCGAATTACGTAGAAAATGTTATAACAGGCTCGTTTCAAGGAAAGAAATATGATCAGAAACGTATATGATCAGAAACCGAGTGAACAGACAGGACGCTGTATTTATATACTTTTATATTGTTGTTGTTGGACCGGCAGTGGCATAGTAGTTAGAACACGCGACTACCATGCGGGAGATCGCAGGTTCAAACCAGGCTCCAGCAAACTTAAAAAAAAATTTTCTTTCATTGTCGGCTCCCCTCTAATGTTGTTGACAGCAACTTCGCAGTATTAAGTGTCGAGTCAATCGGCGTGTCTAGTTAGAGCTTTTCAAACAGTGACGTTCGCATTCGTCGATAAACAAGTAGGTGCCGTTAGTTGTGAATCTAAAAATAGAAAGCGTGTTAATTCACAACAACGCGAGAAGCTATTCCATACCTCATTCATGAGGTGCAAAGGGAAATTAAGTTTTAAGTTATATTGTTGTTGTTAAGTAATAGAGTAATATTTAGAGCATCCCTCCTAACAAATTTTATGAATGTGAGTTCCTCGTCTCTGTTACAGATCGTCAAGGCTTCATTTATTCTGAAATTAAAAAGAAATTCACCTCCTTCACTGATGTCAGTACTCGCCCATATTATGTGGTGCGCGTTGGCTTCCGCACGTATAACAGCGCTGGCTCTGTGTGGTTGTGAGCAATGTATGATGATAACAACCACATATCCCAGTGGTATTTTCCTAACTTTGAAGTGGGTGTGCGATATAACCCACATTTTTCATTTTCTTTCATTTCGGGCAACCAATAGTAACATAGTCTACATTTCGCATAGAATGACTCATATGTCGAGTTATACAGTTTTCTTTAAATGAAATTGATACATTTCATAATAGTTTTGTAAAAAGTCATCTTAGGACAACACCGTTAATAATTTATGCTAAACATGTTTTAACAACTTATAATATAAATATGTAGTTAAGTAACAATAGAAAAGTTTTACCAGTTTTTTCTTAGACCGTCAGAAAGGGTGGTGTAAAATTAACTCAAAAACCCTTGCGTGTTATGCCACAATCTCGATATCAGCTTTTAAAATAAAGGTTATAAAACTAAGCAAAGCAAAAATTTTTAGCGATTATGTGACAAAAATGTGAAAGGTGAAATGTTAATTTTGTTACTAGTTAACATCGCTTATAGTTAACATCGCTTTTCACTGTCACTATTCGTGCAACTTGAAATAATACTTCTTCCTATTTATTTTTATTTTCTCCCGTGATACACATTGTTGCAGCACATAATAATAAATTCACTGTAAGTTATTATACATGCACACACTATTTGTTTGCCACATAAAGCTTTCATTTGCTACAGACATCTCATTGTAATATGTTCGCAAATGGGATTATTTAAAATCCAACATACAGCTTTGTTGAAAGATGAATAGCTTCAGTTAGAGCAACTGAGAAAAGGACATATCTGTGTATTTGGTAGCATTATTTGCATCATCCTTGAACAAGAGTCTGACACTTAAGGGTTTTTGAGTGTGTTCAAGTATTGATTGTATATATAGCGCTCGCTGTTGGATTGTAACTGTTTATATGCAACATATCCAATTGAATTTCCATGTTAGTGAATGTCTTTAAGGTATATGAAATATACAAAGTAGTGTTGAATGTGAGAAAATTTTCATGTAGTTGTGAGAAGTGCTAGTTGAAGTAGTACGAAAGAAGGAAGATTCAATTTATTGCATAAACTGTTACAAGCAGAATATTATTGTTTGATGGGTGAGTGAAGTAAAGCTCAGGGCAGTAGTAAAAAAATTAAGTACAAATATGGGTCATTTGTCGGGATTAAGTAGAGTGAAGTCTCTTTTGAAGAGATATAAAAACGTAATTTTCCTTTACAGCTAATAAGAGAGATATAGGATAGTTTCTAGCGTTATATTTTTGGACTCACACAACGTGTCCTACATTTTATAGACAAATCCGAACGACAACAAATTGAGAATCATTTACTGTTCTTTAACAGTGAAGGTGCTACCGACAACATCGAGGACAACGATAGGTCCTCCGATAAACGATGTAGATGTAGATATATAGGTCAGGAATTAATCCCTAGTATCCTGGATGGTAGTCGCCTGTTGCATTTGAAGGGAATTTGGAAAAAGTTAGCAACAACCAAGACAAATGTCCTTAGTAGAGTTTGTATAAAAATCATGTGTTGACCTGTGGTAGTTTAGAATATCAAATGTAAGACCCAAAGGTTTCAAAACCTTTCACTGTGGGCCTGTAGAAACGGATAGAGTAAAGAGAAGATCATTAAAATACTTTAGCATCGACATAACAACGGTTAAGTTAAATCATATTTTTTATATTTTTTCACAAATTCTCTTGAATAATTGATACCTTAACAATAACAATAGTAAATGTTCGCTCTTTTTTCATAAGCATTCGGGTTGAATAAGTTACCAAGCATATTTCCCAAAATGAAATAAAATATGTTTATATTTTGAAAAATTCAAACACTTTCATAATCCTCTGTATTTTTTACACATATTTTTTCACATATTTTCAATTATTCACATCCAATTAATTGATGCTATCAATTTTCATGGACGAGTAGGAGTCTTCAGACATCCTCCCATCCTATCCCATAACAATCTGTACAACTTTTCTTTCCTTTCATATTTTCACTTGCAACGAGGCAGCTTAATTATTGCCATTGCTCGGCAAACATTCTCTGGCCATATTCCCAGGACCATTTATATAAAATTCTTTGTTGGTTTTTCGTTTTTCTCCTCTGTGTTTGTTTGCTATTATCTGACACCATATTATTTGCTGTGTCACCCAACGTTCACACCTTTTGGTCTCTTTGGTATTTGTTTACGTTTTCGCTTTTACTTTCTGTAGATTTATTTTCCTAATTGGTTGACACAAAGAGGAGAGCACACACAACAACGGCGACAATTGTTGGCTTTACGCCAAGTATCATAGATAATTCAATGTAGTCTAGAGAATATCGGCTAAAGATAAAAATGTACGAACTGTGTAGTATTTATTTTTGTATTAACGCCAATTGTCAATCTTTAGATTGTTGTATTAATAGAAAGTCTTTAGGTAATTCTGATTTAAAAACAAGAATTGAGTAAAACTTAAAATTTATTTTCCTTTTACATCCTACGAATAAGATATTGGAGAGCTTATTAAATTTGAGTTAACTTTCTTTATTTTTAGACTCATACAACGGGATCTACAGTTTTACGATGAATCCGAAAGTCAGCTGTTTTTGCTTAACTCGACGACTCATTAGACAAAATTAATACTGAGGAAGTGAGCAAATTATTGATGTAAAGCAATTCAATGGACCATGGGGAATTTAATTGTTTGAGGTTTCTGTTCTATCCCCTTGGGAAAAACCAAAATCTCTTTCTGGAGGTCCCCAAGTAGTTCACATGTTTCCGTTGATCACGTGTTCTGAACATACTTTCATAATGTTGGGCAACCTAAATGACATTCTACCACCGATGCGTCGTAGGGAGTATCGTAATCAACACAAAGGTTCTCTTAGTGGCTCCAAGAAACTAGGATCGGGTGCTGTGGCCTAATAGTACACTTTCCTCAAATAAAACAACTATTATCAAAACATGAGGAAGAGAAAACACAATAACCATCCTAAATTTTGACGACCCCCGCGAACGTTCTAAGGACCATGATTTAAGGATATCCAACTGGAATGTCCAAACTCTATACAGTGATTATGCCTCTGTCCAATTGGCGGATGTCTTCGACAAATATAAGGCTGACGTCACCGCTATTCAGGAAATTGAATGGACGGGACAAGTATGCACACTACGAAAAAACTGTGTTACAGTTAAGTCGAGTTAAGTCTTTTAACCACCGCATACAAAGTTCTGTCGAGTGTGTTATGAGTAAGACTAAATTCCATTTTAAAGAACCCGATTGTTCCTTATCAGTGTGTCCTTATCTTGTAAGTCCACGACCAATCAGATATTCATTCTACGACAAGTCCAGGAGATGACACAAGAAATCTGTTTTTCGATTACAAAGCTGCATTCGAGAGAAACTATTAGATGCTATTATTGAGTTTGGTATCCCTGCGAAGCTAGGATGACACAAATATCCCTAAAGTCTTTAGGGAAATCTTGCAGAGACTTTTTGCCACGGCATTAGACAAGTCGGTAGTCTGTCATGCGATCCTATTTCATCATAATGGAGGTGTTCATAGGGAAGGCTGCACTAAAAATGAATGATAAAATTTGCGTGCTGCTCGCGTATGCCGATAATACAGATATAATGGGCCTCACAAGATATTATTGCGACTTTTCAGGCATATAGAAGCAGTCTATGTGGACGCGCTTGACATCGTCGGTGTCGGTATACTGCTCATACAGCTTGTGGTTCATCACTCCAGGGTACACTTTGTTAACTGTGGCGGGTCGAAATATTTTACGGAGTATTTTCATCTCGAAGACTTCCAGAGCAGGTAAGTGGCGTTACCCAGGTTTCGGCGTTGTATATCAAAACAGGTAGGATCAGTATCAATCCAGTTCGACTGGTACAGTCATTCCAACGTTTTCGTTGCGCATAGTTGCAGCGATTTGCGATGATTTCTAGTCTTCTGATTTTCAGGCTTTTTTTACGACGGAGCCAAGGTGGACATTTTAAAGTGATATTTATCAAAGGTCAATCAATCAGCGTCCCAAACGAGTAGACTCTTTGTACGATGAGGCAAATAACTTGGTTTTGTCCCCATTTAAGGAATAATGGGGTGGAAAGGCCGCAGTAACATTTCTTAGTCTTTGTCCATTAATAACCATATATTAAAAAAAAAACTTAATTTCTTTTTACGGGGTAGCTTCTCGCGTTGTTATGAATTAACACGCTTTCTATTTTTAGATTCACAACTTACTATATCATCGACATACAATCGAAAGCAGGATGCGACATTTATTAATGAATTTACCAGTTATGTTTACTGCAGCTTTCCGCTTTATCAACTCGATTAGCATGTTAAAGAGAATGCATGACATACTATAGCCCTGACTGAAATTTCGCTCGGTAAAATAGCTGTATTATGTTTGGGTCTATTTTCACTAAAAACGCCATGTAGGTCAGTGTCAATTTATAAACAAATTTTCTTAGTTAGCTTGTTAGTCATATATTTTGGAATATTTGGACACCGTCTTTTTTTTAATGGCCTTTGAAAATATTTTAGGGAACAAATTACACATTCTTTTGAAATTTGGCTTTTACATTCAATTCACAAAATTAGTCCACATACATATCACTGCCGTTGTGATCTTTTGCGGTGAAGAATTAATCTTTTCATCTGCTAAGCATTTTTGTGTGCATTTTAAGTGAAAAAATTTAAGTTTTATCTTTATTTTATTCATTTTGCTTATACCAGACTTTAAAAAGTGACTACTTTAGGCATTGAAAATATTCAATTTAAATTTAACATTCGGATTTATTAGTTGGATGTTATTGAACATTTTTAAACCGTGTGACCTGTGTTACTTGTAGTTGACTAGCAGTACTCAAAAATGTCTCCGCATTGTTTTCCACAATCATATCGCACATGATACAATACAAAACGGTTGTATTGCTTTCAGTGTTCTCTTTCACAATTGATTTCATGTTCTGTTTATCAACGCCATATAACACAATAACCAACAATACTCAGGTGCTTAGGTACCATCAAGACTTTTTATTTATTTTGTACGTCATTCCTTCCCTATCGGCGATATGTTATGTGGTGGTATTTGCAATGGCAATTTACGTTTGTATGTCTGGAGAGATTAAGTGAACAGTAAATACAAACAAACCACATAGTAACGTTCTGGGATTTGTTTTATGTAGGTACTGATTTTTCCGTATTGTGAGTATGACTTTTGTATATGTTGTTCAAAGACAGGAAAACAGCAAAAATATTTAAAATTAAATTAAAAAACAACAAACAGCATAAGAAGTAACATTTTTTTATATTTGTGCTTATACGTTTGATCTGTTCATATGGACCACCTTAATCACAACACCATTTTAAAAGCTCAGCAGTTGACATGGTATAAATTTCTGTAGTGGGTAATCTCGATGTTACACTGATTTACTATTTCTTATTTTAAAAAAGTTACAAGAATTTGTAAGCAAGCTGCCCTAATAGGACAGCCTGTTTTAAGTGCCGTAAAACAATGCCTATGGACAATCCAATTCAATGCACTTGTACGAAATTAAGAGTATAATAATAAAATTAGTAGCCATGAGCAACTTTGAAACACTAACACTTTTCTCACCAAAAAAAATTATTTTTGTTGCATTGTATTTTATGGATGTAAGAACAGCAACAAACACCAGCATACACATACCATGATTCCTTAAGGTAACGAAACGTTTATACAGTTGGTAGTATGAGTTTGCTCCAAAACGTATTGCTTTTTTGAAAGTGAAGTTTTTGAAAGTATTTATACACCTGTGTGTACAAACAACTACTATCTTCCATTTTTTTGCCTTCAAAAATTACATAATACCCATATTAGTTCTCAAGGCATTCAAAATTATAGTAGGTGTGCCAGGAGGTATTTGTCTCAGTAGCATGTGTTAAGCCTAAACACTTCAATTGCACCAACCTACTTGCATACATGAAATATATCAATGTTATGACCTAACAACTGTGATAATGGTACCAACGTGCATACAGACATACATATGTGTAGGTTAAGTAGGCGCACCTTGTGCTCGGTTCGCACAAATATTATTTCTTAGATATGTGTGTACGATACGAATGCATAATGCAAACTCATACAGTAACGTAAACCACAGGGCAACATCGGAATAGAAATACATATGGTAAATGTATACATAAGGAATATCACACATATGCACACTCACATACACATCCATTTGTATATTGAACAATTGCAGCAGAGGTATAAATGCAATTTGGGTAGCTAGCATTACTTGCACATGGAATATAAATTAAAAGCTGTTTTTCCATATAATTTTCCACAAAGGTCGGATAACTATCGCCTGCCGTTAATAAATACGCTATTTAAAAGTCATTTGTATGGAGTTAAATAATGTCGTAGTAAGTCTATAGTCATAGAAAGTATTATATGGGTCAAGATTAAATGGGGAGTAAATCAGCTTAAGTTGCAGCAAATGTTAACATTAAGTTAAGGTCTTAAGGTAATAACGAAAAAAGTCCCCTTTGAAACCCATTTGGTTCAAAAGCTGCTGCAAACCTTTTTTAAAAAATTTCTTGTATTAAATCTTGTACGCCTTGATGATAAAATCTTGTGAAGTATTCGCCAAGATGTTGCATGTCCTTCAGCTCCACTCTCGACTGCAACCTCATGATTCACCCCCCTATAAGCTGGTTGTGGTTATTTAATTACGTATTATATATTACGTATAATGAGACTTAATTTTGAGAATACTATTTGCAAAAATGGGCTCGGATAATTAATTATGCATACCATATGTTGAGCGAAGTGATCAAAAATAATTTGAAAAAATTATAGTTGACCGAGTAATTCTCAAACAATTCTGGATATAGGATAAATAAGATATATTTCGCTTAGGTTGTAAAACAAATTAATCTTCATTTAAACGCACATCTCGCTATCTATAACGTAACGAAAGAAATGTACCTTAATCTTTAAATATACGGCGTGAGTTCCATATACATTGCCCTTTCGTGCCCTACCTTTGCCTTTTATAAATGCAAACAAAAGAAAAAAAATAAAAATGTTGCGTTGAACATTCCAAAATGTCCCTGCGCTTATCGCTGGTAAGTCTTTTTCTTTTAGTTTCAAACATAAAAAATTTAATTTATGCTGACATCTATGTAGCAAAAAACGCTATTGAAACATGAAAACTTCTAAGATATCACGTTGGCATGGCTGTATCGTATTAGTAAGGACGAGATGAGGACATTCTGTAGATACCCCTTGAAAATGCAATTTTAGTGAAATAAAATGTAAAAGCTAAATAGTGGACAAATAAAATAGGCAACGTAATGTGGTAATTTTCGTTATGAGTTATTTTATAACAGTATTTCTAGCCATACTATTGAAAGTGTCTCCAGAGTACAATATTGAAGGTATTAGTTTACACTCAGGAATGACATGGGATTTCATGATATATATTATTGTGTTTGTTAATGCTCTCCTAAAATTTGTGGGATACCTGTCATGCAAATTTAGTACTGAAATGCTGAATAGCTTATATTAAATAAGCCTAATATTTTTACCATAAATTGTTTATTAGAAACTTCATTCGCCTTTCATGCCCCTTTCGCCCCTTTTATCAAAAACTCTAGTGCCCAAATGATTGAATATCATCAAAACTTTATCGAATGCAAATTATATATTGAGTCCCTTCTTTTAAATTCTTAAGCTCCCTTTTGTACCAAAAAAAATAATAACAAAATAAAAATTTTTAAAGTGAATTTATGCATGCGATCGATTCCAGCGAAAATACATTTCACATTTAATACTCTGTTTTCATTTGCAAACATATGCGCATTCACTTGAAGATGATGTTTCAACACCATAGCATAGTAACATCCTTTGATCGGATTTATTCATCATTTATTCTGGCACTGACACTCTCGAATTAAATAACAAATTCTATTATCTTCATCTCTTGAACATATTGAAATTTTTGTAAAACAAATAAATCTTTTTGGGTATTCGTAAATTTACAAAAGGGGTACTTAGCAAGGTCAATATGCAAAAAATGACATTTGTAGTAGATTAAACCGCCTGGAGTTGATAAAAAACAAATTTGTTTGCAAATCATTTGCGATTAGAATTTTAAACCTATGTTTGCTTGCACAACTGATAATGTATAAGTTGTTTATTTTATTAGCATACTTTACAAATACATAAGGATCACATTCATACAATAAATTTCAAGTTAGTCACCAAAAATCCAGCATATACTATACTCACTTGTATGTTAAAATTTATTAATTCCGACAATTCCTATTCTGTTGCAAATACCTTACTAGACTGTAATACTCTCCCTGTGGACTTCGTCATTAAAGTCACAACATCTGCAGATATGGATGCACATTTTGATTGCAGTATGTTGCACTTTCCGAGATTTTTGTGGAAACCCTTAGTATGTATTCGCTAACATGCCAATTCCCGAAGTTGCACAATGGCTGGGTAACGACTCCAAGGTAACAGTCTGTTATGAGAGTCTCCAAGAGAAAAATTCTCTGCCAAACATTTATACCCACTGTCTTTAACGGCAACTACCGTTTTCGTAAACTATGATGTGTATAACGACATAATCATAATCGTCATAATCCCGAATGCGCTGGCTGGACATTTTGTACGAATAGATAAAAATGCTCCAGATCGAAAAGTCTTCGGCAATGAACTCGACGGTCGGCACAGCAAATGGAGACCAAAAGTTTTGTTGGATGGACGAGGGTAATTTCCCAAATTTGGTGTGGCGAGCTATCCACGGAGCTCAAACGACCAAAGACCTTGCAGTTTTTGTAAAAAGAATGTTGTTTAACCTTAATACAGTTTCGCCAAAAATGTTTTATATTTTCCTAAAGAGGCAAGAACAAAGTGCTTAGCAATATAATGCAAAGATATGAAAAAAAACTAAAATAAAAAAAAAAAAATAAAACATGAATTTATTTATTTTGTTTTGTCTCTCATTTACGCTCTACGCTGTATTCACAAAAAGATTGCTTTAATGCTTCTTCAATTTAATGTTAGTTTTGCATCCTTACATTTTATGCATGTTAAAGTCATGTCAGCTAAACTGGCCAGAAAGGAGGCAAAGCAAGAAAATTAAAAAAATATGCTCTACTTTTAATTGCACAGTTTAACGAGTTGAACTGTGTACGCGTTTGTTTTGCAACTTCAATACCTTTGGTGTGGTGCAAACAAAGTTTCCAACAACTTAGCATTTGAATTAAATAAAACTCACCGCGATTTCATGGTGCAGCTAGTGGCTAAACTTTAGAGTGATTGAACTGTGAATTGGTTTGTTGTGTTTTGTGTTTCCGTTCGTTTTGCTCTCCCTGAATTAAATACTTAATAAACAGTGTCATGCCATGACCAGACAGCTCGTAAAATACTGAATTTAACGGAAAATGTAGATTTAAGAAAGAACCAAAAACAATAGCTGCACTTGCAACACTCAATTTGGCTATCGACAGTACACAAGCAACTCAGTTGTGTTCAAACTACTTCTTTTTTCCTTATTTTACTTTCCTATACTCTTTCGTTCTCAAAAGTCAAGTTATTGTCCTGTTTCGCCACAAAAAAAAAAAAAAAAAACCAAATAAAACAAAAACAAAATTTTGACTTGCTGTGATTTTCTCTATTCAATTTTATACCTCTACTAGCTGACCGGGCAGAGATCGTCCTGCCTAAAGAAGTATTGACTGAAATTTAACTTTTCTTGGTTGGAATAAATCTTCGGGTTGTGTTAGTTTCTTTTGATATTCGCATCGAAATTTAACAAAAATTTTTAGGTATATTAAAACATAATATAGTTATAATGACAGAAATTTATTGTACCGCTTTTGATAATAGAGTATGTATGGAAGAACCAAAGAAGTGTTCATATTTTAAACAGTTGGTCATTCTACACGTGAACATTAGACCTGGCGCAGCTTATATGGGGTTTTTTATTTTTTGGAATTTTAAATGCGGGTAGCGATTAAAATATGCGATTTGATGCCAAAATCGATGTAGCAAATTTTCAGGTTGATCGGATGGTGCCAACACGTGCCCCAATGAGGTCAAAGGTCAAAATTTTGAAATAACCACCAAAATACTGTTTTTTTACATTTAATCAATTGTTTTAATGAGAAATTCTATAAAAAAAATACTATAAATTAGAACATCATTTATAAATTGCAAATTAGTTATAAGTTTCATTAACTCTGAAGTACACTATGCGACAAGAATCAAATACATATATATAATTTATATAATAGTTTATATAATTTATAGTATAAATGTAAATGTAATCTTATATATAAAAATGAATCGATGTGCAGTTGTCTCGCTAAAACTCAAAAACGGCTGGTCCGATTTTCAAAATTTTTTTTTTGTTTTGTTCGCTATAGCTTCCGGATGGTTTAAAAGGTTTTATTTTTTCAAAATGTGGGCGGCGCCACGCCCCTTTTTTCAAATATCGCTCAGACGGCTTTTCTAAAAGACCGATTGATACAAAAATTTGACCATGAGGTACTGTTGACCTGTAGATAGTTCCTGACTACATTTGGTTGTAATTGGATAAAGGGGCGTGGCACCGCCCATACAACTTGAAAATCAAAAAGGCTATATTTCATGAACTATCAGAGGTATGAAGTTGAGATTTGGTATATATGTTGTTGGAGCAGTGTTAATTACAGCCAGGATGGAAGTGGGCGGAGCCACGCCCCCTTTTCAAAAATCGCTCTAACGGCTTTTCTAATAGATCGATTGATATAAAAATTATACTATGAGGTACTGTCGACCTGTAGATAGTTCCTGACTACATTTAGTTGTAATTGGATAAAGGGGCGTGGCACCGCCCATACAACTTGAAAATTAAAAAGGCTATATTTCATGAACTATCAGAGGTATGAAAATGATATTTGGTACATATGTTGTTGAAGCAGTATTAATTACAGCCAGGATGGAAGTGGGCGGTGCCACGCCCTCTTTTCAAAAATCGCTCTAACGGCTTTTCTAATAGATCGATTGGTACGAAAGTTTTAACAAGTGGTACTGTTGACCTGTTTGTAGTCCTAGCTCGCGTTGGGAAACATGAAGATTTCAGATAGAGATTTTTTTTTGTTTTTAAATGAGCAGAAAACCGAAAACTTCAGTTATATATTTTTGAGACCTTCTGCATAAAATTGACAACAAACTAAATGAGGTATTACAGAAGCAAATCTATGTATTGGTTAAAAAGTTATGGCCTCTGAGAGTTGGCATACAAAAATTAAATTTTTAAAATTCATTTTTCAGAATATTGGTCGGGATCCCAATAAAAAAAAATCAAAAATATACTATTCTTTTCGTCTTGGTCTCCAAACATTGGAATGATAGGTAAAAATTAGAGCCGGGGTCTATAGGTCTGAAGTAACTGAATAATTGCTCATTGCTAAAAAAAATATCTCTACCTGAAACCTTCATGCTTCTCAGCGCGAACTATGAATTGATTTTAGACATATAGTTTCTTAGTGAAATTTTCTAAGAATTCTTCGTACATTCCAATACTGATATACAATTAACACGTTTTTTTTTGACGCGAACTAATTGATTCGCCCTAATGATCAGGCTATTTCGAATAAAATAAGTTAAAAGTGCCGAAGCGCTGCCCACGCACATCAATAATTAACTTTTTAACTGTATCGAATAATGGTCCGTACACCAGGCAGTTGAGGATGCGCAGACTAAAATAGTGATTTTTTTTACTTTATAGAACTTCTGATAGGTATAAGTGTAAATCTAGCTGTCATACTAATGAAGTGTAATAGACTTTCTTTTAGTATACTTTGCAAAATCACCATGAAAAAACTAAACAAGAACAAAGTTTACAAATCTTGCAAATTTATTTTCAAAATGCACGTTCTGTTCGCCAAACTTATGGAGCCCTTTATGAAGTTGAGCGTGCATACTAACGCTGTAGACGTTAGTATGACAGGGGACTCGAATTTATCGAACCGACTTCATTCTCAGGAACTCGGTCTCTGCAAATGCTGAGGAAAGATCTTGGCCTATATTCATATATCTAACTGGTAGAAGAACTAAAACCAGTGGACGATCAATTGATTTTTTTTATTTATCATGTCATTGAACATTATTTGAAGGAGAAATGGTTCTAACACGACGCTGTAACATGCCATACAGCGCGTGAGACCATCACTTTGTTAAGCCAAACGTTGGTGACCGAATTATCTCAAAAAATGGTAATACGAGTTTAATACAAAAACAGTATTCCGGATTATTCTCGATCCGTGTGAGAAGAAGACATGACAAAAGAAGTTTTTATGGCTACAGGCATGAAGCTTCAAACGGAATTTTCATTTGCGGTCAATAGGAGAAGGCATAACAAAAATGTTTTTTTATGACAAAAGAGATAGTTAGTATACAGATGGTTCACGCTACTACGGATCAAGATAAATAATTTTGATCTTTAGAGAAATGTATGTTTCCGATTTGTGAAAGAAGTGGTTTTTCGCCCTACATACTAAAAAAACTTAATCTACATGTCGGCACTATAAATATGAGTTTGCTGATGAACTTTTTATTAGCATTTACAACAATTAAATGTAATTGGTTAACTTCCATGTTAAGGAGTTACTTCAAATTAGTTACTCAAGTTTATAAACTCAACATATTATTATCGAGCTTAAGTATTATTTGAAGGATAAATGGTTCCAACACGACGGTGTAACATGTCATACAGCGCGTGAGACCATCACTTTGTTAAGCCAAACCTTGGTGACCGAATTATCTCAAAAAATGGTAATACGAGTTCAATACAAAAATAGTATTCCAATATTCAATAGGAGAAGGCATAACAAAAATGTTTTTTTTTATGACCAAAGAGATAGTTAGTATACAGATGGATCCCACTACTACGGATCAAAATAAATAATTTTGATCTTTAGAGGAATGTCTGTTTCCGATTTGTGGAAGAAGTTGGTTTTCGCTCTACATACAGAAAAAACGTAATCTACATGTCGGCACTATAGATATGACTTTGCTGATGAACTTTTTATTAGCATTTACAACAATAAAACTTTATTGGTTAACTTTAATGTTAAGGAGTTACTTTAAATAAGGTACATAAGTAAATAAACTCAACATATTATTGTCGAGCTTAAGTACCGTTTTCAAAGTAATTTGTAGACCTAAATGTGAAATATATTACAAGTTAATATGCAATAGCGAAGCATTGCCGGGCCCACTAGTCTTATATATAAAAATGAATTGCTGTGCAGTTGTCTCGCTAAAACTCAAAAACGGCTGGACCGATTTTCAAAAATTTTTTTCTGTTTTGTTCGTTATAGCTTCCGGATGGTTTAAAAGGTTTTTTATTTTCAAAAAGTGGGCGGCGCCACGCCCCTTTTTCCAAATATCGCTCAGACGGCTTTTCTAATAGACCGATTGATACAACAATTTTACCATGTAGTACTGTTGACCTGTAGATAGTTCCTGACTACATTTGGTTGTTATTGGATAAAGGGGCGTGGCACCGCCCATACAACTTGAAAATTAAACAGGCTATATTTCATGAATTATCAGAGGTATGAAGATGATATTTGGTATATATGTTGTTTGAGCAGTATTAATTACAGCCAGGATGAAAGTGGGCGCTGCCACGCCCCCTTTTCAAAAATCGCTCTAACGGCTTTTCTAATGGATCGATTGATACAAATATTTTACCATGAGGTACTGTTGACCTATAGATAGTTCCTGACTACATTTGGTTGTAATTGGATAAAGGGGCGTGGCACCGCCCATACAACTTGAAAATTAAAAAGGCTATATTTCATGAATTATCAGAGGTATGAAGATGATATTTGGTATATATGTTGTTGGAGCAGTATTAATTACAGCCAGGATGGAAGTGGGCGGTGCCACGCCCTCTGTTCAAAAATCGTGCTATCGGCTTTTCTAATAGATCGATTGATACGAAAATTTTACCAAGTGGTACTGTTGACCTGTTGTTAGTCTCAGGCTATATTTGGTCGTGATTGGATAAAGGGGCGTGGCACCGCCCATACAACTTGAGAATCGATAGGGCTATATCTTAGGAACTATCAGAGGTATGATGATTTGGTATATATGTTGTTGGAGCATTATTAATTACAGGCAGGGTGGAAGTGGGCGGTGCTACGCCCCTGACGGCTTTTCTAATAGACTGATTGATACGAAAATTTTAACAAGTGGTACTGTTGACCTGTAGGTATTATCTGGCTACATTTGGTTGTGATTGGATAATGGGGCGTGGGACCGCCCATACAACTTGAAAATTAAAAGGGTTATATCTCATGAACTGTCAGAGGTATGAAGATGAGATTTGGTATATATGTTGATGAAGCAGAATTAATTACTGCCAGGAAGGAAGTGGGCGGTGCCACGTACCCTTTTAAAAAAATCGCTCTGACGGCTTTTCTAATAGACCGATATATACGATAATTTTAGAAAGTGATACTGATGACCTGTTGATAGTCCCATGCTATATTTGGTTGTGATTGGATAAAGAGGCTTGGCACCGCCCATACAAATTGAAAATCAATAGGGCTACATCTTATGAACTATCAGAGGTGTGAAGATGAGATTTGGAATATATGTTGTTGGAGCAGTATTAATTACATCCAGGGAAGAAGTGGGGGTGCCACGCCCCCTTTTCAAAAATCGCTCTAACGGCTTTTCTAATAGATCGATTGATACGAAAATGTTTCCAAGTGGTACTGTTGACCTGTTGATAGTCAGTGGCTATATTTGGTTGTGATTGGATAAAGGGCCGTGGCACCGCACATTCAACTTGAAAATTAAAAGGGCTATATCTCATGAACTATCAGAGGTATGAAGATGAGATTTGTTACATATGTTGTTGTTGCAGTATGAATTACAGTAAGGGTGGAAATGGGCTGTTCCACACCCTTTTTAAAACAAACGGTTCAAACTGTCAAAATTCAACAGTATATTGCTGTTCGCCTAGAAATATGAACAGTAAGGTGGGCCAATTTTTTTATATGAAAAATCGTAACCAAATCGGAATCTACGATGAATTTTAAGAAAATTTCACCAATAAACTTTGTGTCTAAAATCAATTCCTAGCTCGCGTTGGGAAGCATGAAGATTTCAGAAAGAGATTTTTTTTGGGACCTTCTGTGTAAAACTAAATGAGGTATTACAAAAGAAAATCTATGTATTGGTTAAAAAGTTATGGCCTCTGAGAGTTGGCATACAGAAATTAAGTTTTAAAAATCATTTTTCAGAATATTGGGCGGGATCCCAATAAAAAAATTAAAAATATACTATTCTTTTCGTCTTGGTCTCCAAACATCGGAATGGTAGGTAAAAATTAGAGCCGGGGCCCATAGGTCTGAAGTAAATGAATAATTGCTCATTGCTAAAAAAAAATATCTCTATCTGAAATCGTCATGCTTCTCAGCGCGAACTAGGAATTGGTTTTAGACATGTAGTTTTTTAGTGAAATTTTGTACGAATTCTTCGTACATTCCTATACTGATATACGATTAACACGTTTTTTTTACGCGAACTAATTGATTTGCCCTAATGGTCAGGCCATTTCGAACTAAATAAGTTAAAAGTGCCGAAGCGCTGCCTACGCACTTCAATAATTAACTTTTTAACTGTATCAAATAATGGTCCGTACACCAGGCAGTTGGGGATGCGCAGACTAAAATAGTGATTTTTTTAATTTACTTTACAGGTATGTATTTTTCAATTACTTCTCAGGAGGGCGAATCGGTAATAAATCATATAGATAGAAAAATTAAGCAATATTCATTGTAGTTGTACTACAATGGTTTAATTTTTATAGTATATCAGAGGTAGCATTAGCAAACAATTGTAAATAACCTATGCATGGGGTATTTTTCTTGACATATAGAACTTCTGATAGGTATAAGTTTAAATCTAGCAGTCATACTAATGAAGTGTGATAGACTTTCTTTTAGTATGCTTTGCAAAATCACCATGTAAAAACTAAACAAGAATAACGTTCTGCACGCTCTGTTCGCCAAACTTATGGAGCCCTTTGTGAAGTTGAGGTTGCATATAATGATCCATCTGAGCAGCTAATAGAAGCCATCGACGCTGTAGACGTTGGTGTGATAGACGACACGAATTTATCGAACCGACGTCATTCTCAGCAACTCGGTCTCTGCAAATGCTGAGGAAAGATCTTAGCCTACATTCATATAAAATCCAACTGGTAGAAGAACTAGAGCCATTGGACGATCAATTGATTTTTTTATTTATCATGTCAAGAAGAAATGGTTCCAACACGACGGTGTAACATGCCATACAGCGCGTGAGACCATCACTTTATTAAGCCAAACGTTGGTGACCTAATTATCTCAAAAAATGGTAATACGAGTTCAATACAATAATAGTATTCCGGATTATTCTTGATCCGTGGGAGAAGAAGACATGGCAAAAGAAGTTTTTATGGCTAAAGGCATGAAGCTTCAAACGGAATTTTCATTTTCGGTCAATAGGAGAAGGCATAATAAAAATGTATTTTTTTATGACCAAGGAGATAGTATACAGATGGTTCCCGCTACTACGGATCAAAATAAATAATTTTGATCTTTAGAGGAATGTCTGTTTCCGATTTGTGGTAGAAGTGGTTTTTTGCCCTACATACAGAAAAAACTTAATCTACATGTCGGCACTATAGATATGACTTTGCTGATGAACTTTTTATTAGCATTTACAACAATAAAACTTAATTGGTTAAATTTAATGTTAAGGATTTACTTTAAATAAGTTACATAAGTAAATAAACTCAACATATTATTGTCGAGCTTAAGTACCGTTTCAAAGTACTTTGTAGACCTAAATGTGATATATATTACAAGTTAATATGCAATAGCGAAGCATTGCCGGGCCCACTAGTCTTATATATAAAAATGAATTGCTGTGCAGTTGTCTCGCTAAAACTCAAAAACGGCTGGACCGATTTTCAAAATGTTTTTTTTGTTTTATTCGCTATAGCTTCCGGATGGTTTAAAAGGTTTTATTTTTTCAAAAACTGGGCGGCGCCACGCCCCTTTTTACAAATATCGCTCAGACGGCTTTTCTAATAGACCGATACATACGAAAATTTTACCATAAGGTACTGTTGACCTGTAGATATTTCCTGACTATATTTGGTTGTAATTGGATAAAGGGGCGTGGCACCGCCCATACAAGTTGAAAATTAAAAAGGCTATATTTCATGAACTATTAAAAGTATGAAGATGAGATTTGGTATATATGTTGTTGGACCAGTATTAATTACAGCCAGGATGGAGGTGGGCGGTGCCACGCCCCCTTTTCAAAAATCGCTCTAACGGCTTTTCTAATATATTGATTGATACGAAAATTTTACCAAGTGGTACTGTTGACCTGTAGATAGTTCATGGCTACATTTGGTTGTAATTGGATAAGGGGGCGTGGCACCGCCCATACAACTTGAAAATTAAAAAGAATATATTTCATGAACTACCAGAGGTATGAAGATGAGATTTGGTATATATGTTGTTGGAGCAGTATTAATTACATCCAGGATGGAAGTGGGCGGTGCCACGCCCCCTCTTAAAAAATCGCTCTAACGGCTTTTCTAATAGATCGATTGAGACGAAAATTTTACCATGAGGTACTGTTGACCTGCAGGTAGTTCATGGCTACATTTGGTTGTAAATGGATAAAGGGGCGTGGCACCGCCCATACAACTTGAAAATTAAAAATGCTTTATCTCATGAACTATCAGAGGTATAAAGATGAGATTTGTTACATATGTTGTTGTTGCAGTATGAATGACAGTAAGGGTGGAAATGGGCTGTTCCACACCCTATTTAAAACAAACAGTTATAACTGTCAAAATTCCACAGTATAGTGCTGTTTGCCTAGAGATATAAACAGTAAGGTGGGCCAATTTTTTTATTCGCAAAAATCGTAACCAAAATAGGAATCTACGATGAATTTTAAGAAAATTTCATAAATAAACTATGTGTCTAAAATCAATTCCTAGCTCGCGTCGGGAAGCATGAATATTTCAGATAGAGTTTTTTTTGTTTTTAAATGAGCACATACCGAAAACTTCAGATATATATTTTTTGAGACCTTCTGCGAAAAAACTGCCTTCCCAACAAACTAAATGATGTATTACAGAAGCAAATCTATGTATTGGTTAAAAAGTTATGGTGTCTGAGAGTTGGCATACAGAAATTAAGTTTTTAAAAATCATTCGTCTTGATCTCCAAACATCGGAATGGTAGGTAAAAATTAGAGCCGGGGCCCATAGGTCTGAAGTAACTGAATAATTGCTCATTGCTAAAAAAAATATCTCTACCTGAAACATTCATGCTTCTCAGCGCGAACTAGGAATTGATTTTAGACATATAGTTTCTTAGTGACATTTTCTAAGAATTCTTCGTACATTCCAATACTGGTATACGATTAACAGGTTTTTTTTTTGACACGAACTAATTGATTCGCCCTATTGATCAGGCAATTTCGAACTATATAAGTTAAAAGTGCCGAGGCGCAGCCAACGCACTTCAATAGTAAACTTTTTAACGGTATCAAATAATGGTCCGTACACCAGGCAGTTGAGGATGCGCAGACTAAAATAGTGATTTGTTTTTAAATTTACTTTACAGGTATGTATTTTTCAATTACTTTTCAGGAGAGCGAATTGGTAATAAATCATATAGATAGAAAAATTAAGCAATATTCATTGTAGTTATACTACAACGGTTAAATTTTTATAGTATATCAGAGGTAACATTAGCAAACAATTGTAAATAACCTATGCATGGGGTTTTTTCTTGACATATAGAACTTCTGATAGGTATAAGTGTAAATCTAACTGTCATACTAATAAAGTGTGATAGACTTTCTTTTAGTATACTTTGCAAAATCACCATGAAAAAACTAAACAAGAACAACGTTTACATACCTTGCAAATTGATATTCAAAATGCACGTTCTGTTCGCCAAACTTATGAAGCCCTTTGTGAAGTTGAGGATGCATATAATGGTCAATCTGAGCAGCTTATAGGAGCCATCGACGCTGTAGACGTTAGTGTGACTGGGACTCGAATTTATCGAACCGACGTCTTTCTCAGCAACTCGGTCTCTGCAAATGCTGTGGAAAGATCTTGGCCTACATTCATATAAATTCCAACTGGTAGAAGAACTAGAGCCAGTGGACGATCAACTGATTTTTTTTATTTATCATGTCATTGCACATTATTTGAACGAGAAATGGTTCCAACACGACGGTGTAACATGCCATACAGCGCGTGAGATCATCACTTTGTTAAGCCAAACGTTGGTGACCGAATTATCTCTAAAAATGGTAATACGAGTTCAATACAAAAAAAAAAGTATTCCGGATTTTTTTCATCCGTGTGAGAAGAAGACATGACAAAAGAAGTTTTTATTGCTAAAGGCATGAAGCTTCAAACGGAATTTTCATTTGCGGTCAGTAAAAGAAGGCAAAACAAAATTGTTTTTTTTATTACCAAAGAGATAGTTAGTATACAGATGGTTCACGCTACTACGGTTCAAAATAAATAATTTAGAGGAATGTCTGATTCCGATTTGTGGAAGAAGTGGTTTTTCGCCCTATATACAGAAAAAACTTAATCTACATGTCGGCACTATAGATATGACTTATAATAATAAAAATAAAGTTAACCAATTACTTTAATGTTAAGGAGTTACTTTAAATAAGTTACGTAAGTAAATAAACTCAGCATATTATTGTCGAGCTTAAGTACCGTTTTCAAAGTACTTTGTAGACCTAAATGTGAAATATATTACAAGTTAATGCAATAGCGAAGCATTGCCGGGCCCACTAGTCTTATATATAAAAATGAATTGCTGTGCAGTTGTCTCGCTAAAACTCAAAAACGGCTGGACCGATTTTCAAAATTTTTTTTTGGTTTGTTCGCTATAGCTTCCGGATGGTTTAAAAGGTTTTATTTTTTCAAAAAGTGGGCGGCGCCACGCCCCTTTTTTCAAATATCGCTCAGACGGCTTTTCTAATAGACCGATTGATACAAAAATTTTACCATGAGGTACTGTTGACCTGTAGATAGTTCCTGACTACATATGGTTGTAATTGGATAAAGGGGCGTGGCACCGCCCATACAACTTGAAAATTAAAAAGACTATATTTCATGAACTATCAGAGGTATGAAGATGAGATTTGGTATATATGTTGTTGGAGCAGTATAAATTACAGCCAGGATGGAAGTGGGCGGTGCCACGCCCCCTTTTCAAAAATCGCTCTAACGGCTTTTCTAAAAGATCGATTGATACAAAAATTTTACCATGATGTACTGTTGACCTGTAGATAGTTCCTGAGTACATTTGGTTGTAATTGGATAAAGGGGAGTGGCACCGCCCATACAACTTGAAAATTAAAAAGGATATATTTCATGAACTATCAGAGGTATGAAGATGAGATTTGGTATATATGTTGTTGGAACAGTATTAATTACAACTAGGTGGAAGTGGGCGGTGCCACGCCCTCTTTTCAAAAATCGCTCTAACGGCTTTTCTAATACATCGATTCATTCGAAAATTTTACCAAGTGGTTCTATTGACCTTGAGAATCGATAGGGCTATATCTCATGAACTATCAGAGGTATGAAGATGAGATTTGTTACATATATTGTTGTTGCAGTATGAATTACAGTAAGCGTGGAAATGGGCTGTTCCACACCCATTTTAAAACAAACAGTTATAACTGTCAAAATTCCACAGTATTTTGCTGTTCGCCTAGAGATATGAACAGTAAGATGGGCCAATTTTTGTATTCGCAAAAATCGTAACTAAAATCGGAATCTACGATGAATTTTAACAAAATTTCACCAATCAACTTTTCGTCTAAAATCAATTCCCAGCTCGCGCTGGGAAGCATGAAGATCTCAGATAGAAATTTTTTTTGTTTTTAAATGAGCACAAACCGAAAACTTCAGATATATATTTTTTGAGACCATCTGCGTAAAACTGACTTCCCAACAAACTAAATGAGGTATTACAGTAGCAAATCTATGTATAGGTTAAAAAGATATGGCTTCTGAGAGTTGGCATACAGAAATTAAGTTTTTAAAAATCATTTTTCAGAATATTGCGCGGGATCCCAATAAAAAAATCAAATATATACTATTCTTTTCAACTTGGTCTCCAAACATCGGAATGGTATGTAAAAATTAGAGCCGGTGCCCATAGGTCTGAAGTAACTGAATAATTGCTCATTGCTAAAAAAATATTTCTACCTGAGTTCTTCATGTTTCTCAGCGCGAACTAGGAATTGATTTTATACATATAGTTTCTTAGTTCATTGTAGTTATACTACAATGGTTAAATTTTTATAGTATATCACAGGTAACATTTGCAAACAATGGGGTATTTTTATTTTTATTTTCAAAATTCACGTTCTGCCAAACTTATGGAGCCCTTTTTGAAGTTGAGGGTGCATATAATGATCCATCTGAGCAGCTAATAGAAGCCATCGACGCTGTAGACGTTAGTGTGACAGGGGACTCGAATTTATCGAACCGACGTCTTTCTCGGCAAATCGGTCTCTGCAAATGCTGAGGAAAGATCTTGGACTACATTCATATAAAATCCAACTGGTAGAAGAACTAGAGCCAGTGGACGATCAATTGATTTTTTTTTATTTATCAAGTCATTGCAGATTATTTGAACGAGAAATGGTTCCAACACGACGATGTAACATGCCATATAGCGCGTGAGACCATCAGTTTGTTAAGCTAAACGTTGGTGACCGAATTATTCCAAAAAATGGTAATACGAGTTCAATACAAAAATAGTATTCCGTATTATTCTTGATCCATGTGAGTAGAAGACATGACAAAAGAAGTTTTTATGGCTAAAGGCATGAAGCTTCAAATGGAACTTTCATTTGCGGTCAATAGGAGAAGGCATAACAAAAATGTTTTTTTATGACCAAAGAGATAGTTAGTATACAGATGGTTCCCGCTACTACGGATCAAAATAAATAATTTTGATCTTTAGAGGAATGTCTGTTTCCGATTTGTGGAAGAAGTGTTTTTTCGCCCTACATACAGAAAAAACTTAATCTGCATATCGGCACTATAGATATGACTTTGCTGATGCACTTTTTATTATCATTTACAACAAAAAAACTTAATTGATTAACTTTAATGTTAAGGAGTTACTTTAAACAAGTTACATAAGTTAATAAACTCAACAGATTATTGTCGAGCTTAAGTACCGTTTTCACAGTACTTTGTAGACCTAAATGTGAAATATAGTACAAGTTAATATGCAATAGCGAAGCATTGCCGGGCCCACTAGTCTTATATATAAAAATGAATCGATGTGCAGATGTCTCGCTAAAACTCAAAAACGGCTGGACCGATTTTCAAAATTTTTTTTTTGTTTTGTTCGCTATAGCTTCCGGATGGTTTAAAAGGTTTTATTTTTTCAAAAAGTGGGCGGCGCCACGCCCCTTTTTTCAAATTTCGCTCAGACGGCTTTTCTAATAGACCGATTGATACAAAAATTTTACCATGAAGTACTGTTGACCTGTAGATATTCCCTGACTACATTTGGTTGTAATTGGATAAAGGGGCGTGGCACCGCCCATAATACTTGAAAATTAAAAAGGCTATATTTCATGAACTATCAGAGGTATTAAGATGAGATTTGGTATATATGTTGTTCGTACAGTTAGAATTACAGCCAGTGTGCAAGTGGGCGGTGCCACGCCCTCTTTTCAAAAATCGCTCTAACGGCTTTTCTAATAGTCCGATTGATACGAAAATTTTACCAAGTGGTACTGTTGACCTGTTGATAGTCCCTGGCTATATTTGGTTGTGATTGGATAAATGGGCGTGGCACCGCCCATACAACTTGAAAATCAAAAGGGCTATATCTCATGGACTATCAGAGGTATGAAGATGAGATTTTGTATATATTTTGTTGGAGCAGTATTAATTTCAGCTAGATGGAAGTGGGTGGTGCCACGCCCTCCCTTCAAAAATCGCTTTTCTAATACTTATATCGATTGATACGAAAATTTTACCAAGTGGTACTGTTGACCTGTTGATAGTCCCAGGCTATATTTGGATGTGATTGGATACAACATACAACATGAAAATCTATAGAACTATATCTTATGAACTATCAGAGGTATGAAGATGATATTTGGTGTATATGTTGTTGGAGCAGTATTAATTACATCCAGGAAGAAAGTGGGGGTGCCACGCCCCTTTTAAAAAATCGCTCTGACGTTTTTTCCAAAGACTATTGATACAAAAATTTTAGAAAGTAGTACTGTTGACCTGTTGATTGTCAGTGGCTATATTTGGTTGTGATTGGATAAAGGGGCGTGGCACCGCCCATACAACGTGAAAATTAAAAGGACTATATCTCATGAACTATCAGAGATATGAAGATGAGATTTGGTATATATGTTATTGGAGCAGTATGAATTACAGTAAGGGTAGAAGTGGGCTGTTTCACACTCCTTTTAAAACAAACAGTCAAAATTCCACAGTATATTGCTGTTCGCCTAGAGATATGAACAGTAAGGTGGACCAATTATTTTATTCGCAAAAATCGTAACCAAAATCGGAATCTACGATAAATTTTAAGAAAATTTCAACAATAAACTTTGTGTCTAAAATCAATTCCTAGCTCGCGTTAGGAAGCATGAAGATTTCAGATAGAGATTTTTTTGTTGTTTTTAAATGAGCACAAACCGAAAACTTCAGATATATATTTTTAGACACCTTCTGCGTAATACTGACTTCCCAACAAGTATTACAGAAGTAACTCTATGTATTGGTTTAAAAGTTATGGCCTCTCAGAGTTGGCACACAGAAATTAAGTTTTTAAAAATCATTTTTCAGAATATTGGGCGGGATCCCAATAAAAAAATCAAAAATATACTATTCTTTTCGTCTTCTTGGTCTCCAAACATCGGAATGGTAGGTAAAAATTAGAGCCGAGGACCATAGGTCTGAAGTAACTGAATGATTGCTCATTGCTATAAAAAAATATCTCTACCTGAAATCTTCATGCTTCTCAGCGCGAACTAGGAATTGATTTTAGAACTTGATTTTAGTTTCTAAGTGAAATTTTCTAAGAATTCTTCGTACATTCCAATACTAATATACGATTAACACGTTTTATTTGCCGCGAACTAATCGACTCGCCCTAATGATCAGGCTATTTTGAACTAAATAAGTTAAAAGGGCTGTATCAAATAATGGTCCGTACACCAGGCAGTTGAGGATACGCAGACTAAAATAGTGATATTTTTTTAATTTACTTTACAGGTATGTATTTTTAAATTACTTTTCAGGAAAGCGAATCGGTAATAAATCATATAGATACAAAAATTAAGCAATATTCAATGTGGTTATACTACAATGGTTAAATTTTTATAGTATATCAGAGGTAACATTAGCAAACGATTGTAAATTACATATGCATGGTGTATTTTTCTTGACATATAGAACTTCTGATAGGTATAAGTGTAAATCTAGCTGTCATACTAATGAAGTGTAATAGGCTTTCTTTTAGTATAATTTGCAAAATCACTATGCAAAAACTAAACAAGAACAACGTTTACAAATCATGCAAATTTATTTTCAAAATGCGCGTTCTGTTCGCCAAACTTATGGAGCCCTTTGTGAAGTTGAGGGTGCATATAATGATCCATTTGAGCAGCTAATAGAAGCCATCGACGCTGTAGACGTTAGTGTGACAGGGGACTCGAATTTATCGAACCGACGTCTTTCTTAGCAACTCGGTCTCTGCAAATGCTGAGGAAAGATCTTGGACCACATTCATATAAAAGAACTAGAAGACTGTAGAAGAACTAGAGCCAGTGGGCGATCAATTGATTTTTTTTATTTATCATGTCATTGTACATTTTTTGAAGGATAAATGGTTCCAACACGACGGTGTAAAATGCCATACAGCGCGTGAGACCATCACTTTGTTAAGCCAAACATTGGTGACCGAATTATCCCAAAAAATGGTAATACGAGTTCAATACAAACATAGTATTCGGGGATATTATTGTTCCGTGTGAGAAGAAGACATGACAAAAGAAGTTTTTATAGCTAAAGGCATGAAGCTTCAAACGGAATTTTCATTTGCGGTTTATAGGAGAAGGCATAACAAAAATGTTTTTTATGACCAAAGAGATGGTTAGTATACAGATGGTTCCCGCTATTACGTATAAAATAAATCATTGTGATCTTAGAGGAATGTCTGTTTCCGATTTGTGGAAGAAGTGGTTTTTCGCTCTACATACAGAAAAAACTTGATCTACATGCCGGCACTATAGATATGACTTTGCTGATGAACTTTTTATTAGCATTTACAACAATAAAACTTAATTGGTAACCTTTTACCTTTTAAATTAGTTACATAACTCAATATATTATTGTCGAGCTTAAGTACCGTTTTCAAAGTACTTTGTAAACCTAAATGTGAAATATTTTACAAGTTAATATGCAATAGCGAAGCATTGCCGGGCCCACTAGTTATATTATAATTTATAATGTAAATGTAAAACAGTTAAATAAAGTGCAAGATTGGTGTTAAATGAAATATTTCCTTTTTGTGATAAAGCTAGAATCCTAAATCCAGACCAAAGTACAAAAGTCATTTAACATTATGAAATCTCCGGAACGAAGTATAATTCCAAACAATTTTTTTGGGTGTGCACACGTGGACGTTCTCAAGCTTATTAGTATATAGCAAAACAGTGACTTCTTAATAAAACAGCAAAAAAGTGTGCATGTTGGTAGCATGGCTTGTGTCGATCACAATGTCACAAATGAAGAAAAAAGAAAGACACAATGATAGGAAGATGAAAAACGTCGAAAAGAAAATTATGAAGAAAAAACCGAACTTGGTTTAATTACTATGTATATTCTAATGTAGTACTTGGCCACAAAGTGGCTATTTTTGTGCACAATTTTATGTTCAGACTTAGGTATGAAAAATGTTGAATTTAAGAGTGATGAATTGGGAGATGATCGGCAGACGATTGATGAAAAACAGATTGATAACATTCCAAGTTGCTGGAGTATGCCGATTGAAAAACGTAGAAGGAAAAATTTTATAGGTGACAGAATGCAAGCTTGTATGGATGCCGGCAATATGTCATCTCCATTAGATATACACTTCATCAGTGAAACGTCTAAAGCGTTAGTTCACAATATTGAGGATCTACTTCTGAATTGCACAAGTTTAAATGAGCAACGTTAAAAACGGCGTCATGGCAAAGAAATTATTGAAAATTTCAATGTCTCGACACTTATACTGCGACGTTGCAGTCGACAATACCGTGGGGGCCGGCTGAGAAAGAAAAATGTAGGCGAGAATCGAATCTGAGATCTCCCGCATGGTAGTCGCGTTTTCTAACCATCATGCCACAAAACGCAATTGCTGGAATATATAATGTTGATCGTTTGGCTACTGGGTTGACGTGATAGAACTATGAAAAATTTATAGCTATCCCAAGCATTGAATATTTAACTGGTTCTACAGTAGCTCAATCAGTCTACGCCTATTTGCTAAAAATTGATATTCTGAATACATTAGAAATTATGTTTTGATACAAATGCTGCAAAAAACGGCCCTATTGTCTTAAATATTAAGCGAAAGTACATATTCCGCATGATTGTAGAGAACTTATACAACTTGCACTTATATTTCTTGGTGGTAGTATTCCCAGTTTCACATTTCGTGCACCTGGAGTGACGTGAAACGAAAGTTTCATGTACAAGGACATCAATTGTTAAAAAATGTATATTTTTCACACACACTTTAACATTGAATGGAACGTTGAATGGAACTCGTTATATGTGAATTTTTTCAGTAAGTCTCTTTATTAGTAAATAATATGCAACTAATAAAGAGGATTAATGGCTGTTTTGATACTTAAAATATATACAGTGCTATTGGAAAAAATTCGGAGCCACCAGTGGTATTTATCGAAGAAAACAGTTGCACTTGCCTTTTTTGACCCACATGTAGACTCAGAAATAAAATAAAAGATGGTCTAAGTCTGATAAAGACCATTATATCGGTGATGATGTTAATAATTTCAAATTATTCACATCGAAGTATTTGAGTTCTTTTCTGACTACGGAAACAAAATATTTTTTATTCGTTTGGAGATTTCTAAGGATTTCTTACCTTTTAATCCATCAAATTTCTTAGGCCAAGCATTTTTCAAAGAGAAGCTGATTGCCAAAAGCAATACTGTTGTGAATGCCGTCGAAAAAAATAGTCATACTAATAACTGACTCTTACAAATGCTTAACACATAACGAAGACCATAAAGAGTACTTGCTGCACATTGTAGAGGTCTAATGTAAAGACCTCCCAGTCTATACAAAATCTTCACTGATTTAAAATAAAACTTATAAATCCTTTTAATGAAAATTAAGAAAAAAATGAAAATGAATGGTGTAGTAAAAACCAATTAGGTCTGAATCTGTTAAAATGTTGCACAATATCATATGTTCGCAGTCGAGATCCAGTTTTGTTTAATTACTCCATTGGAGGTTATACATTAAAGAGAGTTTATGAAGTTAAAGACCTGGGTGTTATATTTGACTCTAAGCTAGAGTTTAATAGTCATATTGATTATATAACTTCTAAGGCTTATTCAATGTTGGGCTTCGTTAAAAGAAATGCTAAAGATTTTGAAAATCACCGTACTCTGAAGGCTTTATATGTTTCATTTGTTAGAAGCAATCTTGAGTACTGCTCTCTAATATGGAACCCATTTTATGCAATTCATTCAGACAGAATTGAAAGAATCCAGAAGATATTCTGTAAATTTGTTTTTAAAAAGATTAATTGGTGCTTAGATGGAACTACATATGAAAATAGGCGAAAACTCCTAGGTCTACAATCTTTAAGGGATCGTAGATCTTGCTATTCTATAATGTTTATTTTCAATATTTTGAATAATGTAATTAAATGTAATGATTTGTCTGATTTGGTAATTTTGCATTCTCCTCCCCGTGAATTGCGGGTAGAAAGGCTTTTTTATGAAGATTTCCACCGTACTAACTATGGTATTAATGAACCAATAACAAGGTGTTTAAAACTTTGCAACAGTTTTTCGACGATATTGGATTTTAGTTTGCAAAAAAATCAATTTAAATTAAATTTGTTTAAAATTTTTAATTAAATGTATTCTATAACTAACTTTGTATACTAGTCTGTAAGATATATATCAGTAGACTGAATAAATAAATAAATAAATGAAAAAACATTATATATATAGTAATTTTATTTATAAAAAACTAACAAAAAGCAATTAAAAGAGTTTTTGGTGGTTTTTAAAAAATGTTGACCTTTGACCTCATTGGGGCACGGGTTGGCACCATCCGATCAGCCTAAAAATTTGCTATATCAATTTTGGCATCAATTCTCATATTTTAATCGCTACCCACACTTAAGATTCCAAAAAAACTTTAACGCCAGGTCTAGTGAACATGCAACATAAAGGTGTTCATGCGAAAAATTTGGATTTTTCAAATTTGAATTGACTGTCCCTCAGATTTATTGAATGTCATTGCAAATTTTAACCGAACTGGAAACTGTAGTCATTTAAGTCTAACACAAATCCGTGGGTATCATTGTTATACATAGTAGCAACACTTCGGTTCCCTTATATTTTCTGGGTAAATTAATTTAAGAAGGATATCTCAATTATGTATTGCTTCTTAAATCCTATAATACGCGATCAAGGGATTTGAACGATTTTTTGTGTGTCATAGTACACTCTCTCATTATGATTTGACATGTTTGCAACATTTTTTAACTTGATAACTCATGTGCAGTTCTCGGAAAATTTAAATTATTTGCTCTATTCTGCAACCAAAATAGCTGCGCAATACAGGAGGATGCAATAGCCAACACGATCAAACATTTTGCAAAATCAACAATATCAAAACCCATTGGTGCAATAAGGAAATAAAATCCTCCACACTCATTCGTAACTGCTAATATTACACTGTTGTATGACGTTCGTCGATCTAAATGTAATAGAATGCAGATTTGAGAAATGTTTAAATTCGTGATTATTCGATTTTTTCTGCCGTAGATTTCAGTTACATACACCACTGGTCTCAAAAAATTGCATACCAAATATAAAGACGAATAGTGCTGCAGTCCTTCAGCTATTGCTTTTGGGAAACAGAATTTGGCAGGTCAACCCCTTATGCTTTATCACGAATATTGTTTATTCCACATCCTATTTCAAATTCCCCCTTTTCCTTTAGAATACGTATATTAACCTTAATTGAATCCACAACAAATTCCATTACCATTCGCAAAATTACGTCCTACGGACGGAGCCACGCCTAATGATCTATGCCATCAGATATTGCACTTTTACAAATTAGGTCCTATGAGTAGGGCTATTCCTACTAATCTAGTACTTCAGATACCGCACTTTAACAAATTAGCTCATGGGGGCGGGATCACGCCTTATAATCTAATCCTGCCAGTTTTTGACCTGATAATATTGCATCCACACCTGATTTAAAGTCACTAATTGTACTATGTAGTACGCCAGATATTGCATTTTTGTTAATGGGGTGGAATGGATTGGCCTCACCTCAGAGACATCAGTTAAATGCTGTAGCATCCACTGAGTTTCAAACAAACTTAATTTAAATCTTATATACATACATACATAAATATACCATTTGTCTGTTTCATTTGAAAATTCAAATATTGACAAATTAAACATTGACATACTATTTAAATTTTCACAATTTAAAACTTTTGAACATTTTTTGTATAGGAAAATCGAAAATCGACTCAATAAATGGACCACATGATTCAAATGCAATGTTTAAGTAACCTATAACGATCCTCGAAAGATTGTCTTTCTATTGATGCCGGTTTGTTGCACATCGGTTGGGTGGTTTTGAAGTCTATAGTGGACATACGTAGAAACAAATGTTCACTTTTATATATATAGATTATTTTTGCATTTGTCACCACTGCCATTAGTTTAGTCAAAGCCGCTGCCATTCTTGCACGTCCTCCACCAGTTTCTTTGTTTAATATGCCAAAGACCAACATAGTGGCACTCCTACAAATCTATAGTCATGCTGAGATTGGTGATCACATAACATGTACATTTTTAGTATATAGAACGAATGCTCAAATAATTGTAAACTATTTTAGGCCGATGTCTACACAAGCAATTTGATAAATTTGTTTAGTGGCAGAGTACGTGAATGGAGTGGTTGGTGATTTGGCAGGAGATATTTGGTCGAGATATGAAAGACACTAACAAATGGAAATTAAAATATAATTGCTGATGTGTTGGATTTCAGATAATTTTTCAGATTCACAAAGAACACTTATATTAGTATTACAATTTGTATCAATAGCTAAACTATTATCAAGGCTATCTTAAATAAGTACTTCCTCACAACTTTTATATTTAAGACCAATGACATATGTATATGTATGACTATTTAGCTAGTAACTTGAATACAAAATTTCATAATTTTTATTACTTCCCATCCATCCAGATAAACCGTTATTTTGCTTTTAGCTTTCTTAAAATAACTTACACACGCACACACACGTTAAAATTAAACAATCTTCATACATCATTAGGGAGATAAGTCAACAGGAAACCTCACATGTCAGTATATAATTTGTGGGGTTGGCTTTGAAAACCAATAAATATTGGTTAACATTCTAAGTTAACTTCCAATGAGTTGAAGATTTTTATTAAGTTTTCCTGGCTGCCATATAATTGCTCGCAAATATTCAGGGTATTGACTTAGGTATAGTTGAACCATTAAAGTTGTAGGCAAAATAATTAAATTTAAATACAATTTATAAAACATGGCTTACTGCTTTTTTTAAAATGCTCTCCCGGAATATTAATATACTTTTCCTTGCAATTCATCCAAGATCTTACCAATATATTCTTCAGAGTATCACTGTTTAGGTAGTCACTACCACTTCAAGACATTGAAAATTTAAACAAGGCAACCTATTGCAGTTTTTTTTTTAACTTCTCCATGCCGGCGACGTCATTCTTATCGTACAAAACTAAAAGCGTCTATATGTGTTTCTGTTTTTCCTTTTTTGTTTTTTTGTTGGTCCCTCTGCACAAGTCAATCTGCTATGGCATTACTGGTGCTTAACTGCCGGGTGTCATGTATCTGTTTTCGTTTAAATCCCTTTGCAACACTTTGTGTAATAGTGTTTTGCCATAAACCACTCAAATACACTCTCAGTCATGCCAGAACATTTACACATACATTAAGAGATAAACGCCGACTTGTCTGCCAGGGCTCACTTTCATCGCAACGAAACGAGCAAATGCGACAAAGTTACTATGGAATACGAAACACTTTTTAGTGGAATATAATTGGCCGCAAGAGAGATTATTTTTATTTTACTTTCACTTTGCTGCAGGAGATAAGTGAGTTTGACGTGTTAACTCCAATATTGACAGTTATTACTCGGTAGTATAGCCAACAAGGAAAAAATAAAGGCGACATTCGTAACGTGTGCAGCTTGTAAAGGCAAAACAAACTGTTAAAATTTTTTTTAGCTTAAATTCATAATGAATACATATTTAAGAAAGTGATGAGATGTAGGACGAGGGCGATATTTTTTAAATAAGAATGGGATTTATATTATATCTGCTAGTACTGCAAATGGATATACAAAATGATTCAAAAGTTTCTTCTAATTTAAAGTTACGTAAGTTTAGGCTTTCGATTCGTGTGATCTGGTATAAAACGATATCACACTACATTGTGATTGTCCAAAAAGGACGGAAATGCGGAAAGAAAATATAACATTAAATATGGAGATAAAATTATTTCCAAAAAAATCGCGCGATTTTTTTTGAAAATATTTTCATAATTTTTAATTATCTGCATAGAATTGAAAAATATATCAATACTGTAAAAATTAATATGTGATATAACGAGTGTTGAGACGTATTATCAACTAAAAGCGCCGCAGGTGAAAATTTATTCCAAAAAAATCGCGCTATTTTTTTTTAAAAAATTTTCATATTCCATTATTTATTTATATTTCATACTAGCTGGCCCGGCAGACTTCGTCCTGCCTCCAAATTTTTGTAAAATATGTTGAGTGTAGTTGAAATCAAATAACGATTGGTTTATTTTTTTACCTTTAAAATATTTAAATTTAAAGGGCGAATTTTTCCCGGACAAATTCTGTTATTCATATATCTTAAAGATTATTATAAGAATTGCTAAAACGGATCAGCAGTGTCGTTCATGATATGATGAAAACTTACTTATTGATAGGCATATATTCTAAAACCACATTTTTAAGCCGATTGACTGGCATATAACTTTCTGCATTGGTGTACTGGGTGATTGTACCTTTTTATCCTAAAGAGTACAAATTTCAAAAAATGCATTCATTGGGCTCAGCAACCCCATTAACCGTATGGTCTGGGTGATATCAATAGTTATTCCTATTTTCGTTATTGTCCCCTAAAATTTCGAAATGGAAAAAACCACTGTGTGAATCCCTCTAATTCAGTAGGAAGTGCGCCACTATAAAAGTTAGTCATTCTTCTTTAAGCCTTTTCGCGGTCTGCGTGACCATCTACATCCAATTCCCAACTTTCACTGAAATTTTGGGACAAATGGGGTCAACCGTTTTAACAATTAGTGGTGACATTAAAATATATATCGTTTTCATATAACTATGATGTTAAAAAAGTGACTAAATTACATTCCAAACATTAAGTGTATCATAAGCTAAACACAGCCAACTGGTTCCAAACATACATTCAAAATTTTCTCATGCCAAAAAATCATATATTTTAAGTTTAAGTAAAATCAGACAATCGATATAAATTCTCGAAATAATTCAACCCCAGCCAAATCAACTACGGGTCCATATATACAAAAAAAATTCTCATAATAAAACAAATATACATTCTAAATTTCAGTCAAATTGTTTACTTCGTTTAAATTTTCATTATAATTCCACCATAGCGACACCTACCGGGTCAATTTATTTAAGGTTCCACAAACATAAATACTAAATTTCAGTTAAATTGGTACATGCATTCAAATTTTCGATATAAATCCACCCTAGCGCCATCAACCGGGTCCATTTGTACATACATTTTTTTCTGATGATCAAGCAAACATAGATTCTGAATTTCAGTTAAATTGGCCCATTCGTTAAAATTTTGATTGTAAACCGACCCCAGCGCCACCTACCGGGTCCATTTGTACATAAAATGTTTTCTCATCAAACGAATATCCATTCTAAATTTCAGTTAAATTGGTACATGCATTCAAATTTTCGATATAAATCCACCCTATCGCCACCTGGATTTGATTTTTTTCAACACAAACAATCTACGGAAAATTTCGAATCGAATAAAAAAAAAATCAGCCAAATCGCTCCAGCCGTTCTCAAGTGATGGTATGACATACGTGGACCATTTCATTTTTATATATATAGATATACTAGTGGGCCCGGCAATGCTTCGCTATTGCATTAACTTGTAATATATTTCACATTTAGGTCTACAAAGTACTTTGAAAACGGTACTTAAGCTCGACAATAATATGCTGAGTTTATTTACTTACGTAACTTATTTAAAGTAACTCCTTAACATTAAAGTAATTGGTTAACTTTATTTTTATTATTATAAGTCATATCTATAGTGCCGACATGTAGATTAAGTTTTTTCTGTATATAGGGCGAAAAACCACTTCTTCCACAAATCGGAATCAGACATTCCTCTAAATTATTTATTTTGAACCGTAGTAGCGTGAACCATCTGTATACTAACTATCTCTTTGGTAATAAAAAAAACAATTTTGTTTTGCCTTCTTTTACTGACCGCAAATGAAAATTCCGTTTGAAGCTTCATGCCTTTAGCAATAAAAACTTCTTTTGTCATGTCTTCTTCTCACACGGATGAAAAAAATCCGGAATACTTTTTTTTTTGTATTGAACTCGTATTACCATTTTTAGAGATAATTCGGTCACCAACGTTTGGCTTAACAAAGTGATGATCTCACGCGCTGTATGGCATGTTACACCGTCGTGTTGGAACCATTTCTCGTTCAAATAATGTGCAATGACATGATAAATAAAAAAAATCAGTTGATCGTCCACTGGCTCTAGTTCTTCTACCAGTTGGAATTTATATGAATGTAGGCCAAGATCTTTCCACAGCATTTGCAGAGACCGAGTTGCTGAGAAAGACGTCGGTTCGATAAATTCGAGTCCCAGTCACACTAACGTCTACAGCGTCGATGGCTCCTATAAGCTGCTCAGATTGACCATTATATGCATCCTCAACTTCACAAAGGGCTTCATAAGTTTGGCGAACAGAACGTGCATTTTGAATATCAATTTGCAAGGTATGTAAACGTTGTTCTTGTTTAGTTTTTTCATGGTGATTTTGCAAAGTATACTAAAAGAAAGTCTATCACACTTTATTAGTATGACAGTTAGATTTACACTTATACCTATCAGAAGTTCTATATGTCAAGAAAAAACCCCATGCATAGGTTATTTACAATTGTTTGCTAATGTTACCTCTGATATACTATAAAAATTTAACCGTTGTAGTATAACTACAATGAATATTGCTTAATTTTTCTATCTATATGATTTATTACCAATTCGCTCTCCTGAAAAGTAATTGAAAAATACATACCTGTAAAGTAAATTTAAAAACAAATCACTATTTTAGTCTGCGCATCCTCAACTGCCTGGTGTACGGACCATTATTTGATACCGTTAAAAAGTTTACTATTGAAGTGCGTTGGCTGCGCCTCGGCACTTTTAACTTATATAGTTCGAAATTGCCTGATCAATAGGGCGAATCAATTAGTTCGTGTCAAAAAAAAAACCTGTTAATCGTATACCAGTATTGGAATGTACGAAGAATTCTTAGAAAATGTCACTAAGAAACTATATGTCTAAAATCAATTCCTAGTTCGCGCTGAGAAGCATGAATGTTTCAGGTAGAGATATTTTTTTTAGCAATGAGCAATTATTCAGTTACTTCAGACCTATGGGCCCCGGCTCTAATTTTTACCTACCATTCCGATGTTTGGAGATCAAGACGAATGATTTTTAAAAACTTAATTTCTGTATGCCAACTCTCAGACACCATAACTTTTTAACCAATACATAGATTTGCTTCTGTAATACATCATTTAGTTTGTTGGGAAGGCAGTTTTTTCGCAGAAGGTCTCAAAAAATATATATCTGAAGTTTTCGGTATGTGCTCATTTAAAAACAAAAAAAACTCTATCTGAAATATTCATGCTTCCCGACGCGAGCTAGGAATTGATTTTAGACACATAGTTTATTTATGAAATTTTCTTAAAATTCATCGTAGATTCCTATTTTGGTTACGATTTTTGCGAATAAAAAAATTGGCCCACCTTACTGTTTATATCTCTAGGCAAACAGCACTATACTGTGGAATTTTGACAGTTATAACTGTTTGTTTTAAATAGGGTGTGGAACAGCCCATTTCCACCCTTACTGTCATTCATACTGCAACAACAACATATGTAACAAATCTCATCTTTATACCTCTGATAGTTCATGAGATAAAGCATTTTTAATTTTCAAGTTGTATGGGCGGTGCCACGCCCCTTTATCCATTTACAACCAAATGTAGCCATGAACTACCTGCAGGTCAACAGTACCTCATGGTAAAATTTTCGTCTCAATCGATCTATTAGAAAAGCCGTTAGAGCGATTTTTTAAGAGGGGGCGTGGCACCGCCCACTTCCATCCTGGATGTAATTAATACTGCTCCAACAACATATATACCAAATCTCATCTTCATACCTCTGGTAGTTCATGAAATATATTCTTTTTAATTTTCAAGTTGTATGGGCGGTGCCACGCCCCCTTATCCAATTACAACCAAATGTAGCCATGAACTATCTACAGGTCAACAGTACCACTTGGTAAAATTTTCGTATCAATCAATATATTAGAAAAGCCGTTAGAGCGATTTTTGAAAAGGGGGCGTGGCACCGCCCACCTCCATCCTGGCTGTAATTAATACTGGTCCAACAACATATATACCAAATCTCATCTTCATACTTTTAATAGTTCATGAAATATAGCCTTTTTAATTTTCAACTTGTATGGGCGGTGCCACGCCCCTTTATCCAATTACAACCAAATATAGTCAGGAAATATCTACAGGTCAACAGTACCTTATGGTAAAATTTTCGTATGTATCGGTCTATTAGAAAAGCCGTCTGAGCGATATTTGTAAAAAGGGGCGTGGCGCCGCCCAGTTTTTGAAAAAATAAAACCTTTTAAACCATCCGGAAGCTATAGCGAATAAAACAAAAAAAACATTTTGAAAATCGGTCCAGCCGTTTTTGAGTTTTAGCGAGACAACTGCACAGCAATTCATTTTTATATATAAGACTAGTGGGCCCGGCAATGCTTCGCTATTGCATATTAACTTGTAAAATATTTCACATTTAGGTTTACAAAGTACTTTGAAAACGGTACTTAAGCTCGACAATAATATATTGAGTTATGTAACTAATTTAAAAGGTAAAAGGTTACCAATTAAGTTTTATTGTTGTAAATGCTAATAAAAAGTTCATCAGCAAAGTCATATCTATAGTGCCGGCATGTAGATCAAGTTTTTTCTGTATGTAGAGCGAAAAACCACTTCTTCCACAAATCGGAAACAGACATTCCTCTAAGATCACAATGATTTATTTTATACGTAATAGCGGGAACCATCTGTATACTAACCATCTCTTTGGTCATAAAAAACATTTTTGTTATGCCTTCTCCTATAAACCGCAAATGAAAATTCCGTTTGAAGCTTCATGCCTTTAGCTATAAAAACTTCTTTTGTCATGTCTTCTTCTCACACGGAACAATAATATCCCCGAATACTATGTTTGTATTGAACTCGTATTACCATTTTTTGGGATAATTCGGTCACCAATGTTTGGCTTAACAAAGTGATGGTCTCACGCGCTGTATGGCATTTTACACCGTCGTGTTGGAACCATTTATCCTTCAAAAAATGTACAATGACATGATAAATAAAAAAAATCAATTGATCGCCCACTGGCTCTAGTTCTTCTACAGTCTTCTAGTTCTTTTATATGAATGTGGTCCAAGATCTTTCCTCAGCATTTGCAGAGACCGAGTTGCTAAGAAAGACGTCGGTTCGATAAATTCGAGTCCCCTGTCACACTAACGTCTACAGCGTCGATGGCTTCTATTAGCTGCTCAAATGGATCATTATATGCACCCTCAACTTCACAAAGGGCTCCATAAGTTTGGCGAACAGAACGCGCATTTTGAAAATAAATTTGCATGATTTGTAAACGTTGTTCTTGTTTAGTTTTTGCATAGTGATTTTGCAAATTATACTAAAAGAAAGCCTATTACACTTCATTAGTATGACAGCTAGATTTACACTTATACCTATCAGAAGTTCTATATGTCAAGAAAAATACACCATGCATATGTAATTTACAATCGTTTGCTAATGTTACCTCTGATATACTATAAAAATTTAACCATTGTAGTATAACCACATTGAATATTGCTTAATTTTTGTATCTATATGATTTATTACCGATTCGCTTTCCTGAAAAGTAATTTAAAAATACATACCTGTAAAGTAAATTAAAAAAATATCACTATTTTAGTCTGCGTATCCTCAACTGCCTGGTGTACGGACCATTATTTGATACAGCCCTTTTAACTTATTTAGTTCAAAATAGCCTGATCATTAGGGCGAGTCGATTAGTTCGCGGCAAATAAAACGTGTTAATCGTATATTAGTATTGGAATGTACGAAGAATTCTTAGAAAATTTCACTTAGAAACTAAAATCAAGTTCTAAAATCAATTCCTAGTTCGCGCTGAGAAGCATGAAGATTTCAGGTAGAGATATTTTTTTATAGCAATGAGCAATCATTCAGTTACTTCAGACCTATGGTCCTCGGCTCTAATTTTTACCTACCATTCCGATGTTTGGAGACCAAGAAGACGAAAAGAATAGTATATTTTTGATTTTTTTATTGGGATCCCGCCCAATATTCTGAAAAATGATTTTTAAAAACTTAATTTCTGTGTGCCAACTCTGAGAGGCCATAACTTTTAAACCAATACATAGAGTTACTTCTGTAATACTTGTTGGGAAGTCAGTATTACGCAGAAGGTGTCTAAAAATATATATCTGAAGTTTTCGGTTTGTGCTCATTTAAAAACAACAAAAAAATCTCTATCTGAAATCTTCATGCTTCCTAACGCGAGCTAGGAATTGATTTTAGACACAAAGTTTATTGTTGAAATTTTCTTAAAATTTATCGTAGATTCCGATTTTGGTTACGATTTTTGCGAATAAAATAATTGGTCCACCTTACTGTTCATATCTCTAGGCGAACAGCAATATACTGTGGAATTTTGACTGTTTGTTTTAAAAGGAGTGTGAAACAGCCCACTTCTACCCTTACTGTAATTCATACTGCTCCAATAACATATATACCAAATCTCATCTTCATATCTCTGATAGTTCATGAGATATAGTCCTTTTAATTTTCACGTTGTATGGGCGGTGCCACGCCCCTTTATCCAATCACAACCAAATATAGCCACTGACAATCAACAGGTCAACAGTACTACTTTCTAAAATTTTTGTATCAATAGTCTTTGGAAAAAACGTCAGAGCGATTTTTTAAAAGGGGCGTGGCACCCCCACTTTCTTCCTGGATGTAATTAATACTGCTCCAACAACATATACACCAAATATCATCTTCATACCTCTGATAGTTCATAAGATATAGTTCTATAGATTTTCATGTTGTATGTTGTATCCAATCACATCCAAATATAGCCTGGGACTATCAACAGGTCAACAGTACCACTTGGTAAAATTTTCGTATCAATCGATATAAGTATTAGAAAAGCGATTTTTGAAGGGAGGGCGTGGCACCACCCACTTCCATCTAGCTGAAATTAATACTGCTCCAACAAAATATATACAAAATCTCATCTTCATACCTCTGATAGTCCATGAGATATAGCCCTTTTGATTTTCAAGTTGTATGGGCGGTGCCACGCCCATTTATCCAATCACAACCAAATATAGCCAGGGACTATCAACAGGTCAACAGTACCACTTGGTAAAATTTTCGTATCAATCGGACTATTAGAAAAGCCGTTAGAGCGATTTTTGAAAAGAGGGCGTGGCACCGCCCACTTGCACACTGGCTGTAATTCTAACTGTACGAACAACATATATACCAAATCTCATCTTAATACCTCTGATAGTTCATGAAATATAGCCTTTTTAATTTTCAAGTATTATGGGCGGTGCCACGCCCCTTTATCCAATTACAACCAAATGTAGTCAGGGAATATCTACAGGTCAACAGTACTTCATGGTAAAATTTTTGTATCAATCGGTCTATTAGAAAAGCCGTCTGAGCGAAATTTGAAAAAAGGGGCGTGGCGCCGCCCACTTTTTGAAAAAATAAAACCTTTTAAACCATCCGGAAGCTATAGCGAACAAAACAAAAAAAAAATTTTGAAAATCGGTCCAGCCGTTTTTGAGTTTTAGCGAGACATCTGCACATCGATTCATTTTTATATATAAGATAATATTTCACATCAAATCAAATATATTTCAAATTTGTTTAAATAAATAATGGAATATGAAATTTTGAAAAGAACATTTTTAGGTGCGATTTCATTCAAATGTTTTGATTTTTGTGCGCGATCTTTTCTAAAATATTCTATTTGCTTTTCGCATTTTAAACTCAAATAATAATCTTAACAAGTTTTTATTAATGATCTATCTAGTTGCAGATGCACAGGTAAATGAAGTAAAGTATTAGTGTCCTTATTAAAGACCGCAGTTTTGTTGACGTTATTTCAAGTTTTTACTTAATAAATAATGCTATTAATAAACAATGGTTTTCGTTTGTTCGAAAATTGCGGCAATTTTTCATTTCTTCAAATTGGGGTTATTTTTCATAATGCATAAAAGCCTCAAAGTAATATATTATTATATGAAAATATGCCCCAAAATATTTTTGGGGCATATATTCATTGGTATGGGGCAATTTTTCATTATTTTTTTGTGGTTATTTTTCATTATGAAATTTTGTCCTAAAAATGGGGCATAATTGCATTTTAAAATTAGGGTAATTTTTTTGGGGCCATTTTGCGCACCGCCCAACAGCAGCAATTGGCAGTTTCATTCAGTCTGAAAGGAACGCAGTAGTCTTTACGAAAAATTCCAAAACTGAAGGCACAGGAACACATTCAAAGCCGCTTGCGGTATGCTCCTTCTAGCCCTAGTAATCCCCAATGCAGTCAACCTTTGAGTCTTCACTAAGTTACTATTATTAAAAAGAGACATCCATATGTAATTATTGGACGGCCTGCCACACTATACAGCCACGTTATCACCATCGGGCTGAGTCCCACCTCTTTCCAATAGAGCTGCAGCACGCAGAAAGAGAATTGACACACCTCTTTAATATCTAATTAATCTTGCATGACCAGTTTAACTTCTGATTGAATACTACAAATAGTTCAGTTCCTCACAATTCAGTTTCGGTGACCTGAAATCATTGACCTTATACCTATCAGAAAATATAACCAATTCCGTTCTCTGAGGGTTCACCTCCAGACCACAGTTCCTGACCCATCGTAGCAACTTTACAAGGGAAGTTTGGATAAAGTCACACATCGTTGGTAGAAATTGTCCATCTATCATGACAGCCACATCATGCGCATATGGCACACTTTTCGTACCATCCCCATAGAACGATTTAAATATTCCGTTTATTACAGGGTCCCAAAGAAAAGGGGACAGGATGTCCCCTGTGGTGATTCTCTAGTCGCTATCTCTTTACATAGCTCCCACAAAGTTCTGATTAGACGACACGGCTCCCCACCTTACTAATTACCCTATTCACTAGCAGACGTGATACAATAATGTTTTCCACAGAGTTTATAATTGTACATGACGTGACAAGAATGAAAGCTCTTATATATCCAGGAAGGCAGTTAAAGTGAAGTCACCTGAATTAAGGTTGCGTTCCGTAAAGCCAACTCCGTCATGGATAACGCTCTCAACTGATCTGAGCGCTTAGAGTGTGAGGGATTCAAGATGTATTTAAATACATATCAATTAATCTTTTCAAAACATTCAGCAAAAAGGATGAGAGGCTATTAGGTCTGTAGTTCTTTGGGGAGGTATGAACGAGCTTACCTGCCTTGGGTATAAAAATAACCTACACCTTTCTCCATTTCTCTGAAACACAACATATATTTGAAATTGTAAACCAAAATCAGAGTTATGTCATGCACAGAAGTCTGCAGCATGGTAGGAATTATACCATCCGGACCAGGCGATTTGTATTTTACCAAATGTTAAGTTGCAAAGCTTCTAAAGGGCTTATCGATTGCATTTTTACAAATAGTTTCATTTATACATGTAATTAACTGCCTTTTAATTTGTGGTTGTAAATATCGTTGTAGTAAAGGATCAATAAATATTTTTCAGAATCACTCACATGCCCTATCCATTACCAATTTGACTTAATTAAACTAGTAGTACTTATATGCTAACAGTATGAAGAACATTTATTTCATTCCTCTGCATTGTTACTACTATTGTTTACTCTTAAGATTTTATTACCGTTCGGCCTAGACTACTCCTCACAAACAAACACATTTAATCATTAATTTGAAAACAACAAATCTTGATTACACTCGTTTACCACACACACAGACACACTCGGACCCATACAATCAACAAAAGAGGAGTTTTAAACAACCATTATTGGTTTATAATGATAAACGCCCTCAATTTTCTAAATTGCAGGGTTCATGTTATTGTGGCCAGCGTTTGTTGTGTTGAGTGTTCCAAACGGCTCCACTTGATAACATGAGCACACAATAGCTTACCCTTGCTAAAGTTCATTTACCGTATTTGTTCGATATTTTACTACATTTATGAATAAGAAGCATTTGTTTATCTTTGGCTGTATAAGAAAACACTTCAACAGGACTACAAAGTCATGCAGTATATTTAAAAAATTATACTTTGATATAAAAGCCTTCCTTGATTATTGTATATTGTAAGAATGGATATGGATGTAAGTTTGCTAAAGTGTATCGTTACTATAGGTGTGCATTATTCAGCATATGTTGAACTTGTTTTTGTTATTTCGTGGGGCATTGGATTTGCTTGCAGTCGATAATTTTTGACAGGTGTTTTCAGAATCGGGGATAAAGGATTTTCTACTTTGAGTTTTATGATCGTTATATGGCCGCTGCCCTGACCATGACATTATAATTGTTCTGGGAAATTTCAAAACTGAAATAGGAGAGAAGATGCCCTTGGTTAAGCAGTTGGAAAATTCATTCTACTCAACAACACTTCCGATAACGCATTCAGACATGTTACCGTAGTGCAGGCAAGAAACATGGTAGTGAGTTAAACCAGAATCCCGCAAAAAAATATCCATACGGCAGCTTTGTCCATACAGCATACGCAGCTTTGGTCCATACTTTAATGAAAATCTAAGTAGACGTGCTGTTACAGTAAATACAGACGATATGTTATGTTCCAAACCTTTTTTGCTCCAGAGTTTCAATGGTTGTGATTAACAATCGTGGATTTAGCACGATGGGATAACATGACATTGGGTGCAGTTCGCGAAATTATTGGTCTAAAAGGTATACAGACTAATTCCCAATGAAGTTTTGTTTGGGAAATATCTAAAAAGTTAATTTTTTAACAGGAACCTAGTGTCGCTAGAAAATGCAGATTAACGCTAGTTAAGGCGGATATTAAGGAAATGTCTTCTCCACATTTATGCAGCAGTGTAAATAAGAATCATATATGGATGATGTATGACAAATAGGTATTTTACTAAATTTGTGTACCTTCATAAAGATAAACCGTTTTAATCTCAATTACTAAGTTTTTGTTTCATTGCTTACAAAGTTAACTATTAATTGAGATTTGGTACACGACCTACATACGTAACAACTATCACCCTTATCGCATCTTATCCATTGTTATCTTGATCGCAATATGGTAAAACGCAATGACTGCTACAAGCTGTACATGACTTCAATGTCTTTTTTCACTTTAGTGTCATTGCATAAATAAGTAAAACGCCAAAATGCGCTCGTTTATTTCTTTTTTTCTTTTTTTTTTCTTTTTGAGTAGGGAATTTTACACTGTTCCTTTCCTGCGGTTACTCCAATGGGAAATGAACAATTGTGTCATTGCAAAATGTAAAATGAAGCGCCAAAAAAAATCAAAAACAATACATTTTTGCCTTCACAGTTTGAGCATTATCACGAGGGCGGCAAAGAGCGCAACTTTCGCTGTTACTCAGTAAACTCAATGTAGTAAGTTTTTATGGTGTTTGTAAAAATGTTAAGGTGAATACATAAAAGTGAAAACCCAACCAAAGTGAAGTTATTAAAAATTTTTTGTTTACTTTTTTGTCTCTTTGTTTGCTGCAGCTTTATTTCCAAGACATCTCAGCATGGCATTTTAATTTCATTTTCAATATAGCAATTGCTGTTGAAACTTTGTGGGTATGTATGGCTGCGTATGAGTGATGTGACGTTATATTAATAACTATCATACGCCAAACGATATAAAGATAAACGAATTGTAGTATTTAGCTTTTGTAAGAAATCTATATATATAAAAGAGGATGTGTGTATGTATGTAACGTAGGGACTCGAAAACGGCTGGACCGATTTTGATGAAATTTTCAGGGAATCTTCCGAATAACCCCGCGAGTAACATAGGCTACACATTGTTTGGATTTTTCTACATTTAGGGGGTGAAAATGGCAATATTCGATAACACAAGGTATTCCGCGCTTACAAGAAGTAATTTTTTTGGTTTTTAAATGAGCACAAACCGAAAACTTCAGATATATATTTTTCGAGACCTTCTGCGTAAAACTAATTTCCCAGCAAAGTAAATGAGGTATTACAGAAGCAAATCTATGTATTGGTTAAAAAGTTATGACCTCTGAGAGTTGGCATACGGAAATTAAGTTTTTAAAAATCATTTTACAGAATATTGGGCGGGATCCAAAACAATGTCAAAAATATACTATTATCTTCGTCTTGGTCTCCAAACATCGGGATGGTACGTCTGACGTAACTGAAAAATTGCTAAAAATATACCTAAACCTGAAATCTTCATGCTTCTCAGCGCGAACTAGGAATTGATTGTAGACATATAGTTTCTAAGCGAAATTGTCTAAGAATTCATCGTACATTTCGATACTGGTATACGATTACCACGTTTTTTTAGACGCGAACAAATTGTTCCGCCCTAATGAACAGGCTATTTGGAACTTAATAAGTAAAAAGTGCCGAGGCGCTGCCCACGCACTTCAATAGTTAAATATTTAAACAGTATCAAATAATGGTCCGTACACCAGTTACTTTTCAGAAAAAAATGCAATATTCATTGTAGTTATACTGGAAAACACCTTTTGTTTTATTGGGGCACAATTAACATTTTTAAAGTATGTCAGAGGTAACATAAGCAAATATTTGTAAATAACCTATATATGGGGTAATTTTTTTTGACGTATACAACTTCTTTTAGTATACTTTGGAAAATCACCATATAAAAACTACACAAGAACAACGTTTGCAAATCTTGCAAATTTATTTTCAAAATGCACGTTCTGTTCGCCAAACTTATGGAGCCCTTTGTGAAGTTGAGGGTGCATATAATGATCTATCTGAGCAGCTAATAGAAGCCATCGACGTTTTAGACGAAATTGTGACAGGGGACTCGAATTTATCAAACCGACGCCATTCTCAGCAACTCGGTCTATGCAAATGCTGAAGAAAGATCTTGGCCTGCATCTATATAAGATCTAACTGGTGGAAGAATTTGAGCCAGTGGACGATCAAGTGATTTTTTTTATTTATCATGTCATTGCACATTATTTGAACGAGAAATGGTTCCAACACGACGGTGTAATATGCCATACAGCGCGTGAGACCATCACTTTGTTAAGCCAAACATTGGTGACCGAATTATCTAAAAAAAATGGTAATACGAGTTCAATACAAAAATAGTATTCCGGAATATTCTAGATCCGTGTGATAAGAAGACATGACAAAAGAAGTTTTTATGGCTAAAGGCATGAAGCTGCAGACGGAATTTTCATTTGCGGTCAATAGGCGGAGAAGGCATAACAAAATGTTTTTTATGCCCAAAAAGATAGTTAGTATCCGCTACTACAGATCAAAATAAAAATTATTAAAATTAGCGGAATGTCTGTTTCCGATTTTTGGAAGAAGTGGCTTTTCGCCCTACATACAGAAAAAACTTAATCTACATGTAAGCACTATAGATATGACTTTGCTGATGAACGTTTTCAAAGTACTTTGTAGACCTAAATGTGAAATATATTACAAGTTAATGTGCAATAGCGAAGCATTGCCGGGCCCACTAGTAGTTAATAGTAATCGTAAAAAAATTTTATATATTTTCGTTGCTTAAATTGGAAATACCAAATTCGAGAGTCGCAATTGACCCACAATGTCCAAAAATTTGTCGACACATCAAAACTTTTGGTCTTCAATTGCGACTATGTTATTCGAACAAAAAATCATTTTTTTTTAGAAAATTATTCATATTTTTAAGTAAATATTTAGTTCCAACTCTTAGACTGCATCAATGGTATCTGGGTAATGGACTATTATAGTAACACAAAATCCATCAAATTGGCTATACCAGTCCATAGCAATGAATAATATTAAAGTTCTACTTATCTTTTATATTTAACAAATTCAAATTATTAAAATTGACCTTTATAACTGACGCATTCACTTGTATAAAGCATCCAAATATTAGATTCATTATTACAATGTACAAAAAAAAATATAACTACTTAACATAATTTTTTCTCAGTTTCTTCTATTTTTGTTTTGGTAAAGCGACGCAAAAAATTTCAAATGCCAATTTGTGTAGGTTATGTCATTTGTATTGTCAACTCAAGTAGTTCGTGCTACTTATGCTATGAATAGAAACAAATGACATACGAGGAGGGATTAACCTTTTTTCATTTATCTCAAGAGAATCATATGCTTTATTTGGTAAAGGCCACTGGTGTATACTTAGGCCAATTTATGACCTAAGCTTCACCTACACTTATGGGCATTGTTCAGTTATTGTAAATGTGTAAGTTAAAAAATATATGAAACACAATATTGTTAGAGCGGGAGATTGAGGTTTGTGGATTTTATCAAAACATTTAATAAATTTGCAAATTTTGCACATAGTTTTGCAGTAAATTATATTTATATTTTTACAACTAATATGTAAAAAAAACTTCACAAACTAGTGGGTTGAAGTACATTACAAGCATCCTTTTGTAAAATAAAATTATGTTCATTAAAATTTTTTTTAAATAAAATTTGTATTTTGTACTTACAATATACTGTTTGGTACACCAAAAATACTTATAAGTTCATTAAAGGTATTTTTGGTATAATAAATAAACTCTATTGGTGCTACAACAGAGTAGATTAAAACTCATTAGACTACCTACTTAACCTCAAACTATTGGATGGCGACGTTGATTCGTCGTTTCAGTTTTCGGATGTCAATTTCAATGTCCCTTGAAGATTCTCTAGATACTTTTACCCAATATCTTTAAACCTTTATAGAACAAATAATACGGGTTTTTACCCCTTCTGTAGAATTTGTAATGACTATGACCAATTTCATGACAAAGTGAATTATAAAAATGATATCGAAATGATAAATCTTTGTATTATGGGACATTTGAACTGATTACTCCAGTTGTCGTCTTATGGTTATTCAATTTACTTTCTTATGTTCATTTTATTACATTGTTATTCAACTGATGATTTTCGGAACTCAATTCTTTTTTCGTCATTGCCAACTACTCTAAATTAAAGTCCAGACTTTGGTGTATACATTGTCCCAGGTTAAGGGACAGTGCCCTCGCGGCGTTAGAGTAAGTGTTAGGTAAGTGTAAGGCGTGGGAACGTTCAAAAAAAAAAACAAAAGTATTATTTTGTATAAAAAAAGTCCTTCCGGGACAAAAAAGAACGTTTTGGTAAAATAACTACTTTTTTTCGTCATAACAAAAAAATAAAATAAAATAAAATTTGGTTTAACTGAAGTAGTTTTTGGTACAGTAAAAATACTTACAAAAGTACTTTTTTGATACACTTATGATTTTAGGTACAGCAAAAGTATTATTTGGTACAATAGTATTATATATTATATATATTTTTGGTACAGTAAAGTTTTATTTTGCAAAAAAAAGTTGAATCTCGGTACAAAAAAACTACTTTAAGGTAAAACAAAAATACTTTTTTTTTACAATAAAAGTACTTTTTGGTACAATAAAAGTACTTCTTGGCACAATATTTGGTTCACTTAAAGAGTTTATTTTTTTTGGTACAAAAAAGTACTATATGGTACAACAAAAGTTTTTTTTTGAACAATGAAAGTACTTTTTTTGTACAAAAAAGCGTTTTTGGTACTTTTTGTTACTACAAAAGTACTTCTAAGTACAACAGCAGTATGTTTTTGGACAATACTAGTATTTATTTATTGTGATATATTAATGTTACTTTGTTGTACAATAAAATTACTATTTGGTATACTAAATATTTTTATTGACACACTAAATAGTATATATTCGCTACAAACAAAAGTAATGTTTGATACAACATTTGAGCGTTTCGGTAAAATACTTTGACACAAAAAAGTGCATTCCTTCCGCCTTGGTTTATGGTTTCTTGATATTTTTATATTTGAGGGGGGTCAGAAGCAAGGGGGTGCAAGTGTCAGAAAGTTAATTTCGAGATATTTTCCTTCAATGTTTTAAATTCTAGTGCAAATGTAGGTATTACTTGAACTGTTTTTCTTCTAGATATCACCACTGGTATAAAAAATATATCTCATCTCATGGTAGGAGAGGCACACTTATTTAAATTTTTGTTTATTTGTCACTTGCACCCCTTTGCTTCTGAACCCCTCATTTGTTTTCCTATTTTTATTTCACTCAACATTTCAAAACTAAATCCGATAACATTTGTCTTGCTGCAGTTTAGAAATCCAATTAATATTCTATCATAAAAATGCATTACTACTTGAAATTTTAATTAGATTGCATTATGTATAAGATAACAAAAAAACACAGGAAGCACATCTTGAATAACTTCAGTGCCTGCTGCTGACAGCTTTCATTCAATACCATGCAATTATGGATGGTATTGTAATAATAGTACATTGTCATTAACTGGTGTCGTAGACAAAAGTTATTTCAGTAAAAAATCAACACAACCTACAGACATTTTGAAGGCTAATATCGGTTGATGTATGTAGCTAAACTGTAAATGAAGCAAAATTACGTCTACAAATAGAAATTACCAGAAATTGTGAAATGTCGGTAATATTATTTGTATCTTTTACCCGATCTTCATATGTAACTACTTAAGTTAAAGATAACAGAACTCTCCACAAGTGCTTCCTTGAAAGTTTTAAAATTAGTAATGTCGTTTCGATGCTAGCGATTAAGACAACTTGAAAAACTGCACATTTTCTATATTCTTTGGGTAAATAATTTATTAATTGTCATAGGAAATATAGAAAACGAAATGCAAACCCAAATTTTGAATTTTTTGTAAAAAGTTGCCACTTTTCCAAAGATAACAACACCCCTACCGTAAAAATTTATGGTAAATTTAAAGACCAATGAATTTTTTGGCGAAACACTTAAAATTCGGGTATATAACGGTTTAAGTTTGTGCTTTTGCTTTTTTTTAGCGTGATGCTACTACTGCCCTCTCAAGGAACAACATTTTAGACGTAAAAACTGGACAACCAAATCACTTTTTGAATTGTCGACCCGTTTGATTATTCCTTTTTCGTTTTCATTACAAAACCGTTACTGACAGAACTTGGTGTGATGAACTGGAGAAGAAGCGCATATAATATTTTTTCTACGTAAGGCATATAATCCGAAGCTTAAAAAATCAGCAACATTGTAATTACACATTTGCATTATATTTAAATATGAGGAAAAAGTATTTCTTTTTATACGAACTATAATTCTACATAAGTGTCCACAATGTAGCCAACACTTTATAGTGGTGAATAGATTGCCTATATTGAGCACGACAGCAATTTATATTGAATGTGAAAACAATTTACCACTTGTGGCTGATAATATACGAACATAATGGGTATTATGATTAATTAAACATCTAAGAGCTACTAAACACATACTAAGGAATAATCAATCATTTTAATTGTACAGGATAACATAAGTGCACCCGCTCTTACTTTTTTTTCAAACTAACATCATGAAACTTCCTCGGATAGACCTTTAGTCGTAATGTTAACTTTACCGCAAACTGTGCAAATAATTTGTCTTCCGGTTTATATATTGCTACAATGTCAGTGTAGTATGATAAACATAACCACTACGATCGAATATTCGGTATCTTACCACATGTTATTGGATAATATTCACACCGAAAGACCATATGAGAGTATACTAATCATACATCAAAAGGAACCACCAACAAATTACAGACTAAATGTGATATATCAATATCCAATGCCTAAAGTTATTTTGGAGAAAAGCAGAAGTTTCCTATACAAGAATGACTGCAATAAGAATATATTGACGGTTATATTGGTATACGCATATTTGGACACCGAAATGTTTGCAGCCGCAGCGGAAAGTTTGAATTATATAAGACAAAATAGAATATTAATAATAGCAGACAATATAAAACCTCACCGAATACACGGCTTCAAATTACAGTTATCATCTCTTTGCCAACAATATAATATGACAAATGTCCTGCTCAAGTTTTCCAATGATGAATATTCTAACGTGTCCCGACAATTTAATGTACTCAAACCCTTTCCTCACTACCACTGGGAAGTCCACCATCATGAAGATAACATCAGTTTAGACCGTGGAAATTTCGAATATTTTCCTTGCCATTGGCATAATATGCAGAACATAACCCTGATAACAATGTCAGCCCAAACAACGCCAGCTAGCCTATATATTCAGGATTCCCAAGGGCAATGGCGCATTAACGGTATAGTCGCTCGATTGGTTTTGCTATTTGGCGAACTTTATAATGTTACAATTATCCATCATTCGACCTTCAAATTGGGTGAAATTACCCACTTTACGGAGATAACCAAAATGGTGGCCATGCGTCAAGTGGACATACCAATGGCACTACAATTGTTGGATGTTAGTACGTGGGAAAATATGACGGATACATATGAAGTTAACGATCTTATACTTATGGTGCCCCGCGCTCAACCCCTAAGCAACAGGGAGATATTTATGCTGCTTTTAGATGGATGTTTTTTCAAATGCATTATAATCTGCTGCCTGATATTGTCCATTGCTCATACACTGCTGGTGTATTTTGACAGTGGCATCCTGCAGCGTCTTAATATTATTGTAAATGCTACTACATTTCCAGGAGTACTGGGTCTACCATTTGTCACCATAAGTTCTCCAAGTACGAACATAAAAATCATATACTTTTTGGTAGCCATTGCCGGGATAAACATTAGTTCTCTGTTTGCCGGATATACGAAGACCTACTTTACCTCTCCTCCCTATCATCGTCAAATCTATACATATGAAGACATGAAGCAATCCAATATCAAAATCCTCATGTACAGCGCAGAAGCCAATGTACTGGGCAGCATGAGTCATCTACAGAGTTTAGTAGTTACAAATCCCAATATCTCACATGTGCTGGAGCAACGAAACAATTTCAACACCTCGTATGCGTATTTTATGACAACACCTAGCTGGGTCATGTTGTCTCGCAAGCAGCAATATCACTCGCATAAGGCCTTTCATGCTCCTGAGGCCATGAAGTACTTATCAGTGGTGCCATATAGTTTTATATTGCCCTATAACTCACCCTACAAAGAACCGTTGAATCACCTGATGCATCGAATTCGCGATTTGGGTTTAGTGGAGGCTTGGCAACGTAGCACCTTTTCCGATATGTTGAAATTAAAAATAATTACGTAACGTGATCCCAATCCTATAAGGTGTCAAATGACCTTAATTCCAGGGGATTTCTATTGGGTTTGGATCATTTGGCTGATTGGTTTGAGAGTTGGAACTATAGTTTTTGTAATGGAGATAGTGTGGTTCAAGTATCGAAAAATATGCAAAATAAAGATGAGGTTATAATATAAATAAATTGTATTGGTTTAATTTCTGAGAAAAAAAATCAATATAAAACTGTGTTAAACTCACCTTGGAGTGAGTGAGCATGATAATACAACAGACACACACAAATATCCCACAAAGCAAATTGTTTAAATAAATTTACACTCATAAGTACACTTGACATATAAATATATTCAAATGTACATAACTGTTACTGTGTGTGTGTTCAATCGTAATGTACAAGAATGTACAAGAGCTTGCAAAGGTAGCATTGTTACATGATGCACTCGTCGTAGGTAGGACAAATTTATTATTCTCAAACATTTATAAAAACTGTTGGAGCTTAGAAGTGTCTGGAGCTTCATGAAAAATGTTGAGAAAGGGAGAAAAGATTAGGCAACATTTACAACACATCGTGTGGATAAAAGCGCATGAAGTGTAAGAATTATTTCCATCTTTGTGGAGGAATATGATGATTTTTTTACACCAGAAAATCAAACATGTGGAAACTTTAACACATTTATTTTGCACAATGCCGAGAAATCTTTAAAGTGAAATGAAAAGCAATTGCATGTTGGTTCATTATATGGAAGAAGAGATGCTCTGGGTTTTTAACACTTAAATTCAATATTATTTAGTAAAATTTTGTAAATTTTAAGTCTTAAGAAAAACTAGTTAAAACAAAATTATATATTTTATCTAAATATTCATATATTCACTTATTACAATAAACTTGCATACACCTACCATCAGGAGTTTATACAAGTTTTCCATATATATTTCTTATATTTTTCTGACAGAATTACAATCGTAACTTTCATTTCAGCTACAAATTGTCTTTTCAAATTTGCATATGTATAAGAAATATTAAAAAAAGGCATTATGTTAAATCTTAAAATCTGTAAACGTTGACTGCAATGATATTCTTATATGACATACATAATTACAATTGAAACAATAAGGAATTTCATCAGATCTCCATACCATTTTTTTACATGAGAAATGTATAACTTGTAACTTTTTCCATAACTTAAAACTTGTTTGCAGCAAACCTTAATGTAGGTGTAACTTTTTAATTAAATATTACTTGCACACATTAAGTTTAAAATTTCTACATCCATATGCATACAAATTGAGGTTTCTACCACGATAACAGGAACAAGAGTGAATATTTTAAGATTTTCATTAGTTTCTTTGTAAAAAGTTATCAAATTTTAATTGGACAGAGATGGAATTAAAGAAGAAAAAGTTTATCTTTAGAAATTTCACAATAAAGCAGAAAATTAAAAATGGTATGAACTTGCAATTGATCGAAATTTAAAGAAAGCAAGCAATAAGTAATGCTATTTATTATTCTTGTATGGTAAATTCAGCAATATTAATCTTCATAATAGTCTCAGTTATAAAAGTAATCGTATGCATAGAGCTATGCTACGTATGAGTGATGTAAATGTTAGTACAATGATATTCATAATACTCATACACCACAGATGCAGATGATAGCACAAGTCAACGGCCAATGAATTAATAAATTATGACTTTAAAATAACCCCTAGACGGATAATCTTCGTCGATATGACGATCACTGTTGCTTTTTTAAATTTATCTCTTATTTTTTACAATATTCTATTGTTTGCACTTGCAAAAAAGTCACAAAATCAAAAAATATTTTAATTTTTTTTAATTAAAATATTTAAAATGTCTGCATTATTATATGAATTAATTGAAAATTGTGTAAATGCTCCTGCGTTTCAAAGACCGAAGAAAAATTTGAAGAAAATTTCGAGGAAGGTGTATTTTTACATGAGGAGGAGTACGACAACGATGACGATATTAAATCTGATTCGGGTGATGAAAATAATCGTGACTGAGAAATACTATCACCCAATATAAGATATTGTTGAAGTCTTGAGTTATTGAAATTAATATACTTTTAATTAAAATAAAATTACTTATGTATAATTTTTTCCCTGCATGTGGTGCAAAATCGTCCAAAACTTGGCTTATTTGTGTGGGAGGTATAGGTGCCGTTTTTGAATTTATGTGACAAATATTAATTTGTCAAAAAAAGGTAATTTTGATTGGGGGTACGAAAAGGGGTGAATCAATACAGTCCTTATTCATTCCTGACTCAAATTTTCATACGTACAACTTACGAAAAATTTGACTGCATTCAGTGTGCTTACAAAAAATGATATGTATATAAGCCTACGGGGGTGAGTTCGGTCCTATGTATGGGATGTACCAGAAGGGGTGTGTCAAGTAGTTAGGTTATCTGAGGTTTCACCTCCTATCACAATATAAATTAACCGACTAATTTTACATTACCCCCCTTGTGTCCGTTTGGAAGTTATGGGGGGAAATATTAATTTTCCAAAAATAGGTAATTTTGTACGGGAGGTACCAGAAGGCGTGTACCGATATAGTCCATATTCATTCCTGAGTCCCATTTTCTTTCAAAAAAGATGATTGTAAGACTATGGGGGTGAGTTCGGTCATTTGTATGGGAGGTACCAGAAGGGGTATGGCGATGGTTTCGGGTTTCGGGTTTCTTAGGGTTTGTCTTCTTTTGCAATATAAATAAACTAACCAATTTCAAATATCCTACGATCGTCCGTTTGGAAGTTATGAAAGAAATATAATTTATCCAAAAATAGGTAATTTTGTATGGGAGGTACCAGAAGCGGTGTGGCTATTTTGCCCATTTAAAATCCCATAAATTCGTTTTGAAAAATATTAATACCCGTAAATTTTCATACCGACCGTTAAGGTTTACTCGAGTTATCCTACTGACCAGCCAGACAGACGGACATAGCTCAATTGTCTTAAAAAGTCCTGAAACGAATTTGGTCTTAAGATACTTGGGGTCTAACTCGTCTCCTTTAATGCGTTACAATTTTTTTCGTATCAAATGATATATACCCTCATCCCAAAGGGTGATGGTATAAAGAAGAAGAAAAAAAACGCTAAGTTTACAAATATTGTCCTTACGAAAAAATTAAAATGCAAAAGACTTTTTGTTATACCTGTATTTTTTGTTATACCTGTATGTGCGGAGCACAAATTCATACTTGTGCCTACTGTACAAAAAAAATCATTTTTAGAAGTTTTTTTCTGGTTAATTGATAAAATGAAGTGTATTATAAGTTTTTTTTTTGAAATACGGAGTAGCAAAGGCTATTTTATTTTATACTAATGTACTAGAGACCAACAAAATTGGCTGAAGAGAAAAATGCTCGAAAATAAAGCAAATAGCTTTCAAAATATACAGTTTATGTGTTTTCTTATTCGCAAGAGTCTATTATTGATTTAATGTGATGTGTCGTACTGACACGATAGATTTTTCCCTAAGAATTTCCAAGTATAAAAGGGATAGCCAAGTTGCCTTGTGTATATCTTTGTGCTGGAATCTGGTTCCACTCGCTACCAAGTTCCTTCCCGCTATGAACCTAACTAGCCTAAACCTGTTGTCTGACATCTCGGTATGCAGGCTGAATTTACCGATCGATGGACCAAGAACATCTACCCTTCCTATTTTTGAATTAAAGACTTCCAGAACAATGTTCATGTCGTGGCCAAGGCAGCGGTCGTATGTTTCCTCTAGGCGCTCGTAAAATGCATCTTTAATCTCATCGTCCGTATCTTCCGTCGATGCGTGAGCGCAAATCAGTTTGATGAAGAAATATTTCGCCTTGATGCGGATAGCGGCTATTTGATCACTAACAGAATTGAATCGCAAACAAGATGTCTAAGTCTCTCGCCAACTACAAATCCATATCCAAATTCGTGCTTTTCGGCATGGCAGGTGTAATAATGTCGCAGTTTTCACGTCGCGAGCATCCTTGTCCTGTCCATCTCATCTCCTGGATGGCGGTGATGTCAGCCTTATATTTTTCTTTTGGGGGTTTCCGTTTGTACTTTTTCTTTGTCGTGTTTTCATAGCCAGTGAATGACCTAAATGCGAGTGACTAGTCCAACCATGAGGTTTCGTCTCTCACTGTCAGCCGCTAATCATGATAAAAAATATCATGAACACCGTTGCCCAGGTAACACCACGAAGGAGGTTGTGACTCGGCTTGAGATGCTAGATTCACTTTACATCCCCAACGGCACCCATCATCGAAATTACTATCGTTTTAAAGCAGTGACCAACATTTACTCAACGTATCGAAGGAGGCAAAATTTATCACAAGAGTGATAAATTTCATAAGTTTGAATTTAACTCTTCCTATTTGTATTACACCTTCATTTAAAATATTTACTATTGTTTTCATACAACCACATCGAACTTGGGGCTGCTCATTTAATACATACGTTATTATATTTCGTCCCTCACATTTTAAATATATAAGACAATTGCATTTCCTGCAGCCACCTTTCACATACAGCCAACTACCAATTCCAATTTATTCGTGTGCATATTTGTACGTATGTATGTTTGCGTGTGTTATCTCATATTTGTCTGCATATGCATTTGCATCTTTTGAGATTCCACTAAAGGTAAAAGTTTTCCCCATTATGGTTATGTGCGTGTAAACTTTTGTGTTGCTCTAGACATTTTCAGCAAATTTTGGTTCTTTCTCTTTAGGGGTAAATTTCAGTGGTATGTTGCAAAACTTTAGCTGACATGAAATCCCCATTTAAATGTATAGTTATGTATTAAACAAATAGTTTGTTACTGTCTGCAAATAACAAAGTAAGAAATATGGTTAGTTTATGATAGCACAAAAATATAATAGAAATGCAAACTGGAATATTATGATGTACGAAATATAGCCTATAGCTATGGCAGTGGCTGTTATAACTTAGAGTGTTTTATTAGCGAGATATTTGTGGCAATGTATGAATTTTACATATTTCGACGGAGAGGTGTGCATTTTACTTAGTCGACATCTACTTAAACGACTTAGTTATGCAACTTAGGTGACCCGTTGTTATTTGAACTCTGGAAATAGAATAAGAAATGGTCCCAATATAATTTAACTGTATAGAAATTCGGTATTAGCGGCGCTTATGTAGTGCAATAACTGTGGCATATGAAACATTTAAATTGTTTTACGCAGCTTTGGAAGTATTAAAGGGATCTTTGCTTCGAAACTAGATACAAATACATCATGCTCTATATTACAGCACTCCTGCCTTTTGGTATGACCAGTTCAACATTATCTCATTGCAAACTTTTTTTAATTATAACTTTTGGATCAAAATAATCAAATAGACAATAGTATAAAATTCCTTACGGATGTCTTAATAACAATATTGTTTCCTAAAATATAAATCTAACTAATCAATTCAATCGCTTATTACCCCTTGCTAAATTATTTCTGGGCAACACCCATAAATATGTCCTGTATTATTATCTGTTACTATTGCTTTTCACTCCTGTATTTTTTATACATAACTATGAATAATTTTTATATGTATGTATGTCAAAATAACAGCCTAGTCTATGGTCACATTGATTATAACTTACTGTTTCATGATTGAAATTATAGTAATATGTTTGTGCTATGGTTAGGCTTATGCTGTTAGCTTGGGGCTTAACAAACACATCACTCATAACTAATTGTTTTGTGTGCTCGCAGCAAACAGATAAAGTATATTACGATTGATACGATGTAGAAGCATCGAATGTATAATAATAATACAAAATTGTTTGGTTGTATTGCGTGGCATGGATAACGCTTCAAAAATTGTTTCAATAATTATACTTCAATTGAAATAAATTGCATGCGTGCGTGCGTGTTGGCGTAAAATATGATAGGTAGGTATTAAGTTTTGGTAATTAAGATTTACTAGGATAGAATGCTGACAAGAAGGCCTATAATATTTCCTTGTTACGCCAGTGAAATTTTGAAGAAAGAAATTATCAAGTTTTTTGGTCGATAGGCATACAATTTTCAAGTAAACAAATTTTTCAATAAACAAATATTTATATTGAAGGAACCGAAAGAGGGGGATGGTTAGTAAAAAGTTCTCTAATACATTACTTAATACAAAGTTTGAGTATAATTTCATAAAGCTTAATGATTACACGAATTATAAAGTAGACGAATTATGGAAGGTACCAGAAGGGTAGTGGCTAGACTTTAAATTTTTTCTCTCAAACTTTATCGAGTTATAAATTAACTATGTACAGAAATTGGACAAGATTTTGTTGGGTGTGTTGATATTATTTATAAAGTGGGCTGAATGGTACATTTATATGGGAGGTACCAGAAGGGACATGGCTAGTATTCCAAATTTTCCTTCAAAAGTGTATCCAATTATAGCTTTATAAAGTACAGAATTTGGGCATGATCGCGTTGGGTATATTAATATCATTATTACTTGAATAATAAAGTAAGCGGAATGGAAAATTTGAATGGGAGGTACAAGAAGGGGCTTGGTTAGACTTCCATTTTTTTCCACACCTTTATCCCGTTATAACTTAACTTACTACAGAATTTGAACATGATTGCGTTGTGTATATATATATTATTACTCGAATCCTAAAGTGGCAAAAAAAATACAAAATCCCTGCAAAAATGCAGCCCATACAAACTCCCTAAAGTAGTTTTGGGTAAATATTAAACCATGCAAAGTTTCAAAATAACTGGTAATGAAATAGTAAGTAATAGTAATAGTAACCTTTCGTACCAGCTAACTTAAAAAATCATTAATCGAATTTGGGCCAAAGAAACCTAGGGTCTAAGATAACTCCTTTATGTGTTACACTTTTGGATCGTGTCAAATGATATATAACCTCATAAACGTAGGAGTGAGGTTATACAAATACAGCTTTCTCATTTTTGGTTGTAACAACTTTTACAAATGCTTTGTGCAATATTTACTATATTAGGAGGAAAAGTATGTGAGTCCAGCCAAATGACATATTTTGCCACACTACGATCAGCTGATGAGATAATTGTCTGCAAATTCTTTGTATGCGTATGCTTTTTCACAAAGTGCAAACAAACCAGTACAGAAACTTCAGTCAGATAAACTGACTGATAAATACCATCACCCACTATAAGATATTGTGTAAGTCTTCAGTTGTTGAAATTAACTGATTTGATATTAAAATTACTTATGAATTATTGGGTATATGCTTGCTTTGGAGCGTAAACGGTTGTAGCTAAGACTTTCGGAACATAATACCAATGGTCTAAAGACATGTAGCAAAACCGTGAAAGTTTGACTTATTTGTTTACGAGGTATCGTTAGGGGCAGCTCAAAGTGTCCGAAGATTTTTGTAAACTAACGTTCAATTTCCAAAAATAGGTCAGTTTGTATGGGAGGTACCAGAAGAGGTCAACCGATAAAGTCCCTATTCATTAAAGAGTCAAATTTTCATGAGCGTACAACGTACGCAAATTCTGGCTGAATTCAGTGTACTTGTAAAAAAGATATGTATGTAATCCTATGGGGGTAAATTCGGTCATTTGTATGGTAGATACCAGAAGGGGTGTGTCAAATTGTTAGGTGTTTTGAGGATATGCCTCCTATTACAAGATAAATTAATTGACTAAATCTGATTGTCACCCAGGTGCCGGTTTGAAAGTTATGGGGAAATATTAATGTTCCAAAAATAGGTAATTTTGTATGGGAGGTACCGCAAGGCGTCAATCTATATAGTCCATGTTCATTCCTGAGTCTAATTTTCATAAGCCCACTTCATACGCAAAATTTGAGTAATCTCAGTTTACATACAAAAAAGATATGTATGTAAAACTATAAGGGTCAATTCGGTCATTTGTATGGGAGGTACCAGAAGAGGTGTGTCAAATAGTTAGGCTCTCTTGTAGTTCGGTCATTTGTATGGGAGGTACCAGAAGGGGTGTGTCAAATAGTTAGGCCTCCTATCACAACATTAATTTATCGACCAATTTTCATAACCCCCCAAGTGTCCTTTTGGAAGTTATGGGAGAAATATTAATTTTCCAAAAATAGGTCATTTTGTATGGGAGGTACCAGAAGGCGTGAACCGATATAGTCCATATTCATACCTAAGTTTAATTTTTATAAGCGAACATCATACGCAAAATTTGAGTGAATTCAGTTTACTTATAAAAAAGATATGTATGTAAAACTATGAGGGTCAATTCGGTCGTTTGTATGGGAGGTACCAGAAGGGGTGTGGCAAAGGTTTCGGTTTTCTTAGGGTTTGTCTACTTTTGCAAGATAAATAAACTGACCAAATTTAAATATGCTACGATCATCCGTTGGGAAGTTATGAAAGAAATATAAATTATCCAAAAATAGGTAATTTTGTATGGGAGGTACCAGAAGGGGTGGGGCTATTTTGCCCATTTACAATCCCATAAGTTCATTTTGAAAAATATTAATACTGGTAAATTTTCATACCGATCCGTTAAGGTTTACTCAAGTTATCCTGCTGACCAGCCATCCAGCCAGCCAGCCAGCCAGACAGACGGACATAGCTCATTCTTCTTAAAAAGTTCTGAAACGAATTTGGTCTTAAGATACTTGGGGTCTAACTCGTCTCCTTTAATGCGTTACACTTTTTTTCGTATCAAATGATATATACCCTCATCCCTAAGGGTGATGGTATAAAAATTGCTGGTATAAGATTTTATTACTCGTAATTGCAATTCACTATCGCCAACACAAATTAACACCTGATTGCTTTAAAGTTTTTATGAGAATCGACCAGAAAAGCAGACAGAGTTGAATAAGAGAAAATACAAACGATTTGCATAACCCAAGCTCCGAGCAGTGGAAAATAATAGTAGGTAGGTAGGTGTGTATCATTGTGAACCGCAAAAAAACGCCGTATAAATTAAAGCTTGGCAGCATTTAATGACCACAGATTGATTGCCAGGTATTAACGTAAACTGGTAATCAAATGAAATGGATTGCATTAAGGTCTGCATCAACATGAATTTTTGAGTAGAAATCCACCATACCATAATGTATGGTGCTGTAGAAGATATGCTAAAGCTAATTTTATTTAAAGATGAGTACATAAATTAAGCTACCATTTAATTTGTATTTAAATTTTACCAACAGTTTCCTGTAATCAAACTAAGGCTTATATTACCATCGCCCTAAGGTAAACATACATTAACTTCACATATAAAACCAAAATACCAAAGAAATCCTAAATTTTATTTAACCACAACACAAAATTTCCGAAGACCAACTACTACCTCTGCTATCGAATGAAATCGTCGAAAGAAAACTTTCAAAAATCTACAAAAGTTTTTAGTGCAAAACACTTTGGCGTTCTTAATATTCCGTCTTGTCCGGAAGGAAGCGAATAGTGCAACTAATTTCATATTAGCAAACATGCATGCGAACGTGTCCGGATATGTGCTTCCAGTGCTGACGGCTAAGCGGATGATGTTGGGTTTTTAGTTTTTAGAAGCTGTTGTGTTACTACTTTATAATTAAAGATAACTTGCAATGAACAGGAATTGCAATATCTTTGGAGTGTATTGGGTGAAAACTTGAGAAGAACAACAAAAGTGGAGCTGGGTAAATTACTTGCTAAAGATTACTTAGGTAAAGTATAATCTTTTAATGTTATTCACAATATTTCATAGAATACATATTACAGACCTACCATGAAGAACTTTTGATGTTTGAATAAATGTGAAGATTTAAAAGATGTTATGTTTCCAACGATGCGTCTTAGAAAGTATATTGACAGAAGTTATAGAAACTTAACATAACGGCTCTCTTAGTGGCAAAAATAAATACAATTATTATGAAAACACTAAGAACATAACAAACAAAAAACAAAACAATAACACCCACAAATTTTGACGACCCCTGCAAACATTGTAAGGACGAAGATTTAAGGACATTCAAGTGGAAAGTCCGAACTCTCTATAGTTATGGTGCCTCTATCTAATTGGCGGGCGTCCTCGACAAATAAATGGCTGACCGCCATATAGGAAATAAGATGGACGGGACAGGGGTGCACACGATGAAAGAGCTGTGACATCTTTTACATCTGCCATGCAGAAAGATTATAATTTGGATATTCATTCATAGTCGGCAAGAGACTTCGACGTCGATTTAACCCTGTAAGTGACCGAATAGCCCCTATTCGCATCAAGGCGAAATATTTTTTATATTACGCTGATTTGTGTGGACGCTCCAACAAAAAACAAAGACGAGGACATTAAATATGTATTCTACAAGCGCCCGGAGAAAATATTTGGCAGCTTCCTGCGCATGACAATACAATTCCTCTGGAAATGCATAAATAGGACAAGAAAATGCTCAAGTGTTATGGACGAGCGTGTAATGCGAATATTCACTCGGATCAGCAGTTATTCGCAGCCAATTAAGAACTGCTAAAAACGATAGATACGAAACGAAAAGGCAAACCACAAACGTTTATACCACTGAGATAGCCAATTCCTACTGCAACCAGCTCTATGACTATAATCGACACGAAGTCTTTAGTGAAGATAGGCAAAAATCTAACAGAACCAGTTTCTAACAAGCAAGGCTTCATTCTGCCCGATAGGCTGTCATGCGGTCTCTTAAATTTCCCAATGTATATGATCATGCGAAAAGCTGTAATAAACACGACTTATTAAAAAAAAACTTAATTTCCCTTTACACCCCATTAATGAGGTATGGGAGAGCTTCTCGCACTGTTGTGAATTAACACGCTTTCTATTTTTGGATTCACAACTAACGGCAACTACTTGTTTATCGACGAATGCGAAAGTCACTGTTTGAGAAGCGACAACATCGAGGGGGCGGCAATGAAATAATTTTTTTTAGAGGACTGAAGCCAGGTGTTGAACCTACGATCTTCCGCATGGTAGTAGCGTGTTCTTACCTTCATGCCACGGCCGGTCTCACTAATACCATCTTTAATAAAAGTCATATACTGCTCTAGTATACGGATGATATTTCAGCGACTTTTTCAAGCACGATTTTAGCAATATAGTGATAAAAGAGGACAGTCAAGTTATTTTTGTCAACAAACTACTATTGAATGATAGAATAATTAAAAAAGATAATAACAGGGATAAATCAAGAGATTACATAACGTTGCTAGTATTCGCTAAACAAACATTTATATACCAAAACCAACTCTCAACAAACACAAGTGTAACTGTACCAAACCTTTTTCCTTACTGTCTTTCTCTAGGGCTTATAATTATTGGTAATTAGGATATACATCTGTTCAGGGAGTATTAGTGAGAAAACTACAACGAAAAAAATATATGGACCTATCAACGAGCAAAACAAGTATCGTCGTTGTATAAACCGTGAGTGGTATAACGACATCGACGCTGTCAAGCGCACCCAAATGGGCAGAGCAATATTGTACGAATGGATGAAAATGCTACCGCTCGAAAAGTCAATAAACTTGATGGTTCGCGCCATTGGCCATTGGTCCACCATATTAAGCAGATGTTATTCAAACTTGGCGTGATGAACTTCATGAGGCAATTGATTGATAAATATCTGCAGTTTCTGTTAAACAAATTTGTAAAAAGTTTTTTTTTTAGTAGGAAAACTTTGTACATAGCAGAATGCAGTTTCATTCTAGAAACGTAAAATTTTTATATATTGTAAGCTACCGTAATTATGACGTAATTAAATAGCATTTTAACTTCTTAAGTCTTATCCTATATTACCACTAGTAAATCGAAAATTCGTCAGTATTGTCAATTCATTCATCCTCCATTTTACGCCTTTCACATCGTGTTTGTTTACTACAATGCCAATGCAAGGTAATTATATTGTAAAATATACATTTCTTTGGCTGTTTCTTGCAATACTAGTACATAAATATAATCAAATCTGCGAACATAGCATTTGTCCTCTGAATGCATCGAGTTCATATATTAAGCTCTCCCTTGTATGTAATAAATTCATTCAAACATGTTGCATGTTCTACATTCACCAACAAACAAAACGCAATGCATACATTTATACGAGTACTTCAGGGACATGGAGCGTCTTTACAAAATATTAACATCGCATGAAAGTCACGCTCAGCAACAACATGTTGCCGCAACGATTGTGGCAAGCGAATTTGTTGCAACAGTCAGAAACATCATCAATTTCCTCACTTACCACCGCAAGAACAGCCAACATATTTATATGTACAGTTGCTTTAAGAATGACTACGTATTTAAGTATTGCATTCATGAAGGCAATATTAAGCTGTACAGCTACCATACTGAAGACATCATCATTATAACCAATACAACTATATAAAACACCTTGCTTGTACTACTACACCACAGGAATATGAAAGGTATCTTTGATATCGAATATTCAGTGTTCAGTATTTTATATGTTGCATGCTACTGTATGGCGGGCAAGATAAGAATTAAGTTAGACAAATGTAGTTAACAAAAGGTGAAGAATGTAGGCCAATATATAAAGTGTACAAAAAGAAGCAAACAAAAGGCGGCTACAAGTGGGAAATATGATATTAACCAATAAATTTCCTCATGATATTGTTGCTTCCGGTGGAGAAGAATGCAACAATTTAATAAAGGGCTTAAGTGATGCACTGCGTGATGGTGTGAATGTATTTACCTCGTCATTGGAGGAAAATCTGTTATAACCTGAGGGTTTCTTTGTACTCGTATTATAAAAGCGGAAATATTTACCAAATTAAAAATCTGGGATGCTTGTTGAATGGGAAAGCAATTAGCATTAAATAAGTGGACATGCGGAATGTGAGGCAGACACAAAGGAGTTGTACTGTTATTTTTACGCACCAAAGACATTCTTGTTAAGTATGCGAAAATTCTGCTTTGCAAGGAGTGAACAACTATAATAACCATAGTGTTTTTTGCATTACTACTCGACTACTGCGAAGTTGGTGCCGATAAAAACGGGGGGCCGCCGCATAATAGTCGCATATCGTAGCCATCATCATCGGTCGGAATTTTCATCCGTGCTCATAACTATAAGAAAATTTACATTTTTGCTTTATGACCGTAGGACAATTAAAAAAAATTATATATATCTTCAAACATCCCATATTCATTCTCTTCTCTAAAAACCACCAACATTTATATTTTATTTGTTTACAACAAAATGTATCATTCATCTGGATAATTTTTCTGTTTTCAGGTTGAATTGATTATTAAGGAAATGTAGGTTTGTATTTTGTTTTTTTTTTTTTTTAAATTGGTATAAAATAAATATACCGTGAATACGACCTCTTCTCCATTTTTTGGTTAACATCACTGAATAAGAGATAAAATTATCGTACACTTTTTGACACTGACCGCATAAGCTCATTAACCGTTGGTTTTTAAGTTCTGTGAATTGTTTCGAAATTTAACCTGAAAGTACCCAGCAAAATATTAGAAACAATTACAGAATAGCTTTTACTGATAAGTAACAAGTTCCACTTTCGGTTGCACAATATATTATTTTTGTTTGAAATTGTCCCAAAACCAACATGTTCTCATGGAACCTGTTATGAAATGAATTGCTACATAACTGAATTAGATATGCTGTTTTTTGAAATTTCATTGATTTTCAATTGGGTGCTAGTTCGATATATATTTTAAATCAGATTTTTGAGTTTTTCTTAATAAATACCCTCTAAAAAGTACTTATTTCGAATACGAATATTCATTTTCTGTTCTACGGAATCTGAGGTGCAACATGTTGTACATAATCGATTATATAGAACCAGAAACAGAATAGAAAGTCGATTAAAAAAGAAACGATTCTAGTATCAATACCATTCGCAACAAGTTCTGAAAAATTTTCCTGGGTATCGTTTACACAAAGGAATTTAAAACAAAGGAAATTGGACATGATTTTTGTGTAATATATTAATTAAGTCGCCTTCTAATTACATTTTGTTTTCATTTCTGCTTTTTGTTGAATGGCAGATTTGAGTACAATTTCTTAAGTCGCTACATATTGCTTTAAAACCGAACAACATTTATACATCGAGACATTTGGAATATTATTTGATTTATCCCACAAAATATCTTACATACAAACATCGGAAAAAATGTACAGTTAAAATTTCCAAAATATATGTGATGGTAAGAACATGCGACCTCGAGTTTTCTGATCGTTATTCGCCTAGGAATAATAAGAAACTCCCTACTGAGGTACAAACATCCGATATATCACAAGCCACGCTATTCGACATCTGTTCTGTCACGGCTCTCATAGTGTGCCCGATGGCTATATAAGCCACTCTCCTTAAACAAAAACATTTAAAAAAAACACGAATTAAAGAAACAACATGAACACGAACACGAACAATCACCCCCCTAGCATGTGTGATTATTTTCACGAAATTTATGTGTATAAATACATATACACTTATTATGTAAAAAGGAAAAAAACATAAAATGTGTGCAACTTTGAACTTTGAGCAACTGCCTTCTATTTAGATAGTGGTATGAAAATGGCAAAACTCTAAAAGTTTTCATTGGGTGGTTAATCTTTCTCTAAATACACTTGAATATTTCCAATGTAACTAATATGATGTAATGTATGTGTCTTTCAACTCGTTGACTGCTTTCTTACTTACTTTGAGTTACAGTTTAAACTTATTACAATTTACTTAACCATGATGTTCATAGGTGTTTGAATGAAACTCGGTTTTCATTTCATCTCAACATAATTATATTTATTAAGGTGGTACTAACTTTGATACACAAAACCAATGTCACCAAGCCAGGGGAAGTAAAAAATAGTTATGGCGATGTGTATATGTGTGTTTGTGAGCATGATTGCGGCACATGAGCACCACTAATTTCATAAAATGATGCGGGTAATTTATTTTGTAAATATATTAGTGCTCTGCCTCTTCACGAACAAGAAAGTTATATGCACTTGACACAGAGGTGAACAGGCGCGAAATTGGGGTGGGCGAACAAGGTATAGATTTTTCGCTTTAACGATAATTAACGATACAAGTATGTATTTTAACAGTTTGAATAGCTTAAGATGAGATAATTATGTGTAACAAAAATCATTAAGCTAAATCATTTCAGCATAATAAGAGTAATAAGAAAAAGATTATGACAAATCTTGGCTAGAATCCAGTTTACTGTATTGTTGACGACTCTTGATTTTGGAAAATATATAACCCAATCGTCTTTCGTCTATAATATGGCCGGCAGATTCATTAACAACTCGTACAAATCGCTAGGTATTTTCAGAATGACATGGAAATTCTAAAAAGAAAATAGGAACACGAGATATTTCTACTGGTATACTTTAAGTAAAATATTGGTACTGCACTAACTCCCCATCTGAATAAAAATGTAGGCAAGGTTGTTCGGTTATTTGAATTTTATCCCAATTTATAGCTTCTATATATGTGTCACTATTAAAATTTATATGGATTTTTGGTACGCGGAACTCCCGAATTGAATTAGGTGGGTCACTTCTAGCACGTCTTATAATTTCATAACCCTTAAATCGTATAATCTGTTCCGGATCAGTTATCATCGCCAAAAAAATATTTTCTGGATGAAAATAAAAACTATTAGTTTCGATTGTTGGTCGGATGATAATTTGTATAGTAATTGGTAACTGTCGAATCCCAAAGTATGTATTTGAACAAATGCCTACATCCGTGTATTGCCTTCGGTTGGCTCCTGACGAGAAACCAAAATGGTGCATAAACTTTTACAATGAATTCCACCAAATTTTTTAAATTGTCACTTGGATGAGTTTTTGCGACGTAAAGTCGAAGTAATCTCGATACAGTTGTTAACCACCGTGCTGTACTCACAGGGCCAGGTTTTTGAATAGCTAGGTTATCATCACACTAACCATTATTTACCGCAAGTACCATACGGAATAAATAACGTTGATCACTTCGAATATTCCAGTCGTCGATGTTGTCTGTCTGGCATTGGACCCATAGCAATCGGTTCGAACTGACTTGCAACCGAGAATGAAAACTCAAGTTTAAAATTGACATCGGAATCTAATTTGTTCGAAGCCTTTGAAAAAACATGATCAACGGTATACGTTTCCATTCGATAGGAAGCTAAATAAGAACACAGCACAAAATTTAATTATAAGTGAAGTAGGGTGACTAACTTCTTTTAAAACCTCTAAAACTAAAAAATTTAAAGCAATATGTTAATTATTTTTAGAGGTCTTTACGATCGTTATGAGAAATGGGCATCATGAGGATAAAGGAAACGAAGTAGATGAAGTCAATGGTCAAAATTGACTTCGGAGTCAAAAGTGACCAAAGACAAAAATAGAGCTATTGATAAAACATGAACAACGGTATACTTTTTATTTCAATAGGACACCAAACAACGAAGCTATGCAATAAAACCTATTTGGGCCGAACGTAGGGTGCACGGATTAAAAAAAAAATATTGTCCCCAAATTGTCTTGAGATAATCTTTAAACGTAGGGGGTGTCCGCGACAACTTTTTTTGTATGGGGACCGCACACACTAATGTACATACACCTCGATTGCGTGGTAGTAAGTAATATTATTACAAGGAAAGTAAATATTTGTAAAAAGAACAAACGTTTGTTTCGCCGAAACCTTAAATTGTATTAGGGCTTTAAATTCACCTTTCAAGTTATATTAACATAACATTCCATATCTCTAAATATCCCACCTTCATTCTCTTTTGTAAAAACCAACAAAATTTATATTTTATTTGTTTATGACAAAATGTATCACTACTCATCTGGATAATTAATCTGTTTTCAGGTTGAATGGACTATTAAGGAAATACCGCTTCCCACCTCTACCAAGGTTCTGATGCCATGACTTTATGTCAAGCAATTTATGCGATAAGTGTTGCTCGTTGACATTCCCTTCGACCCATAGACGACAGATGACAAAAAACGGAGTACAAAGCCAGATAATACATACAGATGAATACAGGGAAAGCTATATAAAAAGAGATTGTGATGATAACAATCAGGGACAACAAGGAAAGAAAATATCTTTGAAGTAGGTTTGTATTCATTTTTTGATAATTTGGTATGAAATAATTACACCGTGAAAACGACCTTTTCTTTTCCAGCCCTTGCCATTTTATTTGTTTGTGGTTTTTGTTAACATCGCCGAATAAATTTTATAAACTTTCGGGTTAAAATCATATACTTTCTGACACTGACCGTACAAGCTCATTGACTGTTGGTGTTTATGATCTGTGAAATGTTTTGAAATTAAACCTGAAAGTCTTTCTTGTATCAGTATAAGAGTTCTATGTTTGTCCATGGGACGTATTCCAACCCTAAACTTAGTCTGCCACAATTGAATGCCTCCCCATTCTGCTTCCAATAGGAACAAATATAAAAAATACATGATTTTTGTCTACTCCCCAAAAATAAATAAATAATTTTTGAAGAGGGTGGCGACCTGTGTATGATGGTACAACGACTGGTATGAGAGTCTAAATGTCTCAAAATCTGTATTTAGCTTAACTCAGACAATGTGGCGTGATATAGGTGAGACAAACTTTTGGGAGGCAATAGCAAGCATGACCGCGCTACTGAAAAATTTCGTGATTGATTCCTCTGGCGAAAAGGTCAATGTTCCAGTATCTTTTATTAAAAATCCCGTTTTCGGCGAGTCTTTGGAAAGTAAGTACCTGAAGAGTGTAGTTTAGCTGTTGCTCTCTATGAATTCACAGATTAAAACTAGTTTTGTAAATGTCCTATTCTCTTCGATTGTTTCAAGAATTGGCTTTATTGAAAAGTCGCCTAACGGATGATCTTAGATCCCGAAGTTTAAATTTATAAGATTAGCTTATCTTTAGAGATATTTTTTTAGGAAATAGGCCTTTTTTATAACTTGTACTTGAAGGTGCGTGGCAAGTTCGCATTTGTTCAATTCTAAATCGCAAATTCGTTGCATGGACCAGTTTAAAAAGCTGTTATCCAAATTTGATATGACAAAATATCTTCGAAATACCCAAGACCAAAACGTTAGAGTTTATTAAACATACATTAAACATCTCTATGTGGCGAATAAGCTTTGCTGTTGTGCCAGGTCTCGACTTATTTGGAAGTGTGATTAAATGTTGTTATAAAATTACAATTTGTCTAAGAGTCTATAGTAGACAGAAATTAAGTGGTACAGTGTTGGTTTTATAACAAAGTGTCTACAAGTTGCTAAATTTAATAACAAAAGGGGTTGTGTGGCAACAACATGAGTTTTTCTTTGGATTATGAAATTTAAGAACAATTACAATGAATTGGTGGTTCTTTTTTTCAATTTACAAAAATAAGACATTTATTAGATTTTTGGGCATATATATACGTATTTTACTGCCATTTCGTGTTAAGCACCGCTTACTTACTTACTTAGCTGGTACTTCTATGCAATCCCAGTGGATTATATACCGCACGTAGAAAAATATTATAAGCGCCTCGATCTTCTGCGCTTCTTCTCCAGTTAGTCACACCGAGTTCTGTAAGGTTCTCAGTAACCTGGTCTTTCCAACGGAGTTTTGGTCGCCCTCTTCTGCGCCGTCCATCGAGTTCATTGTCGAAGACTTTTCGAGCTGGAGCATTTTCGTCCATGCGTACAACATGACCTAGCCAACGCAACCGTTGCACCTTAATGCGTTTGACCACGTCAATGTCAGTGTACAGCTCGTACAGCTCATGATTCATACGACGCCGATACTCTCGGTTAACGATGATGGGCCCATATATTTTACGGAGTATTTTTCTCTCGAATACCGCCAGAACCGATTCATCTGCTTGTGTCATAACCCAGGATTCTAAGCCATACATTAGGACAGGTAGAACCAGTATCTGGTATAGCTGGAGTTTTGTTCGTCGAGAGAGGGCTCTGTCATTGAATCGCTTGCTTAGTCCGTAGTAGCATTTATTTGCAAGCAGGATTCTTCTCCGGATTTCTAGGCTGACATTATTTTCTTTGTTGATGGCGGAGCCTAGGTAGACAAAATTATCTACCACCTCGAAATTATAGTTGTCAACGTTCACGCAGTTTCCCAAACGAGTAGATTCTTTGTTCGTTGAAACTAATAACTTCGTTTTGTCCTCGTTCACCGTTAGGCCCATTTTCGCTGATTCCTTCTGTATACCTGAGAATGCTGCAGTCACCTCCCGCAGTTTTCGACCGATGATGTCTACGTCATCAGCGTACGCGAGTAGCTTGTGGCTTTTGTTGAATATAGTGCCACTCGTGTTTACTGCAGCATTTCTCATTATCATCTCCATCACAATGTTGAAGAGATCGCACGATAGGCCGTCGCCTTGTTTTAGGCCTCGTCTGGTATAGAATGGCTCCGTAAGGTCCTTGCCAATCTTCACTGAAGACTTCGTGTCAGTCAGCGTCATTCCGCAAAGACGTATCAGCTTCGCTGGAATACCAAACTCAGCCATGGCTTCAAGTAATTTCTGCCGTATCGGGCTGTCGAAGGCAGCTTTATAGTCGACAAAAAGATGGTACGTGTCGATCTGTTTCTCTTGGGTCTTTTCCAGGATTTGCCGAAGTGTGAAAATCTGGTCAGTTGTTGATTTTCCAGGTCTAAAGCCACACTGATAAGGCCCGATCAGGTTGGATAACACTGGCTTTAGTCTTTCACATAGCACACTCGACAGGACCTTATATGCGATGGGTAAAAGGCTGATCCCGCGGTAGTTGGAGCACACACTTGGATCACCTTTTTTCAGCACAGGACATAATACGCTTACATTCCAATCGTCGGGCATGCACTCTTTAAGCCAAACCGTGCGCAGGAGCTGGTGCATGCTCGTTATCAGCTCCTCGCCACCGGACTTGAAGAGCTCTGCGGGCAGACCGTCGGCACCGGCTGCTTTGGCTGCGGGGGGCGTGCCCCCCACCGCATTCGTCTTTTAATAAAGCTAAAGAGAGAGTATAGAAACTGATAACGACGGATGCGGCGGGGGACGTGCCCCCCACCGCATTCGTCTTTTAATAATGGTAAATAGACAGTATAGAAACTAATAACGACGTATGCGGCGGGGGGCGTGCCCCCCACCGCATTCGTCTTTTAAAAATGCTAGATTTGTTTAGAAGAATATTTTTTTGGGGTATTTTTCATAAATTTTGTGCGGTATTTTTCATAATTTTTGGGGAAAATTTCGTTCTTGAGTTTTGGGTCATTTTTCATTTTTTTTCGCCCAATTTTATTTTGGGTAATTTTTCGTTTTTTTTTTTTGGGGCATTTTGCATTTGGGGCATTTTTCATAGAGCCAACCAGCCTAAACCCGTTGTCTGACGTGTCGGTATGCAGGCTGAATTTGCCGATCGATGGACCAAGAATATCTTCCCTTCCTATTTTTGCATTAAAGTCTCCTAGAACAATTTTGATGTCGTGGCCAGGGCAGCGGTCGTATGTTTCCTCTAGGCGCTCGTAAAATGCATCTTTAATCTCATCGTCTTTATCTTCCGTCGGGGCGTGTACACAAATCAGCGTGATGTAAAAATATTTTGCCCGGATGCGAATGGTGGCTATTCGGTCACTTACAGGGTTAAACCGCGAGACCAGGTGTCGAAGTCTCTTGCCGACTATGAAACCACATCCAAATTCGTGTCTTTCTGCATGGCAGCTGTAGAAGATGTCACAGTTCTTTCGTCGTGTGCATCCCTGTCCCGTCCATCTCATTTCCTGTATGGCGGTGATGTCAGCCTTGTATTTGTCGAGGACATCCGCCAGTTGGATAGAGGCACCATCTCTGTATAGAGTTCGGACATTCCAGGTGCATATCCTTAAATCATGGTCCTTATATCGTTTGCGGGGGTCGTCAACATTTGGGGGGGTTCTTGTTTTTTCTTTTCTTCGTGTTTTCATAATAAATTTTGTTTAAGGAGAGTGGCTTATTAGGCCACCGCTCCCTATCCTAGTTTCTTGGGGCTGCCAAGGCCACTAGGAGAGCCTGTGTTGAGCTTCAGTAACTTTTGTTACCTACTTCCTAAGACGCATCGGTGGTAGCATGCCGATTAGGTTACTCAACGTTTCGCCTTCTAACTCTAGCTAACTTCTAAGCGGTTGCTTTGAAGTCATTGCCCAGGGAATACTTGGTCTAGGACCGGAAGTAGTTAGCTGCTTGGACAGTGCCACAAAGGAATCGCTTCTGGTCACTCCCAAGTTAGTGACAATCAGTAGTTTTCAGCCTCTGGGCAAAGTCCCATTCCCCAAATGGGATTTACAAAAAAAACACAACCCCTCAATTAGCTACATTCACATACAACAAAGAATTCTTAAATTTAATTTTCGTTATTTACGCGACATTCAATACGCAATGGTAGTGCTGTTATGGAGCACAACCGATAACATGTTTCAACATTTTATACTTTGGCACTTACGTGTTTTTCGTTTTTGTTGTTTTTTGTCTTATTTTCTTTTATCTTGAGGAAAATTGCAGTTTTCAGCACAACGTCTTGCATGTAAGCACATAATTTTACGCCACATACACGTGACTCTTTTGTCACCAAGTTCCGTATGTAGAGCAGACCTTTTCGCACAAAATTTGTAAAATTCTCAATACAATTATATGCAATCATGTTAAAGAGACGTTTATTTTAATTGAGCTGCCGCAATACTTTTCACAATGTTAAGAATTTTCTCTTCTGCAGGCTGGATAGTGCATAATAGACATGAACCTTTAATGTAGGTGCAGTTATTTTTGATAAGTGAACAATGTTTAAATTGATGATCTCTGAAAAATCTTGTTGACTACACTAAGAATATTAACTACTAAAACTATTAAAAAGATAAAAGATTTTGGGATCGTCATGTTGGCTTGTGACCAAAGTACAGAACTTTTGTTGTAGAATAAACCAAAATTGTCTCACATAATGGAGTTTGTAAAAACGTTGTATAACTATAGAAATAAAACCAACTTACTCCCTCACGTTCATTACTTAGAGTGTTTGTGGCAATTTTCATTTATTGGCTTGATGGCACTCCTTCATTAAAAGACGAGTAAATTATTCTCAAACAATCGCCTCACTACCTTTACTCACATATTGATCCTAATCTTTATTTCTTAATTTTTGCGTAAAAACTTCATGTGTATAAGAACACAATATGATTCATAACACACCGCACATATAGATTTTAAGCACTTGACCCTAATTGCAACCACTATATCGACGACATTAATGCAGCGAACAGCAGTTTTGTCCTGAATTCAACTAATGGTGTATTATAGAAAATAAATATTGTAGTGTTTTTTTTTATTATTGAAATGCTACTAAAGAATAATAGGCGACAATTTATGACTTTGCGGTACCATAAATTTGGTGTTTATGTATTAGTCCGCAAATCTGTACAAATAAACAACGTGAAGTGGAAGTAATAATGTCGGTCGTTAAAATGTCATTTTAGAATTAAGGTAGTTGCGCTTTAGCTGATATTGGATGGAATAGTTAAGATTCTGCAGGAAACTGCCGTAGTAGAAAATATCTATAATCAGCTTTAAAGGAAAACTATTTACATTTCTATTTAACTTTATAGATAAAAGTAATTTTTTTTAGCACATCATTTTATAATAGAACTAGCTTTCCCGGTTCGATTTGCTTCGCCCGTACTTACAATGAACATTCTTATGAATTTTAGCAATACAGGCAAAATTCAAACGCTTTATAAGACTACCCATTTATGTGACTGTAGGTTTATCTCATTGGTCTTAGTGCTTTTACCACTTTAGTCACTTTTTATCCCTAATAGTACGAATTTCAAAAGATATAATTAGTATCGCACAACTCAAATGAACTGTTATCCCTTCTAATTCTATATGAAGCATACATATATAGCTTTATATAGTTTATAGCTTTAGCTCTTTGGTCTGGGTGATGATACCAGTTTCATTTCTATTCGGCCTTTTTACCCTTAAATGTTCGAATTTTTAAACATCCCATCTAGCTGCTCTCTAATTCTACAGGAAGCATTTCTATACACATTTTCGTAGCTCTACCTTTAAGCATTTGGTCTGATACCAGTTTTATCCCTTTTTCGGTATTTTTACAAGTAAAAAATTAGTTTCGAGGAATAACCACATAGTACAACTAAAATATTCACTTTAATTTTTGAGAAATTTATTACCAATTTTATCCCTTTTCAGTCCTTTTTACCCCTAAAAGGTAAGAATTTCGCAAACCCTCCTTACTTCGTTCTATTTCCATAGGGAGCAAGCGTATATAACTTATCATGATTGCATCATTTGCCGTTTGGTCTGAGCGATAGTAACATTTTTATTCCATTTTCGATTTTTTGTTAACCAGAAACATCGGATTTAAAAAAAATACTTCAATCCAATTTGATAGTAATCATTTCCATATCAATTTTCGCTATTAAACCATTAGCAGATTGGTTTAGGTAATGATACAACTTTTATTAGTAATTTTGACCCATAAAAGTACGAGTTTCTAATAACCCGTTCTTAGCTATCAATATAACCGACAAAACAATTGTTTCAAAAGGGGCGTGGCACTGCCCATTTCCCAGCGAGACGTAATCCCCCATGTACCATTTACATATGTAGCAAATCTCATCTTCATACCTTTAATGGCTCGCGAAATATGACAGATTGAAATTTTGGTTCGTTGTCTAAGTATGTTTTCATGTAGCCTATGATAGAGACCCTACGGATAGTACTACGGGAGTGCCACATAATCCCCAAAATCAAAATCCCCAAACTCAAAATCCCCAGCCAAAAAAGAAATCCCCAAAATCAAAATCCCCAAAATCAAAATCCCCAAGCACAAAATCCCCAAACACAAAATCCCCACACTTTTTTGGCGACAGTGTCACAAAATCCCCAAACACAAAATCCCCAAATACAAAATCCCCACCGTACATTCTGGTATGTTTCGGTTTCTTTTAGCGACAATATTCCGCGCACTCAAAACTCAATTGAAGCTTATAGACTCAAAACTATTGTAGGAAAAAAAATGCGGCGTTTATGAAAATATTAAAGAGTTAGGGAAAGAATTTATAGAAATAAAAACAAAAATAACCAAAACATAATAAAAATAAAAAAAATGTGGACCGTCTCAAGAAAATTAAAACAGTTGTTGAATCTCGAGCTGATTTGGAAAAATTAACCTATTTCGCACCCATATTGCATAATATTTCACTTTGCAATTGTTATCTTTATGTATGAAATGTAGTAAATGTATTTTGCTTAAACCGTAAATATTGTTTTTTTTCATTTATTATTAATGCAAGTGTCCTCAATAAATTTTGTGTATATTTCAGTTTTTGTAAATAAATTTTCATTATAATAAAAAAATTTCTGTTTTTTAATTATGCTTGCCAGATCATATAATAAAAAATCATCACTGGAGATGCTGGAAAGAATCCTAGCAAAACGTCGGATGTATAAATGTTTAAAATAATCTTTTAATTATACATCAAAATGACCTTGAAAGCCTGATAACAATTAATTTTTTAAAAAGTAATTTCATTTCAATACCTACATTTGTAAATTTATAATTTAAATTTTTAATTTTCCAGAAATAATTTCAAACACAAAATCCCCAAATTCTGTGTGATAATCATTCAAATTATGTTAAAAATCGCGGCGATTTTAAACATAATTTGAATGGTCATCACACAGAATTTGGGGATTTTGTGTTTGGGGATTTTGTATTTGGTGATTTTGTGTTTGGGGATTTTGATTTGGGGATTTTGATTTGGGGATTTTGTGTTTGGGGATTTTGGTTTTGGGGATTTTGATTTTGGGGATAACGTGGTACACCCTAGTACTACACAGTGAAAATTTCATTGCAATCAGTTCATTTATTTCGCACAAAAAACGATTTTTGCAAAAGGGGCGTGGCACCGCCCATTTTCCAGCGAAACGTAATCCTCTTTCGTACCTACAATGGTTCAAAAGATACAGTCATTTTATAATTCCAGTTGTATGGGGAGGTGCCACGCTCATTTTTTCCCCTTTCAGTTCGAATTACCAAAAATCCCTTTTTAGTGCGCGCCTACATCATAAAAGATACCTACATTCTAAATTTTACAGTTCTAGCTTTAGCCGTTTGGGCTGGGGAGTGATCAGTCAGTCACCCAAGCCTTTTTTATATATAGACTAGCTGACCGGGCAGACTTCGTCCTGCCTAAAGAAGTATTGACTGAAATTTAACTTTTTTTGGTTGGAATAAATCTTCGGGTTGTGTTAGTTTCTTTTGATATTCGCATCGAAATTTAACAAAAATTTTGAGGTATATTGAAACATAAAATAGCTTTAATGACAGAAATTTATTGTAATGCTTTTGATAATAGAGTATGTATGGAAGAACCAAAGAAGTGTACATATTTAAATCAGTGGGTCATTCTACACGTGAACATGCAACATAAAGGTGTTCATGCGAAAAATTTGGATTTTTCAAATTTGAATAGACTGTTTCTCAGATTTATTGAATGTCATTGCAAATTTTAACCGAACTGGAAACTTTAGTCATTTAAATCTAACGGCAAATCCGTGAGTATCATTGTTATACATAGTAGCAACACTTCGGTTCCCTTATATTTTCTGGGTAAATTAATTTAAGAAGGATAACTCAATCATGTATTGCTTCTTAAATCCTATAATACGCGATCAAGGGGTTTGAACGATTTTTTGTGTGTCATAGTACACTCATCCCTCATTATGATTTGACATGTTTGCAACATTTTTTAACTTGATAACTCATGTGCGGTTCTCGAAAAATTTAAATTTTTTGCTCTATTCTGCAACATCTAAAACAGCTGCGCAATACAGGAGGATGCAATAGCCAACGGGATCAAACATTTTGCAAAATAAGCAATAACAAAACCCATTGGTGCAATAAGGAAAAAAAACCTCCACACTCATTCGTAACTGCTAATATTACACTGTTGTATGACGTTCGTCGATCTAAATGTAATAGAATGCAGATTTGAGAAATGTTTAAATTCGTGATTATTCGATTTTTTCTGCCGTAGATCTCAGTTACATACACCACTTGTCTCAAAAAATTGCATACCAAATATCAAGTCCTTCAGCTATTGCTTTTGGGAAACAGAATTTGGCAGGTCTACCCCTTATGCTTGATCACGAATATTGGTGTTTATTCCACATCCTATTTCAAATCCACCCTTTTTCTTTAGAATACGTATATTAACCTTAATTGAATCCACAACAAATTCCATTACCATTCGCAAAATTACGTCCTACAGACGGAGCCACGCCCAAAGATCTAGGCCATCAGATATTGCACTTTTACAAATTAGGTCCTATGAGTAGGGCTATTCCTACTAATCTAGTACTTCAGATACCGCACTTTAACAAATTAGCTCCTGGGGCGGGATCACGCCTTATAATCTAATCCTGCCAGTTTTTGACCTGATAATATTGCATCCACACCTGGTTTTAAGTCACTTATTTTAGTAGTACGCCAGATATTGCATTTTTGTTAATGGGGTGGAATGGATTGGCCTCACCTCAGAGACATCAGTTAAATGCTGTAGCATCCACTGAGTTGCAAACAAACTCAATTTAAATCTTATATACATACATAAATATACCATTGTCTGTATCATTTGAAAATTCAAATATTGACAAATTTAACATTGACATAATATTTAAATTTTCACAATTTAAAACTTTTGAAAATTTTTTGTATGGGAAAATCGAAAATCGACTCAATAAATGGACCACATGATTCAAATGCAATCTTTAAGTAACCTATAACGATCCTCGAAAGATTGTCTTTCTATTGATGCCGGTTTGTTGCACATCTGTTGGGTGGTTTTGAAGTCTATAGCGGACATACGTAGAAACAAATGTTCACTTTTATATATATAGATAGATAGTGACAAAATGCGAAATAGTGAATCATTCTGTCATGAGGGATTTTCTAATTTGAGTTTTCTGATCATTATTCACTTAGCAATAACTAAAATCTCTCATTAGAGGTTCCGAGCAATGTTGCAAATGTGAGAAGGTGCAATATTGCGCAACTTATTGGCATGCTACCACCTATACCTCTTAGAGAGTAGGGAACAGAAGTTACAAAAGCTTATAACGCACACGTTATAATGACCATGATTTAATGCTTTTAGAGATTGACGGATGTCCCCGATAAATACAAGGCCGACAACACCACCATACAAGAAATGCCATCGACGGAACTATAAGGCACACAACGAAAAAGCTGTAACAATTTTTACAGCTGCCATGCAGAAAGATACGAATTTGGATGTTGATTCAGAGTCGGTAAGAGACTTCGGCAAGAGACATCTGAACTCGCCTCTATCTGCATTAAGAAGAAATTGTTTTACGTCTTGGTGATTCAAAAAATCTATCAATCTGTAAAAAAAGACACATGCTGCTCGCGTATGCAGATTATATAGATATCATGAACCAAGGACTGCGGGATCTTACTTTAAAATTATATTAACTATTGACTTTTTGATGTCAAATTCCATGCGATGGATTACTGTGGTACTATTTATATTATCTTTATTATTGCATCTTATTGGCGAAGGTCTCTATTATTCAACTTATTCGTCATATTATGTTATTCAAAACAGTTTTATATTACTAAGTCAAATTAAAAAATACAGTCTTATAAATTTCAACGCATTTAATACCTATTTCCAGCGACTTTCTGCCATTTGCAAATTCGTTATTAGAAAAATGTCTATCTATCGACAATACGATATTGGCACCACTTTTCTCTAATGTCCTGACCTACATTAACAACAATATTATTGTCCTTTTCGTATAATGTTTTGTTTTGCTTACATGCTATAATGATAATAAACTCAGCTGCTCTCTTTCCCTTAAGAGAACGAATTATTTAACCCCTAAACGTATAACAAAGATATTGGTTTTTATATGTAAGTACGTTTATTCCGTTGAGGACTTTAAAGATAGTTTGCTTGACAAAAGCAAAATTGTTGTAGGATTTTTTTTAAAACTTTATTTTGATTTATTTTTATCTTAATAAAAAATTAATTAATTTATTTTGAATTTTTTTGGACTTCATGATTTATATGTTAGTTGGGTATTTCCCAATATGTACTGTAAACTTATACGTATGAGTTACGGGGAAAATAATTAAATGTAACTCATACGTTCAGCTTCACAACAACATTGAAGTTGAAAGTACGATTTCAAAATAGTTATTAAATTAAATTAATTGTTGTATAATACATTTGTGACCATATATATAAGCATTGAACCATAAACTTTAATAAGATTACAGCAAATATGTCCCGAAAATTACACTGTACACACCCACCTCACCTTTGTTATACATTTAAATGAATCGTCTAGATATCGTTATCACTTTTCTTTTGTATTATTTTGTTTGTTTTCACTTTTTGTTTTATTTTATTTTCTAGTCGCATATTTCATGTCAACATCTAATTTGCCTTTGCCACGAAAAATAACCAAAGTCTTTCGAATCCATGAGAAACCCAATAAAGACATTAGAATCAGGCAAATAAATACAACAAACAGATAAACAAAACGAAATGTTGACCATTTTCTTCTTGACATTTTTGGAACTTCTTACGATACAGCAAATGCAGAGTGGAGAGATAGTATTGCGTGTGAAATTTTATTTATATTTTAATAGAAATATCAAGAAAAAGACAAATCACTGGGAGAAGAAAATATTTAAGGTAATTTAGAGAATGTAGGGGAGTTTTTAAAGATTTTTAAACTTTTAACAATGTTAAATTTACAGGCAATGTGTGTTGAAAACGTACGCTTAATTTAGCAATCAAATTTTATAAGACACTTCTAAGAAGTTGTTTTTGACAAAGAGTCATTGGAAACGGACATTGTAACATGGTTGGCGGCATCCAAACCTAAAACAAACAATGCAAGAAAATTCACTTTTTCTCAAAGAAGAAGGCGTAACAATCGTCATCGCGACATGGTTGTCAGTACACGCAACTATCATGTGTGTTACATGCATTCGACCGTTTTATCCAGCCCCCACGGGAAGCTCGGATTATTCGTTTTAGACTAAAATAAATGCGAGAAAAAGTTTTCTTTTAACTCTTGTCCTTACTTGGCAGCATACATTCATCAATTAAACGCTTTGGTTTTAAGGGCTCCATAAGTTCAGATAACAAATACTTAACCCCCTTCATCCAACGAATTATTGTCGTTCTTCCGACCGCAACCATCAAGTATATTGTCGCAAACTTTTTGAGCTGGAGCAATCTCAGTCATTCGCAAAATATGTCTCAGTCAGCGCATTCGCTTCACTACGTCGATGTTGTTATATAGTACATGATTCATAAAAAGACGATGCTCTCCGTTAACGATGACGTCTCCGACATGACACGATGACATGATGGGATCCACTCTAATAGAACCTAATACAATGACGCCGCTAAGACCCGATCTAATTTCAATGGTGCATATTTATATCTCTTATGTGGGAGTACCATATTATCTGGCAAGTAAAAGTTCAAAGCTTTGCCACACACTTCATACCCTCACCCTACGAGTAGGTGGGTATATATCTATTGATACGACCCAAAAGTGTAACATATAGAAGGAGTCACTATAGAAACTATGTTTCTTTGAACTATATTCGATTCATTACTTTTTAAGTCGTTTGAGCCATGTCCGTCTGTCTTTCTGTCTGGGTATACCTTCCCGCCCACTTTAGAGGTGGAGAAATAATATTAATGCTCCCAAGGCGAACGTTCTCAAATTCAGTATTTAGTAAAGCTATAACAAGATAAACTTTAGGAGGAAAAATTGGAAGTCTAGCTACACAATTTCTGGTACCTTCCACACAAATGTACCATTCTGTCCTCTTTAGATATGGAGTAGTAATATAACAATACACCCAACGTGATCGTGCCGAAATTTTGTATTTAGTAAAACTGTAACACGATAAAGTTTTGGAGAAAAAACTGGATGTCTAGTTAAGCCCCATCTGGTACCTCCCATACCCAAAAGGTACCGCCCATTTCCGAAATTGATTAATATTATCAATAGATCCAACTTGATTGTGCTCAAATCCTATATTAGTAAAACTATAGCACGATAAAGTTTTGGAGAACAAATTGGAAGTCTAACTATGCCCCTTCTGGTACCTACTATACAAATGTACCCGCTTTAGAGATGGAGTAGTAATATCAATACACCCAACGTGATCGTGCCTAAATTCTGTATTTTGTTAAGCTATAACAAGATAAACTTTAGGAGGAAAAATTTGTAGTCTAGCTACATCCTTTTTAGTTCCTCCCATACAAATGTACCATTCCGTTCACTTTAGAGATGGAGTAGTAATATCAATACACCGAACGTGATCGTGACTACATTTTGTATTTAGTCAAGCTAAATCAGGATAAAATTTGTAAGTCTAGCCACGCCCCTTTTGGTACCTCCCATATAATTGTACCACTCCGCCCACTTTAGAAATCGAGTAGATATATCAATACATATACTAGAAAATTTTATTTTTTACTGAGGGTGAGGGTATATGTAATTCAGTTTTCCCGACTGAAACTTTCTTACTGGCTATTAAGTCATACGGCTTAACTCCATCTACATATCATGTGTTGAGCCGATGTGTTGATCTCCAATTATATTCAGTTATCTACTCTCCTCTAAGTCTCATCGGAGGTAACGTTCCATTTAGGTTACTCAAGATTGCACCTTTTCATAGTTGCAACCACAGAACGGATGTCCAGTGACAATACCAAGTGAATTATATCTGATCCTATTGCGTATTCAGTATTACCTGAAAAGAAGAAATTACTTGGCAAGTTGAATATGTTATTTATAAGGTAAACAAGTCTACTGCATCAAAAAAATTTCTTCCAGCAATCTCCAGTGCTTTCCAGTTATTTTTAAGCAGCATATTCCGTTTTTGCTACTTTCCGTGTATGGAATACTACAGGATGACATTAAAAACATTATAAAATTATCACAATAAATTATTACAATGTGTTTATAAAAACACATATATATATATGTGAGTGTGTGTGGGGCATTGTCCGTGTTATCACTTCTACTATATGATTTATGTGTTTGTCTAAACTTACTTGATGATATATGTGCATTCTAACATCTCTGATATACAAGTTATAAGTGTAAGTTATCCAAAAACAAATATTTTATTATCAAACAAAACCATAACAATGCGTATTATGTGTTCTTCATCCCGGCTATAAATCATATTTGTATATGATATTTACAGAGAGGGGGAACATCTAAATGATTATGCAAAAGAAAATGAAAATAATTTCACAATTTAATTGTACAAAGAATAAACCAATGAAGCTTGCAATGATTCAATAGAAAATGTAGATGTGGAAAATAAAAAACATTAAATTTTTTTTTTTATTCAATAGCGTACAAATGTTTCAATTGTGACAGTATGAAGTAATTTTTGCAAACAAGTACATAAGTTTACTATTTGCGCTTCATATGATTGGCGTTTAATAGAAAAAAGTATAATAAATTGGATTTAGTGACTTAAATATAAAATCTATATTAAAGGGCAGCAACATTTTAGATTATTCAGACATAGCTCCCTAAAGTTTTTGGAAAATGACAAGTTTTCTAGTTAACAAATGTTCCAACTAATTGTTGTTTATTTCCTAAGCATTCCATTCCTCTGCCTTCAGGTACAATCTAAACCATCCTCGAGTACATCGAGCGCATAACTGCTGTAACTTTTTCGCTTACCATTATGCTTTTAATACATCTGCAAATAATGTCACTTTCACCTTGGTGCAGATAAACGTAAAGGTTCCAACTAATAGAAATTCCTGTTACATCATTCGCAAATTTTTTTTGTGTTCCATTGTATTTGCTTTTTAAGCTGTTTACACGTTTAATTTATGTCGACAGTTATTACACGCCAAGAAATTGTTTGAAACGTGAAGAAATGCAATAAACCTAACATCTTTAGTGCCGGCAAAATAACTTCAAATACTTTAAGCCAATTTGCAGCGTAAACAAGAGACGGGAAAAACACACACAGAAAGTATCTGCACAATGAAACTTTGTATTCCTTTTGTTGTGCGAAGAAATTTAGAAAGATATATTACCATAACATAGTTTCGGTGTCAAGTCAAAATCATTCACAGAAACGTAAATGCAGTTTATAAGTTGAAGCACGCGATTTTTTCTTTGAATTCGTTGAATAAATATACGTTGAATAAATACATCCCAACGTAAGTGGTAGGTGTTTTTGTATTCGTTGAATTTCCTTTGTTATTACACCTGCCGTGCTTTAGAATTTCATAACCAAATAAAAGTTTTTGTTTTCTTTATCATGTGTATTCTGTTTTTGACTTTATTATTAAGAAACGATTCCCGTTGCTTTACCACTTCTGGTGCAGGTATTGGTTATACAATTTTTGGCGTTCTGCTTTTAAAAAAATTTCGTTTGATTTTCTTGTCATTCACCTGTGGCTATTTTATATTGGAAATATTGTTATTGTTGTTTTATTTTCTATTTTGATGTTTAAGATTATTTCTGAATCAATTAAATAACGAAAATTGAATAACGAAAACTTCAAATTGTTTTAATTTACTTAAAACCATCGCAGAGGCAACAAAAAAAGATATAAAAATTAAATTTAAAAAAAATAAATGAATAGGGCATTTATATTCATATAAACTCAGCTGCCAGTGTCGCTCGAAAATCGCGTCGGTTACAATTGCATCCTCTCATAATCAAATTGTTGTTAATTCAAGACAATCACGCTAAGCGACTTGAGAGTTACCAAATAGGCACAGTAGTTTAAATGGACAGTAAAAGAATGGTTAAGAATCTTTTTGGAGTATTATCTAATTTGAGTTTTCTCTGAGTAGGTAACAGAAGTAATTGAAGTACAACACAAAGCTCTCTAAGTGGCATTGGCGGTGCTTAATAAGCTAATCTTCTAAAATAAATAAATTTTCATAAAAATACAAAAAAATATAAATACAATACCTCTCTCCCCAAACAGAGAGAACCAAAGCAAACGTTATAGGGATAATTTGTTAAAGATGTGCACCATGAATACCTGAACTTTATACAGAGGTGGTGAATGTTGATGTTATGTGAATATTGACAACTATAATTTTGAAACCAACTCCACCAGACACTGATCCTACCTTTCTTAATGGCACAAGCGGTAAATCTATTATGGGATCTATTATTATACAACAGCCAAGCTGGGGGGTAAGAAATTCCAATTCAGGGTGTAGGTACTACGTTGGTATAGTAAAACTGCCTTTATATTTGTTACTTATCTTGATATTTGCTAGTTTAGCTTTTCAGCTATAACTCAAAAACCATTGATGATTTCTCATTTCAGTCTTCAGCTGAATTGTAGCTGAAACTTAAATAAATGATTTCTATAAATATATCCAAGTAAAATTTAAAAATTTTTCATAATTTGTTCCCAACAACTCTAAATTTCTGTGATTAATAGAAAATTAGTGATTGCTGACATATTGAATGACGTTCTGCACAAAGGCAGAACGTTGCAGCGATCGGACGTGTTTTTTATCCCTCCGCTATTTACACTGTTTATCTAACCACTTATCCCTAGTAAAGTGTACAAAAACATTCTAACACTCGAATATTGTATCTTTTTATTCGTTGCCATACGAATACTTATCAATACCAATAAACATCTGGTGTTAAATCAAAACAAAAGTTAAATCTAAAACTTGGAAAAGAAAGCCAAAACAATAACTTAAAACAAAACAAACCAAACGCGAAACAAAGAACAAAAATTACAACAATAAAAACAATGAATCCACCATCGCCTAAGAGATTTAGGGAAATATCTCTCCGTGAGAGCGCCGCGCGAACACCGCGACTATCTGACTCTCCTCTACGTCTTCTACAAATAGTGGACACAAGGCTAGAGAAACAAACTGTAGAAATACATAAACAACTCAAAGAGCTGTTCGAAGAGAGTGAGGCTCGACTCTTAAACCAGCTAGAAAAGAGATTGTGCGAGAGATTAAATGAAATGCGTTTGGACATTGTTAATGTGTGTGAGCGCGTAACTAAGCTTGAAAGTGAAGTTAGAGAACAAAAAACAGAATTTCAAAACAAAATATCAGAACTGAAAACAGATATAGCAAATGTAATGGAAAAGACAAATAATGTAAACACAGTGCCAACCGAAAGTATGCATCTGAAATCTGAGTTAAAAGACTTACGCCGTAAAATTTCAATATGGTACTCACTACACAAGTATGTACAACGTATGAGTAATATCATTTGTATGTGGATTTGATATTAAGCATACGTACATCGTTCCAATTTTGTGTATTTATGGTTAATAACACAGTACAACATACTATCTAGGACGGCCGTGGCATGATGGTTAGAACAAGCCACTAAAATGTGGGACATTAATGGTTCGATTCCTGCCTCTAGTCATTTGCATTTTTTTCTTTCATTTGCGGTCCCCTCTATGTTGTCGACAGCAACTTCGCAGTGTAGTGTCGAGTCAATGTCTAGTAAAACCTTCTCAACTGGTACAGGAGGTTGCGACCGGATGGAACAGGTGAAAGAGCTGTTAACTGAACTTGGTACTAGCTATAGAGAGAAAAAGACCGATTTTTTTTCTACTTGCTTGTTAGCCGGCTGGTTGGTAGGCGGTAAAACTTGAGTAAACCTTAACTGCTCCTTATGAAAACTTTTCGGTGTTAATATTTTCAAAAGCCATGTAATGAGATTGTAAATGTGCAGAATATCCCGACCCCTTCTGGTACCTTCCAAACAAAAGGACCTATTTTTGTGAAAATAATATTTCTCCAATAACTGTCAAACGGACAACTGGAGTAGATTTAAATTATGTCAACTTAATAACATCTTCATAACAAAGAAACCCTCAGAAAACCAAAAACATGGCCACACCGCTTTTGTTAGCTCCCATATAAATGACTGAATTGACGTTCATAGTTTTACATGCACATCGTTTTTTTAAGTTACTAAATTCAGTTATATTTTGTGTAAGATGTACGCTTATGAGTATTTGACTCTGGAATGAATATCTTCTGGTATCCCCCACATAAAAGGATCTATTTTTGGAAAATTATTTTTTCTTCCATAAATTTCAAACGGATAACTAGAGGACAATTAAATATAGCCAGTTAAAAAATTTTGTAATATTAGTCAAATCCTTTCAAACCCGAAACGGTTGCCACACTACTTTTGGTACCTCCGATATACATTACCGAATTCTTCCCCATAATTCCGTTAGTACACTGAATTCAATCATATTGTGGAAATATATTTGTGGATAATTGTGGATATTTCAATTTCGTCTGTTTATTTATATTTTAATGGCGGACAAACGGAACTATTTAACTCACCCTTTTGTATTTGAACAACTCATGAATTAAACAATATCATACATAATGTGAGGGTATTTTTCAGTTAGTTTACATGATAGAAATTTCTGTGCTGGTTATACGAAGACGAAAAACCCAAAAGAAAACGTCGCATGGTATAAATCAATCATTTGCCCAAATAAAGTACCATTATTTAACGTTACTTTGAATTATTTCTTAAATAATTTCTCGCAGATTATCACATATTGTAGTGTTTTACCTTTGGTGTGTTTGGCCACTTAGTTAGATTATAAAATAATTAATTAACGAATAAACATTTGTCTTCATTCATTAAATTGTATTGTGAAGAGGTGAGACCATCTATGATGATTGAATTAGCTCTAAGTGATTATTAATTCAGCTACAATTGTATGCATTAGAAGCGTTCACTTTTATATGCAGAGAATAAACAATAGAAATTTGTTAAGAGAAAAAAATAATTATTATATGTAGAGTAGACTCATTAGACTAATTACATGCGAAGATATTTTAGTATGGTAAAAAGGGGTGAATATTGCTAACATCTGCATTAAGTAAATTGTAGTGTGGTGTCTTAGATATCGAATGGAGTCAACATTTAGTTAGATTAAATTACTTAATTATTAAGTATTAGAGCTTATGTGGTGTATATCAAAAAGTTTGCAATAGCATTGTTGTACGCAGAACGCACGTTGTGCTAAGCCGCCATATGACTACTTATATGAAACTGAATTTACAGTAGCTGCTTACGTATTTTGTAATCAATCCGCACCAACGTGCCATGGCATCTCGACTCAGTATATCCCGTTTAATGTTTTTACTATTATTATTAATCTACTTAAATTTTAAAATTCTTTCAAGTCCACTATATCATGAGTTTAATTAAGTGACCTAATTGCAGTTAATTTTTCGCAATTAATACATCATAAATATGAACTTTATTAATTATGCATTTTCATAAATTATGGCATTAATATCTGTGTGAATGCGGTACTCCTGGTGCATGGATATTCTTTGTGTGTCGGTATTTACACACAATATACGTTCGCATGTATGTTACACACACACACATTAAACCGACTTAATTCGAACGGTTTTTATTATGTTAACCAGAGATTTTTTTCTCGTCAACTTCCATGCCGGAAATTCATATTTCATGATTAATTGTAACAAAATAATTTTAAATTCATTAGCACATGACTACGAGTATAAACTGCCACAGTAAAAAAACAGCAAAAAATTCGAAACTTTGTATTTGCAGAAACTTATTAATAATGATTTATTGTAAGTGAAGAGTCATGCATAACAATTTTAAATAAAAACATTGAGCAATATCATGGCATTTGATTTGGTAAATAGTTTAAGTCATCATGTCCTGAAAACTAATTAATTTATAGAGTTCAGTGAGCTGATTTTGCGATATAATATAATATTGTAATAATTCAAGCTGTTAGATTGTGACAAGGGTGTCACACCAGCTCATAATATTAAGAGTGATTCAGTTGCGTACTATCGGTGTGCAGTGGCACTCAAATTTGTTAATGGTATTATCAATAGTGAACTCGAAAGGTCGAATATGTTCACCATATGTTGGCGATGTGCACAACACTGTTTTTTGTAATACAGTTGGATAGTAGTTTTTTAATTGTCAAACAATTATTTTCCTCTCCTGTCCATCTAATCCCCTGAATGGCGGTAATGTTAGAATTGAATTTTTTGACGACAATCGTCAATCGGATAGAAGAACCTTCCCTATAGAGCGTCCGGACGTTATAAGTCTTAAATCATGGAAATCTTCTCATATATGATTGGGTATCAAGATTTTATTTTCAGACTCACATCAGGACCTAGGTAAATGTAGTTAAATAAATTCGTAATACAGGTGAATAATTTGAATACATCCTTGAGGTAAGAGAATTTGCATTTTCGTTTAAAACAATTTTGGCATATGACTCTATTAAATATGCTGTTATGAGATTTCAAATTTATTCAATTATGCACAGATTCAATTCACTGTACCTACGGTATGTTCATAGTATTTGCTACGACACTTTGTATTAATTGAGCGACATCCTAAAAATTTTTTATTATAAAGTACACATCGTAATTAGTTTACTTCTGTCCATATCTTTAAGTTATTAATAACTTATTACCGCATTATTTAAATAAAACCTGCAAATTCAAATACCAATCATTCCTGTTTCTCTGAGTTTCTTCCTTGACAAATGAACATAAGCACGCAAAATCTGAATTATATTTAATTTATAACACATTTTTTATAGGTTTCTGCGTATTTTCGCATGTGGTAATTGACTTTGAGCTAGAAGAATATTTTAGGTTATTAGGCACAATATATTCATGAGATTAACTAGGTAATTAATCATATGTAATAGAGAGGGCACAAATTAACACTCACACAAATGGTTAGATTTTATTTTGCAGGTTATCTGGAAAGGAGATCTCAGTGCCAATCATTTAAAGTTTCATTCAGGCTAACTGGCTCCTAACTACTCCACCCCAAAGTCTTTCTGTGAAATGCTGGTGGATATTGTTTCACCCTGAGTTATGGTTAGGATATATTAGGTAGTGTAATCAAAAACGACTTGTTTGGTTTTGATTGTGGAACAAGACTGATCTTTCGACCGAATTTGTCCCGACATTTATTTGAAAATAATTCTTAAAGTTTAATACAAGTGGGAGTGGTTATAAGTAACTTAATTTCTAAATTTATCTATAAGCTTACATTAATTTACTTATTAATATTTTTGGGGTTATTCAATCCCAATTATTCTACTTAAATTTACCCTAGAGTTTCTTTCATTTGATTGGTCGACATTGAGTCATTATTAGGAATCAATTTCCCCCTTTCATATTAATTTGATTCTGCCTTTTACTGTTTGATCGCATTGACCGTGGTCATGGTTTTGTATGTACATTCTGTTGAATTTACTCTAATGTATTTGCATTGGTTGCAACTAGAGTGTTCAAATACCTCCTCTTTTTAGAAACCCGGTTTCCGAGTTATTCGAAACCGGTTAACCGGTTTTTTTTCGGTTTTTTCCAAAAAAGTTAAAAATATTTATAAAAGAAAATAATTTGGTTTAAAAAAAAGCATTTATTTAGTATGTAATATCAATACACCCAATGCGATCGTGCCCAAATCCTACATTTGGTAAAACTATAGCAGGACAAAGATTTGGAGAAAAAACTGGAAGTCTAGCTACGCCCCACCTGGTACCTCCCATACCCATCAGGTACCACGCACTTTAGAAATCGATTAATATTATTAATAGATCCAACGGGATCGTGACCAAATTCTGTTTTTAGTAGGGCTCAAACAGGATAAAATTTTAAAGAACCAATTTGGAAGCCTAGCCACGTACCTGCTGGTACCTCCCATACAAATGCACCATTCCGCCCACTTCAGAGATGGAGTAGTAATATCAATACACCCAACGTGATCGTGTCCAAATTCTGTATTTAGTAAAGCTAAATCAGGATAAAGTTTTTAAGTCTAGCCACGCCCCTTCTGAGACCTCCCACACAAATGTACTATTTCGCCCACTTCAGAGATTGAGTAGTAATATCAATACACCCAACGTGATCGTTCCAAAATTCTGTATTTATTAAAGCTAAATCAGGTAAAGTTTTGAAGAAAAAAACTTTAAGTCTATCCACGACCCTTCTGGTACCTCCTATACAAATGTACCACTTCGCCCACTTTAGAAATCGAGTAATGATATCAATATACTATAAAATTGATTTTTGAGTCAATTCTTCTGTTTCGTTTTTATAAAGCTTGATACAGAAAACACGCGCTCACTTATTGTGGAAGTAAGATTTATTGACAAAAGAGCGTTTAGAAGAATGTTGAGCTTTTCTGTCCTTTTATTAAGTCTATCAAAATAGTTGAAATCATCATATAGGCTTGTGTCTTTGCAATTTGTTTTCACTGGTGGATTTTGGATGTTATTTATTGTCTTATTTAAATCGTTGCAAATACTACCATTAGGAGCTTCCCCCATCTCACAATCTGAACTGCAGGATAAAGGATTAGCTTGTAGGATATTTTCCGGTCCTAATACATATAATTAGAGTATTCAATGTTTGTAAACGAGAATGTTTTTAGAAGCTTTGTAAAATTTTAAATTAAATTTTAAATTAATTTAGAAAAAACTTTTAACGTTTTATAAACGAGATTGTTTTTAGAAGCTTTGGAATTAAAATTAAATTTCAAATTAATTTACAAAAATATTTTTACATTTTTTAAACAAGAATGCTTTTAGAAGCTTTGTTATATTTTAAAATACAATTTCAAAATAATTGAAAATAAACCGAGTACGCGAAGGAAAAAACTCGGTTAAATCGGTTATTCGAAAATGGCATTATTGCAAAAACCGGCATACGGTTTTAAATAAAAAAAACCGATTTACGGTTTTTCGGTTTCGGTTTTGAACACCCTAGTTGCAACTCATGTATGTGAGTGTGAGCGTTTGGTTTTATCGATATATCTCGCTGTGCTATTTTTCATGCGAGCCTCATACGCGTTTAATTTTAAGTATGTTTTCGTTTTTGTTCTGATGTGTTCATTAAACCCGGATCAGTTTACACCAATGCTAAGTGGATCATAATAATGAATCATAAGTGCGGTCAGAACAAAAAGAAAAAGTTAAAATCATAACATCAAATTACTTAGACCACACAGACAGTGAATGCACTTATTGGAATTTATTCTGTGTTTCGTCACAAGACCGGCGTGCATTGCAATCAAATGTTAAATTATGTCATTTGGATTCATGTTAGGCATAACGAATAAGTGTTGGTTCTTGTCGCCTTATGAATCCACTACAGTAGGTTGCAATACAGCACACAGTCTACGACACTTGTGATACCAGTAACATGCTATATATATATCACTTACTAGCATTTTTTGTGAATTTGTTCAGTTATTTAATGCAGGGCTTGATATGGTTTTCGAACATCCTAGTCCTTAATGCTGGGCAACCCATGAGCAAGTATTTTGTTGTTTCTTTATGCCCCTTCATGTAATCTACAGAGAGTGGAATTTATACAGCCTAATCTAAGAGCATGTTTTCAAAGAAGACTTCTCGACAATTTACATGCCAGAGAACCCTAGCTTATTTACAAATTAGAGAGAGTCTTCAATTATCATTAAAACCAGTAAGAAAGTTTCAGTCGGGCAACCCGACTTACATATATCATCACCCTCAGTAAAACAAAAAATGTTCTATTATATTGATATTATTACTCGATTTCTAAAGTGGGCGGAGTGGTACATTTGTATGGGAGGTACCAGAAGGGGCGTGTCTAGACTTCCAGATTTTTTTCTCCAAAAATGTATCCTGTTATAGCAGAATTTGGGCACGATCTCTTTGGGTGTATTAATATTATTACTCCATCTCAAAAGTGGGCGGAAAGGTACATTTGTATGGGAGGTACCATAAGGAGCGTCGCTAGACTTCCAATTTTGTCTCCAAAACTTTATCCTGTTATAACTAAACAAAATACAGAATTTGGGCACGATCGTGTCGAATGTATTGATATTATAACTCCATCTCTTAAGTGGGCGGAGTTGTACATTTGTATGGGAGGTACCAGATGGGGCGTGTCTAGAATTCCAGATTTTGTATATAAAATTTTATCCTGCTCAAACTTTACTAAATACAGGCACGATCGCGTTAATTCTATTAATAATATTAATCGATTTCTAAAGTGGGCTGTACCAGATGTGTATGGGAGGTAACAGAAGGGGCGTGGCCAGACTTCCATTTTTTTTCGCAAAAACTGTATCCTGCTATAGCCTTACTTAATAAAGAACTTGATTACGATCGCGCTGGATTTATTGATATTATTACTCCATCTCTAAAGTGGGCGGAAACCAGAATTGTATGGGAGGAACCAGAAGGGGCGGGGCCATGTAGCTCATTTGCAATACCGTAAGTAGTTTTGGGGAAATATTAAATCGTGCAAAACAAAAAAGAAGTTAAGCAAATGGTTTCTCATAGTGAATGGTTGTGAAGTTTTTCGAGTCTATGCACTTAATAAAGAATTCTCATTTTGTTGTTAATTCTGGTGCATAAGACTAGATAAACATTTTGCAATTATTATACCAAAGTCTGCTGATGAGGATTCGTGGCCGGATCCGAAACAGCTGTACAGACTGCCTGGCATTATGAGAATATCATTCTGCTCTTACTTCTTTCAAAACCCAAGGTCTTGAGCTTGAGATAAATTCCAAGTCAATGTTCATACAAACAGACCGAATAAATACAAACATAACGAAAAAAAATAATATTTAACAAAAAAAACTTTCGTGACACCCAAAAAATCATCGACGCAATTATACGAATTACCTGCTATAAAACAAATGATATATCGCTATAGGCAAACAATTTTGAAAATCATAAAAACTAAATATCGTCTAAATAAAATATCGTCCATAATATTTGTACAATATCTACATAAGAAAATTGAATTTGAACCAAATTTATTTAATAAAACGCCCAACATATGGATTGGTTTTTAATTTTTTCATATTTCCCACAGCTTCGTTGATTTTCGTCGAAGTCTTTGATGATTTCCATTTTTCGCGGCTTTTAGTTAAACCTACCTCACATTTTTAGTAAATCCACTAAATTATATGTGTATGTTATATCTTCTACCCTTCTCCGACACACATAATTTTCTTTATTAAATAAGTATTTACTTCAACCACACGTGTGTTGCCTTGCACATGTCTCGCCTACCAACGACAAAAGAAAATTATCTAAAAAATAAAATTTCGAATGCGACTTCTCCTTTTGTTTGCCTAAGCCTATGAATATTTCATTTAATGCTAAGTCTTTATAAATTTAAAGAACTTTGTTAATTGTTTAAATGTTCAAACAAACATAAAAATGGAATGACATAGGAGTTGAAAGATGTTTAAAGAAAAACACATTTGACAGGTGGTTCTGGCGCACAGCAAGAGTTTTTCTCAAGTTGTTTTAATAAACTTAAGAGCAAAGTTCTTTTGCAGTACTTTACACAAAGGAAAGACCCCAAAGAGCTGACATTATCTGAAGGTGTTGTGCTAAAAAGACAACAAGGACAACTTTTCTGTTTTGAAAGTGTTAATAATAAAATAGGGACACGAGTCAAGTGTACGGCCGACGGTGTCATGTCTGTCCCAACAGGTGTTATGTATCAAAGAACTTGATGAAGTATTTAAATGCCTTTTTATATACATTTTTGTTGAGAAGAGAGTGATAAAGTTGAATTTATATTAGTGTACATGATTTCATGACTCTAAAAAGATCGCTATCGAAAATGTTAAGCAGCAGCAAATGGTAAACAGATATATCAGATGATACGTAAGAGGTTCGTTTTTTTAATTAAACTTTAGCAGATACTTACTTATATAGTATTGAACCCTCTTAGATATGCACAAACCCATACATATATGGTTTTATAAGTGTTACATATTCACACATTGCAGTTTAATCGTTATTCTTTGTAAGATCTTACAATCCTTTTATCGTAACTTAATCATCAAAATATGTTATTGATTTAATTCCATTAAGCACAATTTGATTTAGATACACAACGCTCTTACTCCTGCCTTTTAGTTACAAGTATTTTGGTAACAATGGTTTTGTGTCTTCAGTTTTCCATGGTGAGCAAATTGAATTTGATTTTTTTCTATTTATGCGGGGGAAATACATATTAGTCGACTGCCTCAAAAACATCATTGGTGAAATATGTGTCACTTTTTTGGCTTCATGTTTTATCAGTTATGTTAAGTTTGTTTTTGTGAGAGGTTTAGTGCCTCACAACCTATGATATCAAACAACGGAAATAGGAAATGAATGTCACACAAAAGACTGTAGCAGAAAAAGAGGCACAATGTGGCCTGAGGATAAATAACACAAGGAAGTGAATTTGTACATTTTGTGTAATTTAAACAGTTTAAGAAAGTAGAGATGTTTGAATTGTTGGTTTAAATTACATCAAATAAAAGATTAAGCGACAACTTAAGCAAACACAATAAGGAACGCCTTAAATCCAAGGAAATATTTCACCTTTTACCTAGAAGTAGTATTTTTAAATTATAAAATTTAGTATAGTCTAATACTACGAAATTTAGCTGCGAGACTTGAGACTCTTGTAGTTTTTTTTTACTTTCAAACACTTAAACAAAATCCACATAGTGGGGTGGCACCACTTAAAATATATGCGCTATATAATGCTTGCTATATGTATATCGCGCCTAAGTGCAAATCTTGATGTGTTTTAAATCACGTTTAAATATCTTCGTTACAAATATGCACAAGAATAAAATATGGTAAAAACGTGAGTATCAAACAACACGAAGGAATTCTGAGTGAAGTAAACCCACGACTTATTTTATAGGGTATTCCATATCTCATTCATGGGTTGTGAAGGGAAATTAAGTTTCATTCATCCAAAACGGGTATACTATCTCGAGTTCGTCCTGGCTCATTTCATTATATTATAAACTCATACTTCTCCATGGTTTCCGCCTTTTACAAGGTCACACATACACACACTTACTATTATTCCACTTACATTCGAAACGAAAAACATATGCTCGGACAATTGTATGCGTGGCAAGAGTGCCCCCCTAATACTCAACGCTATAAATCTTCAACGTTAACCAATGTTTAATGGTCTTAAGTGGTCATTTTTCTTTCATAGGACACATGCTGATGCTGACGATGTTGCTAAACGGTCTTGTGCCTCTTTGTGTGTTTTACAAGGAATTAAAAATCGGGATGATGTTAAATTCGTCTGACGGTTTTTACTTTTACGCTTAAAGTCTTCTTCTTCTTTACTGGCAGCAACAACAGAAATTCATCTATCAGTAGCCGCACGTAGAAAACCATTCCAAACGCTTCGGTCTTTTGCGCTCCGTAGATAGTTCGTCATACCAAGCCATCGGAGTTTTGGTCGCCCCCTTCTGCGCCGCCCATCGGGTTTATTTCCGAAGACTTTTCGAGCCGGAGCGTTTTCGTCCATTCGTACAACGTGTCCAAGCCAGCGCATTCGGTCTATTTGAACGCGCTTGACCACGTCGATGTCGTTGTACAGCTCATACAGCTCATGATTCATTCGACGACGGTACTCGCCGTTCACGATGATGGGTCCAAATATCTTGCGGAGTATTTTTCTCTCGAAGACTCCCAGAATAGATTGTGTCATTACCCACGATTCTGCGCTGTAGAGCAAGACAGGTAGGATCAGAGTCTGGTAGAGCTGGATCTTTGTTTTTCGAGAGAGCGCTTTGTCGTTAAATCGCTTGCTTAGCGCATAGTAGCAGCGGTTTGCGATCAATACTCGTCTTTCGATTTCGAGGCTGACATTATTATTTTTGTTTATGGCGGAGCCAAGGTAGACAAAATCATCTACCACTTCAAAATTATACGAGTGGACTCTTTGTTCGTTGAAACAAATAACTTGGTTTTGTCCTCGTTTATCACCAGACCCACTTCAGCCGACTGCTTTTCAATGCTCGAAAAAGCCGCAGTAACATCTCGCAATCCACGCCCAATAATATCGATATCATCAGCATACGCGAGCAACATGTGGCTTTTGTTAAATATGGTGCCATTCCTGTTTACTGCTGCTTTCCGCATGATCATCTCCATTACGATGTTAAAGAGATTGCAGGACAGACTATCGCCTTGTCTAAAGCCTCGCTTGGTAGAAAATGGCTCTGTCTGTCAGTCAGTGTCATCCCGCAGAGTCGAATTAGTTTTGCGGGGATACCAAACTCAGCCATAGCATCCAACAATTTCTGTCGTATCGGACTGTCAAATGCAGCTTTGTAATCGACGAATAGATGGTAGGTATCGATCTTCATTTCTTGGGTCTTCTCCAGGATTTGTCGTAGCGTGAATATCTGGTCGGTGGTGGATTTACCAGGTCTAAAGCCACACTGATAAGGTCCAATCAGGTTCGCCAGGAGGGGCCTTTGTCTTTCACATAACGCACTAGACAGGACCTTGTATGCGATGGGTAAAAGGCTAATCCCGCGATAGTTGGTACACACACTAGGATCGCCTTTCTTAAGCACGGGACATAGGACACTCAGATTCCAATCATCGGGCATGCATTCTCTGAGCCAAATCGTGTTTATGAGCTGGTGCATGCGTGTTACCAGGTCATCGCCGCCGGCTTTAAAAAGCTCTGCCGGCAGTCCATCGGCTCCCGCAGCTTTATTATTTTTAAGCCGCGCAATTGCCGTGCTGATCTTGTTTTGGTTTGGTGGTGAACAGTCTACTCCATCGTCGATGATTGGTGCGATTTCGTCACTAATTTCGGGAACGAAAAGAGATTGAAAGTGTTCCCTCCATATACCTTTTGGTAGAACTTTCGGAACTTTGGCTGCAGGTTTGCCTTGTATGCAGCATTCATTATCTTAGTTAAAGGATTAATTACCTTTCTGTGTTAATGAACTAATCTAATCGACACTTATAATCATTACTTATTATATGACTCAAAGCCGCAAGCAAGTTTTTACTTTTATTTATTAAAATGACTTAATGGCACGAAAGACCATATCAGTCAGTGTCATCCCGCAAAGTCGAATTAGCTTCGCTGGGATTCGGACTATCGAATGCAGCTTTGTAATCGACGAACAGATGGTAGGTATCGATCTGCATTTCTTGGGTCTTCTCCAGGATTTGTCGTAGCGTGAATATCTGGTCGGTGGTGGATTTACCAGGTCTAAAGCCACACTGATAAGGTCCAATCAGGTTCGCCAGGATGGGCTTTAGTCTTTCACATAACACACTAGACAGGACCTTGTATGCGATGGGTAAAAGGCTAATCCCGCGATAGTTGGTACACACACTAGGATCGCCTTTCTTAAGCACGGGACATAGGACACTCAGATTCCAATCATCGGGCATGCATTCTCTGAGCCAAATCGTGTTTATGAGCTGGTGCATGCGTGTTACCAGGTCATCGCCGCCGGCTTTAAAAAGCTCTGCCGGCAGTCCATCGGCTCCCGCAGCTTTATTATTTTTAAGCCGGGAAATTGCCGTGCTGATCTCGTTTTGGCTCGGTGGTGGACAATCTACTCCATCGTCGATGATTGGTGCGATTCCGTCACTTATGCTGCCTTCGGGAACGAGAAGAGATTGAAAGTGTTCCCTCCATATTTGCAGCACACTCTGAGTGTCCGTGACCAGATTTCCGTCTCTGTCCTTACAGGTGGGGATCCCTGTTCCAAAACCTTTACTTTTTACCTTTTGGTAGAACTTTCGGGCCTCACCTCTATCCCTGTAGTTTTCGATATCCTGGCTCTCTCTTTTCTTCCACAGACGCTTTTTCCGTCTGAACAGGCGTTTCATCCCCCTCCTTTTCTCTTTATAACGCTCCGTCACCGCACGCGTCGCCATTGGCTGCAGTTTTGCCTTTTTTACGCTTAAAGTGCTGGTATTTAAATCTGCAATTAACTTTCTGAGTACATTACCTTTGTTGTCCAAATGATTGTGAAATTATTGCAACATTTAAATTTCACATGCACGGACTAATATTAGTGCGTGTATGTGACAGAATAAAAACTTGTATTGGGAGTCATCTAGAGGTATGGTAGATAGGTTTTGCATGTAACTGTTTAAAATGATGAGTTGCTATCAAATCTTGACTTGAATTGTATGACTTCAACTCTTATAGGATAAAACGTATAATACGTTATTATTTGCATCTATGGCGTATAAGTAATGTGAGTATTATTGTATATACAATTATATAGCTCATACGTACCGTGGCCGTTTTGTATGTTTGCACTTTTTTAATATTTTTTTATGCAATGTTTTGTATGCTAACTTGATAAGAAAATTTGTAGCTGAGGCAGAAGTTTTGGTACTAGGACTATAGGAAAGTTAGAAATATAAGCGGAAAAAACTACTAATCACAGGAGGCAAGATACGTGTGTATTAAAATTAATTAATATATGGGTTAAAATTAGGCGGTGCAGCGGCACCAGATCCCAGGGGTGCATGGTCCAATCTTAGTTATAAATCTTTGCATCTCTTCGGTTTGCACATGTAGTTTAATATTTGCGTCTTAAAATAAAATAACTCAAAAATTGCCGACTTAGATAAAATAAATCAAACCAAAACAAAATGTTTTATTGTTTGATTTTTATCAACTTTGAAATTATAATTAACCCAGTCTAAGCCTTATACTATTTAAGCTATATTGTGCTGTCGTCTAATATTTGTATGTAACACTCTCAGAAAATTACTTCCTTACATTACTTTTAATAGCCGTCTCTTTCTAATGCGGAACAAGCTAACAACACTACAATAGAAAAACTTTTTTCGTTTCCTGTTAACGCTCCATTGCCTCTCTCTCTCTCTATGACTATGTAAAACACTCTTCCTTTTGCGTTACATTTTGCTGTGTAAATTATATGGCAATGTTTATTTAAATCAAGTGCAAAAAAAAAACTTTTGAATGTGTTAAAATGTTAAACGAAGATATTTTACGCTTGATTTAAAACATTTTGCCGTTCTAAAGAATAAAGTAGAAAAAAAGAAAAACAAATTAAAATAATGTAAGTACAAAACTTTTACAAACTTCTAAGTATTTATAATGAAAAAAAAAGAGAAATACGAACTTTTCTTTGGCCTGCATATTCGTTGCTGCGTTTAAAAAGTAAACGTTGTGTTAAAGGTTGGTTTATCTTTGGCCTAATTATCCTATTTTATTTATTGTCTTTCTTGTGTTATAAGGGTTGAAATCAATGTAGTGGATTGAGTAAGGTTGGATGGCATACAATTGTTTACCATAGTGATAATAGGGAAACTTAGAATTTACAAAGTGTAATTGTTGTTATGTTTGCGAATGTTTCAGCTATGATGATAATCTGCCACTTCATTCATTATATCTCGTTAACACCATTAATTCTTGTTGTCGTTCATATATTAGAAAAGATATTGTACATTTTCATAAGACACTAAACTCTCTTAGATAATATCAATGCATTATTGTCACGAGTTATTGCCGCAATAGTGCAAATACGTCGTGGTCTAAGACTGTGGTACGAATAACTGTCCCCAGCATCTCTTTTATTCTACTCATATGTCCAAATACTATAATATTACCTTTAAAATACATACTTTGGTAGGCACTGATATGTAAAGCAATACGGTCTATCTACATCATACAACATATTTTATACAATAAACGGTTTGAATAAAGTGAAAATATGGTAGCATCTGTTTATGCGGGGAAAGATGGTTGAAAACAAATTCTTAACTATATTTTACGCATTTCTCTATTAACAAGATAAATTTATTACACGAACAGCTCTATAATTATGTTGAACAAATGTCTTTCCGATTCCTCATATCCACATATACACGGATAAAGCGTATAACAAAAATGACATACAAGAAATTATAAACTTCCCTCTCCTTTCACATTTGTGTAAATTAAAAACTTTTCTTCCGCTCCTTTTACGAGTCTTGGTGTTAAACTTTTAGTTTAATCCCATTTGTTATCTCGGGATCGGCGCAAGTGGTGAGACATTAGCAAGATATTTAAAGTATCTTAAAAATATCAAAGAATTCTAAAAACTTTTCATGCCTACTTTTGTCATTTAAGACAGGAAAAAAACAACATGCCATCTTTCACATAATTTTGTCCAGGCCATCCGCACTCAGTCCTGAGTGTCTAAGTGCCTCTTGAAATAAACAAGAACATAATAACAAAATTGTTTGAGATTTTTCTAATATGATACCAAATATAATTGGTAAACAAAATATTATTAAAATTAATGATATTAACTTTTGTGGTATAGCGAGGATAATGTAGATTAGGGAAGTAATGTTATTCTTAGAAGAGACTGTCAGTATTTGTAAGGCTGTAGTTAACGATAGCCGCATTGGTACTGATTTAATTCGGAGAATGAAAAGGAAATGATACTCCGAATGCATTCAGTAGTTTTGGGGGCTGTCGTAAGAAGCAACAATAATAAGGTTTCTGTTTTCTGTATAAAGAGTTCCATTAAGTTCCATGTGAGTAAATCAATATACTTGCCATCATTTGTTTTCTTTTTTGTTTTATGGATAGTAACTGCTTGAGACTGATACTTCATACCTTATCCAATAGGATTGAGGGTATAATAATATATCATAACATCGTCGCTGCGCCGACCAAATCAATTATATGTAATTTTTCGAATTTTTTTTAATTGCAATCTTTAAAGCTCTTGTTGTCGTCCATCGACCCGCAGTAGTAGGAGTACACTCTTGTATTCCTTTCCTAAGCACAGGACATAGAACACTCAGATTAATATCGTCACATATGTAGATGTTAAGCCAACCGTGCGTTCAAACTGGGGCATGTTCGTTATCAGCTCATCGACACCGGAATTGAACAGCTCTGCGGAAAGTTCGTCGACACCGGCTGTTTATTATTTTTCAACCGCAATATAGCTCTTCTTACCACTGTATTGTCGTCGTCAACAATTGGCGTGATACCTTAATGTACCCTGCCTTCCGGAACCAGTAATCGGTGGAAGTGTTCTCTTCATATGTACAACACACTCTGCGTATCTGTAACAAATTTTCTATTCTCGTCTGCTTTTACATTTTTATCGAATTTTCGGGCTTTCTCTCTATCCTGCACCTCTCTATATCCTATTTCTCCAGATCCTTTGTCTGACTTTAGTTTCGCTTAAATTGCTGCCTCGCCTGTTTGAGTGTTTCCTTGTGCCGTTTCATAACAGCCCGAGTAACATCAAGTTCCGCAATTGCGCCCGGAGTCGATCCTAGAGGGGTCAAATGTATGACCGACAACCAGTCGTCAAACAAACATGCATACTTACGACTATATCGTACCTCCCTTACAAATAATTTTTGAAAATTTATATTTTCCCCATAACTTCCGAACACGAAACTGAAGGCTATTGGAATAAGGTCAGTTTAATTACTTTCTACAGCATTAAAATTTCTAAGTCAAAAAATATTACGGTATATTCATATTCAGGAGTATTTTAGTGATCAAATTTTGATCCGTATTCATTGTCATCTAACATAGTCCCTAGGATTGACATGGTCCCCTCTTGTTTCCCTGCAATCATTATGAATTATGGCTCCTCATCCGGGGTTTCAAATGATCACCAAAATAAATCATATTCCCCTACAATTCATATAATAACTCCACATAAATTCAACATAATATTAAGATAATCAAACCCTAGGGCACGCCCATTAACACATACAAGCAAACAACTCTTAACAATATAATTTATAGCTTAATAAACCAGCCCCCTTTTCCACTCCACCCAAAGAATATGTACATTAATTTCAATGTCAACACCAGATAAACTTTGTATTGTCTCTTTTTGCAGTGTCCAAGAATTTGCTTTACAAAGGCGATAAATAAGTCGAATAACGGCAACACAAGAAATGTGGGTGGTGTCTACTGATGAATCAGCTAGAACAGAGAAAAAAATCAACAGTCAACATCGAATTATTTACTGTGTATTGTTTTACTCTAGAGATTAGTGATAACGTCAAGAGCACGAAAACATTTTTATTGTATGATTGTATGATGCGAAAGAGAAGGAGCACACATGATGTGATGGCAAAGACGCCAATTGCACGTGTGAGAGACATTAATAAGACTTAATATTGTGAAATTATAGGAATTTATGACTTAGATGTTTTACTTGCAAAATTAGACATTTATATCAATATTTATTACCATCACAAATAATAATAACAATATCAATCATAATTTCTATGTTCATATAATGAAATATGCCAGTAATGTGTGTTGACATATAACTAAAGGTTAATTGTGTTGAAGCAATGTGATGTGTGATATAATAGAGTTCTTAAGGTAATGGACACAAATTTGATTTTATTTAGCAAATGTTTGTATACATGGTGGCAAATTATGAATGAGATTAACAGCAGCTGAACAAATTAGTACTTACAAAGTTAGTTTTAGCATCGACCAAATAAAAGTTTAACTAAAAATTGTATTGCTCTCTTTTTTATATCTCCTCCAATACCTTTTATTTTCTAAAAAACTATGATATGCCTCGTTAGTTAATACTCAAATATTATTTGTTTACTTACCTCATAACTCACATTTTATTAACTACCATTTAGGAGCAAACTATTGTGAATCGTATCAATTATGCCACTATGCAATCACTTCAATCCTTTGTAATTATCAATTTTATACTTCCTGCATATTTTTCCTATTGTGTAATACTTCGATTGCTATACCTGCACTTTGAATTTTCTCACAGAGCAACTGAGAAAAAAACCTTGATCAATTTGTACAAAACGAAATTCATAGTTGGTAATACACTTTGACGCCTGATTGCTTTAAAAGAATAATGGCAAACACTTCACAAAATAAGGGTGATTTGTTGGAAGCAAACTCGAAGAGGAAACTAAGCTGAAGTTGCTTTAAGCTGATTTTAAAAAAAAAAATACTACTCTAGCTCAAACACCGATGACGTAGCTGCAAATAGCGTATGCCCGCGTTTTTTTAATCATTCAAGTGTAAATTTTTAATGAACATTGTTTCACAGTGATTCCCTTGCCCCTGGATTGTTAGTTTGAAATTTAAGCAAAATTCAAATGGAAAACTAAACCAAAGATGGGGTATGATTCCCGTATGCACTGCAATAGTGTAAATATTGTCTAATGCTTATCACTAATATCGTTGAATCAAAGGGGTTAAAAGTGGATTGCTCATATTGGAAGGAGTAAATTTTTGTGCATCAGAAAATATAGTGTGTGATTACCGTGTGAGTATATGAATAAGACTGATGTAATAATTCAGTGTAGAATAAGGGAAAAAGTTGTAACTAGAAGAAATAATCCTTAACAGGCAAGATAAGAAAAACTGAAAAATGTTGATGGAATATCGCACAAAGTGTCATAAGACCAATTCATTTGAATCCAGATGTCTCCAGTATATTTAACAAAATTGCTCATATATTTTAAAATGTCCCTTCAGTCCTTCGAACGTGCAAATTTTGCACACACAATTGCTTTTGATCTAAGTTATGAAAAGTATTATGCAATAAATACCAATTCCAAGCTAAGACTATTTGCTGACGCCTACAGTGCTTATAAAGAACATGTTCTTTGCAAATAACTAAGCACGTTGCCACTATGGTACCAACCCTTGAATACACTTGCACACCTCGGTAATCAACATTTATGTAGATATTATTATAAATAAATTGTGAGCTGTAATTCCTTACATCTTACATTTGACAACAGGTCCAGGTGTAAATATTTACTTTCACTTCAATGCACATAAACTACAGCATAATGTAATGTCATAGCTTTTAACAATTGGTACTTTTTTACATGTACAAATTAACAAAACGCTCAAGGCGATTTAAAGAAAATTTATATATTTCGTGCATGCTCACTCAGCATGAATTGTCGTTAACATTTGGTTTAAAAGGCGCTACATTCATTTACAACTGGTGAATAAAATATCCATTCCTTTAATTCCTTTCCTGGAACGTGAGGACTTTGCTGTAATTATGTAATTATTTAAGAATGTAGAAAAGGGTTTGGTTGGCCACACAAAACAAAGAGGTCGTAAACAAAAACAATAAATATTTAACAACTAAAATGTGCATACTTTACATGCTATTACAGTTGTAATTACAGCTGCTTGCAACGTACATATCCTTATCCTTTAATCATATGTACCAAATTTACAGAGAGTTAAGTAAGCTGCAATTTGTAACAAATAACTTTTAAAGCAATTAAGTGATAGCAAAAAATTTTTTCATAACATAGTGGAACTGTAAAATAACAGTGTGCGGTAGGGCGGATCCTTAAAAACTTTTTTTCAAATTTGAGACGCCAATAAAACTGTGCACACATTACAAAGATACATGTGCATAATTAGATTGATGTGTGACGATATCTTACCAGAGAGCATTGACGATAAAAATCGAAAATTTTAGCTAAATTTACGAAAAGGTTGGAATATGGAAAAACAAAGAAATTTCTATTATCTTTATACATTTGTATAAATTTTTTCAGTTTTCCCATCTATCCCGGACCGTCGTTTCCGCAGTTTTTAAGCAACCGTCACAAAAATGTAAATGTTCTATTATTGCCGTTCTTCAATACTGCCAAATCGCGACCCATTCAAATAAGTAAACCGACAGGACTGGCGTTTGAACAGCTTTTCATCAAATGGCATAGTTTTTTGGGACAATACAATGAAGTATTTATTTATGATCTCCGCTAAATTGCAAGCTATTCTGTGCCTTTTTGCTTAACAACCAGTAGAAAAAAAGTATTTTTTTATTTGACTGGATTCCCGGTATTTCTGGGAAATATATCAATTCCGGTTTCCCGGGATAGGACCAGGAATCCGGAAAACCGGTCATTCTGTTTCTCGGGAATTGGGAGCGCTATTAAATACTCTCAATTAAAACGAAAAATTTAAACGGAAATATTATTTTGTGGAGAATTTTTGTGTTTTGGTCGTTATAAGTGCATTTTAGGGGCTGAGAATAGGGGTAGGTATTTTCGGGAAAGTTGTTGGAAAATAATTACTAGTGTGGTCGGTCATACATTTTATCTCTATAGGAGGTATCATGGAAGCAGCAGGAGCTGATTTAATAAAAAAAAATTATAAAAATTAAAAAATTCTATGGCCACCTTAACTCTGAGGGTTGCACAAATATTGCGGCTGGTCATACATTTGACTCCTCTAGGGGTGACTCCGAGGCAGTTAGAAAGGGGGGAGCAAATTTTATAAACAAAAAATCTGTATGGGGTCGGTCATACATTTAAACCCTCTAGAAAGTTGCCAGTTAAAAACCGGCAGTTCATAGTAGATTACGATGTTGATAACCCCTTGGTGAATTTTGTTACTCTATACAAATTGACCCACTCAAATGTATATCCCTGTATTTTTCATGTATTCAGCATAGACCCGTGTTCTGTTTGAATAGGCGGTTAGGCCTTATACTCTTCTCTACCATTGGATGAAGTTTTACTTTGTATGCAGCATAATTTCTCCAGAAAATTTGCGACATTTTTATCGTACCAGGGCTTGTCTGAGCTTGAATCCCAGTACGGTCGCTGCATCAGTGATCGATTACCACGTGACCAATTTGGTTTTATGTCTTATGATCAGGGTATATCTAGTTTGCCTTGTGAATATTTTTACAAGGGATCTTCACTATCATGGTTCTTGCCGTTGCGAAGCTAACCAGATTAACCATAAAAAACCATTTCTGAAGGTTGAAGGGTCACAGATAAAAAAAAATTTATGTCTTTAAGCAAACTTAAAAACTGGGGAGTGAATGTATCTACTTTTATATCGCCATAGTGTACACAAATCACAATAATTTAAAAATATTGTATCTTGTTGCGGATAGTTACATGGTGGTTTATTCCTGTAAACTACGAGACAGGATGTCAAAGTCTCCTGTCAACTATGAGTCCGCATACAAATTTATGTCTTTCAGCATGATAACTATAAAGTAACAGTTCTTTCGTCGTGTGCATCCCTGCCCCGACCACCGCATTTCCCCTATGGTAGTAATGTCAGCCTTGTATTTGTCGAGGACATCCGCTAATTGTATAGAGGCACCTTCTCTGAAGAGAATTCGGACGTTCCAAGTGCACATCATTAAATCATGGTAATTATAACGGTTGCCTGGGTCTTCAACATTGGGGGGGTTCCTGCTATTTTTTTGCTTCGTTTTTTTATAATAGTTATATTATATGAGGAGAGTGGCTTTTTAGGCCAACGGGCCCGTTCCCAGTTTCCTAGGGCAGCCAAAGCCTCTAAGAGAGTCCTAGGATTGGGTTTATGCTTCTGGATACCATTTAGGTTGCTCACAATTGCACCTTATCACATTTTCTACCACTGAACGCATATTTGGTGGCGTTGCCCGAGCAACACATGTTCTGTTTGACGTTATGAGCTGTTTGGGGACATCCAAACAGGGATTTTTATTACTCCCAAGTGAATAACGATTAGAAAATTCCTCATCCCTCTCCATTAAATGATAAACTAAGATAAACTAACTTTGCTTTTCGATAAGTAACACAAATAAATTTACATATTTCATTCAAAGACTGACACTTTTTCTAGCATGTGGTAATGTATTAATTGTTATATGTTCCCACATATGTGGTCCTATAATTAACATGCAGCTCTTAACAACCACTCGCTTAAGGATACCTTAGGATGCACTTAGGATACTGAAGACTTTGCTGGAATTCATTAAACGTAATTAATCGAACTTTTCATTTAGGAATAAAACTTCTCTTAAACCTCTACCAAAGTCCACACCACCACCTGTAAATGTAAAAACACAGCATCCAATGGAATATTACTTTAACTTTATTTTTAATTTACATCTTTATCCAGTCAGTTGCAAACAAATCTGTTTTTTATTACACCCAGACACATTTATCACCTCCGTCCCTTAAGCGGTGGCGATGGTGGCTTTCACTTTACGTTTTTATGTAAAAAGATTTATTTATTTTTTCGAGATTTCAGCATATTTTGAAAACACAATCCAGCATTTAATGTACGTTGTTTTTTTGAGTAAGACATTAGCATTTTTAGAGATTTTTCACAAGAAGAGATAGACAAAGTTTTTATTCGAAGAAAGAAAAAGAAAGAGAGGAAGTGTTTTATAAACATGTTGTGTTTTCGTGTGGTTTTATTGCACCATTTTAATGTATGCGCATTACTTTGCATATTGGTAGATTATATTGTCACCCACAAGAACGTAAAGAGAGATTAAAAATAAATAAAAGTATTTTGAAAAAACGTAAAACAGTGAAGTTGTTGAAAGTGATAATATTAATTCGTTAGATGGAAAATTAAAAAACAAGCGTGAAGAAGTGTTGATAAGTTATATGTGTTTTTGCATTAATATTTTTAGGGGAGGGGCGTGAAATGGCGTGGATTTTAGAGATATGACAAGTAAATATGGGTTTTTAAAACAGTGTTGGAATTAAGACATTTAGATCCTGCGAAAGTATTATTAACGGCCAAACTTTTTAGGGTTTCCAACCTGGATTATTACAGCCATTATGAGTTTTAATTACAATTTTTAGTTTTTATTTATCATTTAACTTTTTCCAATTTGTTGATATTTACAAAATGTCTACGAACAATGACAATAACATAAGCGCTGAAATGACTATTGCCAAAGTCAGCATTAAACGTATCATATTTATTATGAATTGCTTTATATTGTCACTCTGCCTTATTTGTATTAATAACAAATTTTTTTAACTCGTTTATTTTAGTTTATACTAGCTGACCTGGTCCGCGTTGCTGGCCCTTAACAAACATTAGTGTTGTATTACCACACGATTGCGCAACGCTGTTCAACCTCTGTAGCTTCATTGCCAGTGAAATAAATTTGGAGGAACTTGGCATCATCATTGGGAAGTGGGAGCAAAGATCCAATTATGTGGTAGATTTGGCCTTGCACTTTGAAGGTGGGCATGTAACCGGTGCTTGGAAATCGGATTGGATCCAGAAATGTAACTTTGTAGGGGTTCAGGCGGCTCAATCATTGGGGGCAAAACAACTTTACCGTTCGAACAACACATTCCCGGGGATTCCTTTGCTAACTTCAATACACGACACTGTAAGCAAACTTTATCCATTGCGCCAATCACTACGTCCTTGTGATTGCGGTAGTCATCGTCCCTATTGTAGTAAAATGCCGCCAACTTTAAATCGATTCTTTCTCTTGATCGAGCCATTCGGGAGCGATTGGCAGAAAGTCTGTCGACATGCTGTTGGGGTGTCTCAGCAGCTCTAGATGAAGATGCACTGTCACGCATTTTCTGAAGCCGTGATTCGCGTTCTCTTTCCGTTTCTGCGGCTCTAGACGTAGATGCCCTTTCGCGATATTCCTGAAGACGTGATTCGCGTTCCTCAGCTGATTCAGCGGCTCTTCTTTCTCTTTGTTTCCGTGTTGCGGTGGTTTTTTTTAGCAATGGATGTTTTTTTTGGTAGCATTTTAATCTATATATATAAAAGAAAACAAAGTTTATTTGAATGTCCCGTTATATTGGATGTCCCGTTATATTGGAATACAGAGAGTTATTTAAAGAATTGTTTTAAAGGTTTTCCCATGGACGTACGCAGGTATCTTAAAAGAGTACACAAAGTTGTTTATCATCGATTGATAATATATTATTTTTAACTTCTTGTAAGCGCGGAATACCTTGTGTTATCGAATATTGCCATTTTCACCCCCTAAATGTAGAAAAATCCAAACAATGTGTAGCCTATGTTACTCGCGGGGTTATTCGGAAGATTTCCTGAAAATTTCATCAAAATCGGTCCAGCCGTTTTCGAGTCCATACGTTACATACATACACACATCCTCTTTTATATATATAGATAGAAGAAGAAGATAGAAGATTATCAATTAAATGATTGTGTTATAGTGCAATGGTGCATGCGACGTATGAGTTATAACATAGTTAATGTTCATACAACGATCATACGCCCCTTATGACTCACAATTATTTTTATATTCAGTTTGGAATTTTATATTATTCTATGAATAGTAATTCCATATAAATATTTATTATTGTTTAAAATAAATGTCACGACTACTATTGTAAAATGGATTTTAACAATATGTAAATGTGTTGCTGTCGCTGTAATAACAATCTAACAACCTTTTATAGAACATTTGTTCATTCACAAAATGTGTCACTGACTTGTTTGTACAGTGTTAACACAAATGTTCAAATCCATTTTTATATGACACAAAACCTATTAGTAACTTGTGGGGGAACTTTAAATTATTTTTCATTGTTCATTTTTACTGCTGGCGAATAAACAAAATATCATTAAAATGTTTAAAAACCATATGGGTAAATGTGAAATATTTTTAGGGGGTTTTGTGGAGCGGAATTTCTTGTTGTTAACAATGTTTCATAACAGAAATAGTTTTAAAGTTGGCAAATATTAATGTGTTTATTGAATGTTGAATATATTCAAAATGTGATTTAAGATGTTATAGACTGATATCTGGACATCGAATGTCAAAAAAATTAAACTGTAGAATGACCGAATAAGTTTTTTGTTTCTTATTAAAAAAAAATGTTTTTTAACAAAAAAGTTTAATGGTGTGGAGAAATCCAAGAACATTGGTATGATTTTAGTTTCCATATGATACCGAATAACAAGGCAGACCAATAAAACATATTTTGGCCGTAATTAGGGTGTAAGATCAGAAATATATTGGTGTTCTGAAATTGTCTATAGAAAACATGTAACCGTAGGGGTGGGCCCCTTTGAATAAATTTTTGTGACCCATTCTAATATACATTGTTATAAATATCGGTATTGGAAACATAGCACTATCACTTGACCAATGTTATTACGTACTTTAAAGGAAAAAATAGCCTTTTTCCCATATTTTTACAATTTTCATGCACTAGATGCAATTTTTTTGGGTCGGTCTATTTGAGACTTTTTTTGCTCTGGTTTAGATTTACAACTTTGCCGAAGACAAAAAGAAAAATTTTCGAACGGCTAATGAAATATGGATTCCGTAAAAATGATAAAAAAAATCGTGTTAGGGTGAAAATATTGGAGTATCCATAAAAAAATGTTTCGATGTAATGGGGCCAAATGCTTTGGGGATTTATTTAGTTTCGGGATATACTTCAAAAATAGCTGGGTACGAAGGTGGCACCAATATATGTATTGCACTGTGTATTTTATGTGATGTATTCTACACAGTACAACATAGAAACTCTCAAAGTATTAAAATGACAATTGAATTCAACATGAAGATACCCGAAACTACACAATCCAAGGTTTGAAATGTATACTCGGGAGAATAATACAAGTAAGAATATTTAACCCTAGAAGGGTAATCATATTTTACACACACTAAGGGTAATCTTCGTCGAATCGACGAAGTCCTATTTAACTTGGAAATTCTTAGCAAAAAATCTAACGTATCAGTCCGAAACGTCATATTTAATCAATTTTAGACTCTATCGAAGAAGAAAGCACAAAAACTGTATATTTTAAAAGCTATTTGGTTTATTTTCGAGCATGTCTCTTTTCAGCCCATTTTTTTTGGTTTCAAGTAGATACTAGTATTTAAATAGTTCTTTAGTATAAAATAAAAAAGACATGGCATCTTAACTTGTGCAAACAAATTTACAATACACTTAATTTTATCAATTAAAACAAAAACCACTTCGAAAAATTATTTCTTTGTATAGTAGACACAAGTTAGAATTTGTGCTTCCCACATACAGGTATAACAAAAAATCTTTTGCATTTTTCTTTTTTCTCAAGAACAATTTTTGCAAAATTAGCGTGTTTTGTTCTTCCTTTTCGTTTCCAACATTCGACAATTTCAAAAATAGTTGTTTCCAGAATTTTTTTCTTCTATTATTGATTAAAGAGACTCAAAAAGGCCAGAATTTATTTATTCCAAAACTCGTGTCGTTGAACGGGATTCTCAATTTCAACATTCTTCTAATTTACAATTTCGTCCGAAATATCATCGCATTCGAACTGTTAGAAGTACGATAAGGGGTTAGTTTGGCCAATTGCTTCACTAGTCGGTTCTCACCTTTGATGCAATATATTTATTCCACGCTTTAAATCATTTTATTTTTAGTGGACCAAACATTTTATTTGTTTCCCACGAATTGTTTTTTTTACACATTATTAGTAATTTCGGAACAAATTTAGTAGTTCACGATTATTTCATCACCCGAATCTGGTATAATATCGTCATCGCAGTCGTACTCCTCCTCATGCAAAAATACATCTTCCTCGACATATTTTTCAATTTTCTCTTCGATCATTGAATTGCAATTGGAGCCTTCAGGAGCATTTTCACAATTTTCAATTAAATCATCTGGTAATTCCGATATTTTAAATATTTTAATTTAAAAAATCAAAATATTTTTTGATTTGTTGAATTTTTTGCAAGAGCAAAATGTCACACAAAAGGTAACCTTCGTCGTTCCGACGACGCGAGTTTTTGTTTATTGCAAATATATAACAATTACGCTGAACTAATGCTGTCATATGCCAGCATAGCTTGAAAAAAACATCACAAACTAACGCTATTGCAAAAGGCAATAGAATGTTGTGAAAAGTAAGGGAGATATTTGAAAAAAAGCAACAGTGTTCGTCGAATCGACGAAGATTACCCGTCTAGGGTTAAGGACACAATTAAGAATTGTTATTTAAGTTGCAGCACATGCAGCAAGGCATTGATTAGAAAAATTTTAATTGCTTCTGAATAGACAACAACACGAATGCAAGACATGTTAATATTTCTTAACAAAAATATGCGCTAGTTTGAATACAATATGTGCAAAATCTCATATCAATCAACATTGATTAAATCACTCTAATCACCTCTGAAATTATTTATTTAAATACTACTTTAATAACAAAATATGTGGTTTCAGATATTAGCGTTCCTGCTCGGGATAGCTTTATTGCTCGCAGTCAAAAGTCAGATAAGCTCTCAAGTAACAATATAATGAAAATCACTAAACAAACGTCGTTAGCTGTTACAATGACAATTTACATGCTTTCCGTAATATCTACAAAGAGCTCTATTGTGTTATATTTTTATACAGCATTTTGTTATCATTCACTTTTGATTTGTAGCGAAAAGTAATTGTTATAGAAATGTGTTCATATGTACAATAATACAATACACAGTTGAAAATGTATTTGATATAAGTTACAAAATAAAACTGGGATTTGACTTCACATACATTTGATAATGGAATTACGCGAAGTTAGCTTACAGTGAAAAACATACAAAGGGTATGATTTTTATTTTGTTGAACTCAGTATATTATTTATTTAGCTTTATGTATTTCAAAAAGACAATATAAAAAACATAGGAAGAACTTATAATAGTGCATAGATAAGTTAAAATACTTCGGATGTATCATAAACCTTTATACACAAAGTGTGTGCATATATCATTTTATATGGAGAAATCCGATAAGCATTGAATAACACGAGTTGCTCCCTATGTATCTTAAGGCAAAATTCGTTGCAGAAATTTTTTCTTTTTTTGATTTTTTTTTTAAATGTAAAATAAAAATCGTGCTATTTTACTGCGAATAGTACACCCTTCAGGAAGCCATTACAAAAAAATTTGCATTTCCTCAATTAGAAGATATTATTAAAAAAAATGCATAAAATTTTCGTACTGTCAAAACTCAATTTAAAAAAATAAATATGTTACTGCGCACTATAAAGTAAATGTTTGCAAAATTTCATCAAATTCGGAAAGAAGACCAAAAACTTATGTAACGCTTTCCATGGAATTACTTAATGCTAAAATTTGAATATAAACTAAAACATCCGAATAATAATTTGTTTTCCAAAATTGTCTACCGTGTTTGTAAAATGATAATGATGGATTACAATTCCAAAAGTCATTTTTAAAACATTTTTGTTACACTTCCAAAAAAACCTAAAACGTAATAAGAAAGTATAAGGAGGTATAATCTTAGGCTGAGACAGTCTTATTCGCGATCCTTAGATGAGCGATAGTAATTTGGCGACAGAAGCAAGGTATTCAAGAACGAAGGATTTCTAAAATTTTAATGTCTTTGAACCACAAGAACCATTAATTTTTGTCTATTCAGGCGATACCATGATTGTCTTAATCTGAACTTAATGCTGTAATTCTACCGCTTTGTTTAACAAATTCTTATTCTCTCTCTTTCAAAATACTTTTAGATTATTACGAAGTTATTTCCCTAACAACAAAGATTTTCCTCTTTACATTGAGATGCAAACATTTGTCCAATGCTGTGGTATTTGTAAACATAACATTTTAAACCTAAGTACAAATACAATTATGGTTAAATGAAGTAAACATTTCGAAAAGAGAACATTTAGCATTAAGAAGTGCATACTCTTTTGGTTGAGTATTTGCATTCTCTTTGCTCGTAAATACAACTCCTCTACACTAGTGACTTTGTGTTTATACGCTCTTAAATGAATGAATGAAATGAAAAGGGAACTTTTAGCGTCAAAAGTTTCACACACTCTTTTGGTTCAGTATTTGAGATTTCTTTGCTCGTTAAAGCAAATCCTGTACACTAGTGACATCGTGTCTATACGCTCTTAAATGCACTAAGTTACCGTAACAGCTCTTTTACTGTTTATTTTATTTGACTTTCTCTTCAATAGGAAACTCTTAGCATCAAAAGCTGAACACACTCTTTTGGTTAAGTATTTTTGTTTTCTTTGCTCGTTAATAATACTCTTTTGCACTAGTAACTTCGTGTATTTACACTCTTAAATACACAAAGTTTCCCTAACAATTTTTTTTTTGCTTTTCCTTTCATTTCAATTTCTCTTATCATGATGTATGATTGCTATCACGGTCACACGAACGTTATGGCTAAGGAATCGTTTTTAAGAGAACTGACAACGAATGGTAACTTATTCTTTTGCAGACATACCTAAAAAACATTCAGTAACAAATTGTTGCCGCATGGAAACGGTCGTGTTAAGCGGGATAACAGCTGACGTTTAAACTACATAAATGGACTATCAATATGAACGTAGTTAGTTTAACGGTTTTGAAAATGAAGTGATAAAATTAAATGTGGAAGAAATGCAAGTGGAAAAACAACAAACAGTAAATTATTCAAACTAATGTCAATCGATGAAGTGCTCTTTAATGACATAGTTAAAGGTTAACATTTTTTGTTTTAAAAAATAGTTAATAATTGTAATTTTTCTGAAGTTTACTGCAAACATATTGTAAAAAAATTTAATACAAATAAAAAGCTTACGCATATACAGAGATAAGTAAATTGCAACTTTATAAAAAGTGCAATATGTCATTCACATAAAACCTCCTAGAGCTCAAAACAACAACAACGAATAAAGTATCATCGCTTCACAATTTTCCTTAAACGCAATCGAATGCAAGAGTCATAAAAAACTTGGTATACAAGTTGGAAACAATATAAACAACATAACATTGACAGACATGAAAGACTTGATAAGTCTTAACTTATTTACTTAAGTTGGTGCTAGGATACAATACCAACATATTATTTAAAAGGTAAATATTAAAAAACTCATAAATATGAATATAACCAACAGAAATTACACAAAAATATGAAAATCAAATGTAACCCATATCTATATTAATGATCATATACACATAAATTGAACAAAATATACCAACCAAGCAGCCAAAGGATATGTTATTTAACACTATAGGATTCACTGCATTGGCAATCTTATGTCCCATCAGTGGAAGTAAAATCAATCTGTAAAAGGTATTTCATTTCATACCTGCTATGGGTAAGTACCATCAATATGATATTCCTAATGGTTAAAAATTGACAGATTTCCCTGCACTATATCAAAGAGGAAGGATTCGTTCTAAGAGTGCGACACTTCGAGTGCACAAGACGTACTTTCGGCGTTACTTATGCAGCTTATGTTCATTCAAACATTCATAAAAATTTGTATGACTACATTACACTATGGTTATGTGTATACATTTAATTGCACAAATTAGAGAAATATAGATAATATGATGTAAGATTGCACATTAAAAAAGACATGGCATATATACATTTTGGAAATGTTTCGATAGTTCTTAAACTACGGCTGTAATCGTGGTGACAGACTGACGGACAATCCTAAAACGGTGGAGTTTGTATGGGAGGTGGAAGGAGATTTTGTGGGATCATGCTCATCTTAGAACTTAGCCTTTCCTTAGAGCGATATGAACTTGTATACCGAAATTTCAGCTCGATAAATCTTAAACATCGATTGTAATCGAAGGAACAGATACCAAAAAACAGGCAATTTTAATTGTCCCATCGTGCTCGTCTCGAATATTCTTAATTTTTAATTTACCAACCAATTTTTGGTTTTTACGATAGCAACTTCGTGGCTCCACTAAGGTGGATCCTTACCCAACCTACCAGTCTGGCAGCAACCTGCATTGCTTTACTCCCGCTTTTTGCCACCGGAGGTGTAGACAAGCGTTCACTCAGGTACGCAGAGCGATATTCCACGAAGTCCTCTGGGGCGTCTCTTGCGGGGTAATAATGCAGTTAGGATCAGAGTCTGGTGCAGTTGAAGATTTGTTTGCACCAGAACTTTGTCATTAAAATGCTACAATAGTGCATAGTAGCAACGGTTTCCGGGCAACACTCGTCTTTTGATTTCCAGGCTCAAAATATTTTTTTTTATTTACGGCAGAGTCAAGGTGGATAAATTCATCTAGCAGTTTGATGTTGTAGTTGTCAACGTTCACGAAGCATCATAGATCACTTGGCAAAATATTGTCGTGTCTGAAGCCTTGCGAGTTGTAAATTGGCTCCATCAGAATATTTCCAATCTATATTGAAGACTTTATGCTGGTCGGGGGTCAGTCATGGCATGGACAAATGTAGTACTCGTCGAGACCTATACACCGATCTCTTGTATGCTACGATTGAGCCACAAACAAAAGAGCAGTTAAAAAAAAAACGATTTTGGTTGTTTTTCCGGGTGGTGGGGGAGGTGATAATTTGTCTCGAGGTGATCTTTTATATTTGCCCTCGACTTTGGAGAAAAAAAAAATTTGTATGCGGACCGACCCGGTCTAGTGTTTACCCATGCAAGTGTTAACGTCTGCATGAGTAAACTTTCATCCGTCAATGCCAATGCTGTGAACTTATTTATGTCTACCTTTTGCATGTGGGTTAGTATGCACATCGTTAGTGGTATAAATTGTGAAATTTCGCTTTCGGCATTTTATTGGAACTTTAATATGGAATATGGTATTTTTATATTTAGTATCCTTTGTTTGTCTTCTTTGTTATTGCTATAAAGATTTTTTAGATTTTTGTTTTGTTTTTTTGGAAAATGATACTTATGCCACACTTTACATGGTTTGTATGCTGTCATACTGCTGGCAAACTTTAACAAAGTAGCCAAACTGTCAACTACAGCAATTGCTCAAAGTTTACATATTAAAATAGAAATTTTGTGGAAAGTTCTCTCACCAAACTGCCATTGCATTGGCGGTGGCCAAGGGGTAGCTAAAAATCGGAGTTTGAGGGAATAATTGAAAAATCTGTGACAGCATAGTATTCGAAAAGTATGTGTGTGTGTGTGTGTGCTAAGAGGAACGAAATGAAATCGATAGTGAAGTATAACGAGTTAATGTACTAGAAAATGGTACAATATAATGAGAATTCCAAATATATTATACAACCTTGGACAATACGAAAACAATATTATATGCTTTTGTATATTATAACAAGGACTTTTAGCTGTATTTATGATTACTAGGTCAATTAAGAATAAAAAGTTATATCCCTTTCATTCCACAAAATGATATCGGTGATTTTTTTCTCATCTACAAGGAGTTTATGAGCTTACACTTATTACTAGTTACTTGTAGATGTCCTCAATTGCTAACATTTTGTACCAAATAAACTATATTCTTATCTTCTTAGTTTTCTAAATTGTGTCTGTTTTTCCTTGACCATACTTCTCACTCCTCCATCCTTTTTCTTATTACTTTAAAATTTTTGAATGCAGTCGTCAATGTTGTACTTCCTGTAAAACTTTGTGAAACTTTCACAATCTTAGTTTGGGTGATTGCCATTGTCTGGTCCTTGCAGGCTTAGAACATTTGCTTTCATCTTATCGTGTTATAAGTTCAAGCAACAGTATAAATATTTCCTCTTAAAACAAAACTGATAAAAATTTATGAAAGTCTCCTTAAAACTTATAGGTTTAGTTAGCATAATGGATACAGTCAAGGGGACGGTTGGTATATTAGCCACTGGTTAAGGTATGATAAGGCAACTTAATTTTTTGGATAAAGGATTTATTCTAAGATGGATAGAGGAGCATTGGACTATATATTAGTAAAGTTAATTCAGAAATTTGCATGGATAGTACACTGATTTACAGTATTAAATCAGTAGAAAAAAAACTTACCTAGTAGCAGTAAAATAACTAATAAGAATAACTAATCTAGAAGTATTTAGGACTTGGGTGAATAGGCATGTTATCATAGTAATTTGTGGTTACATTTCACATAAATATGATGATGGATTTCTGTTTTACACTAATTGCAGTACAGTTATAAAATTTTTTAAAAGTTACCTCATGTATTGATAATACACTACTCACGTTTTAGGCTGTTTTGTTTGACATAATTTTAGAATCACTAGTCCGATTTAGCTAAAACAAATTTTAAAATTTAACGTTTAAAACGTTTTTAAAATTTCATCAAATGATTTTGAACTGGGTTTATTTTGTAGCAGTTTCAATAAAACTGTTGTACTCCATGGCGTATGATTTACGTAGAATATTACTTATGATAATCATACGCCACCATATAACAATAAAACAAAAAACCAAAATCATGAGTTATACTGTGCAATTCAATTAAAATTACATAAACCCCTCCAATTTACAGATAACTGATATTTACAAGTTACCACAACTTTTCGCAATGAAAATATACAAGAACAGTAATTCCTTCATTAATGAAATAATTTTAATTTAAGAAACCATGAAATGTGATAAATTCACAGGGCTTATAAATCCCAAAATCTTCTAAATTCCTGGGGTGTCTCGCAGTCATGGAATATTTAGAGAATGTGAAGCAACCACGTAGTAAAATTTATTACTCCACTCTGTATAGAATAAAAATGTTAAGTGTGTAAATATATAAGAGTTAATAACCACGCAGACACATTTACATTCTACATATATATATGTGTACAAATATATTATGATAGATCTTTACCAAAGTGTGTGGGTACCAGTCAGTGTTTATGTGCTGGCACAATAAAACGTGTCTGTGTTCGCTGCTGAGAGCCATGATGTGCTTGCCCCAGTTGTATACAACGTTTCATGCTGCCATTATCTTGAAACACAAAACCTGAGTGAAATTCTCTTAGCAGTGTCCATGAAAACCATTGCTTTTCTATGTCAAACGATCTTAATTCTTTCAAAAATTAACTTGAAACTGAAACAGGAAAATAAATGCGGAAAACAAAAATGGTGTTGTCTACTATTTCAAATGTTGGGAAATGTCCATGAGACTTGAAGCAATACATATGTTTAAAACATAACAACAAAATCAAATATAGTCTATAGTTACTAAATATAGTAAACAAATTTTAGTTTTGCTTTAAAACTCATTTGTTGGAACTGTTGAAAATATTTTGTAGATACCGCGCACTGCTCTAGTATCATATAATATGATATAGCATTGATTGCTTGTGTTGAATTGCTTGACAAACATTCTATGAACAATTATTGCATTCCAATTGTGTATATATACGATACGGCTACCAAAAACGGTTTGAATGATATTTTTACTTGTGTTCCATTTATAAAACACTTGAAACGTTTTTCATTTATATGATCATCGCTTTGTTTTCATCCAAAATTTAAAAAAAAGTAACTGTACTTTTTGGTACAATAAATGCATTTTTCGTACAACAAATTGCATTTTATGGTACAATAACAGTTCTTTTTGGTAGAATTAATAACCCTTTCTGGTATAATGATTTGTACTTTTTGCATTATAAATGTAGTTTTTGGCACAATAACTGTTACATTTTAGTATAATAAATCTACTTTTTAGTACAAAAAATGTACCTTTCTGTACAATATATGTACTTTTTGGTACAATAATTATACTTTTTTGTAACAGGTGCATTACCAAAATGTACCATTGAATATAATATTGATAATGTTGGCCAAGAATTAATTCTGTATAAGTGAAGGCATTAACAGTCTCATATGAGTTATCGATATTCAACTGTTTGGGATAGTAACTGCATCTACAAGATCTGCGTTGTTTATACTGCATTATGCAGTTGTATTAGAAAAATCAATTACAATAAATGTACTTTTGGGTTTAATAAAAATTACCTTTTGGTACAATAAATTGTACATTTTGGTAATATACCTAACGGGTCAATTAATGTTCTTTTTGTTACATATTTTTTTTTCTTGTTACAAGAGGTACTTTTATTATACCGTTAGGTATATTACCAAAATATACAATTTATTGTACCAAAATGGTCAGTATAATTATAATATAATACTAGCGGACCCGGCGAACTTCGTCTCGCCCCAATTTTATGTCTTCAGATAAACTCAGTAGAGAATGTTTGATAAACAAAGTTTTTCGATTAGTTTTCCGCCGGAAAAACAACCAACGAAGGCGGTTCTCCAAAGCTCAAAAAGGCAACGTTCAGCTGACCGCACGTAAAACAGGGAAATTCGAGATTAATCTCACATACTTCCAACGATTGGCCATGCGATTTACTGATTGTCGTCGGGGAATTGGAATGGATAATCTGTTGGAATTATCTTATTCGTGAGATAAGGACTTGCTCTTCTTTGAATTTGTTCTTTATGATCGTCTGAAATCAAATTTTTTATCAGATTCTTGACGGACAACCGCGTACCGTTGCACAATTTCGGTTGATTCAGATTCCGCAATATGATTATGATCGATCCCACCTTTATCTGTAAATTATGCGGCACATAAAGCTGTAAACAGATTTGTACGAATGCAGTTCTCAAGCGATTTAACTTTCTAATTTAAAATTATAGTTATTGATGTCTTTATTCTTCTCTGCTAGAAATATACTGCCTGTAAATAAATCCAATCGAGATTTTGATAATTTTGTGCAATGTCATGAGTTACTTTTCCAACGATGTGAACTGGCAAAAATTTGCAGGGAACGATATCAATTCAGTCGAAACATCAACCCGAATTTGGTCATTGCCAAGCGTTAGCAGTTGTTTCGAGAATTCAGCAGAAGATGGGAGGTTGACATTGACGACTTTTTCAAGCATGGTTTAAGTAAATCAGCATCATTAGAGATTTTAAGCAAATCATAGCCCCACCAAGTCCTTTTAAATTCTCTCGTAAATCCTTTATCGTTCGGAGAAACTACTTCCAAAGCTCGTTTATTCGTTATCACGCATCTACTTCGGCATCTACTTCGCCGTTGCGAAATTTGTGGTCATTGTGTACTTTGGATTTGCAACCGTGGTAAGATTCGATTTAAGCGGAATTTGCAGTTCGAATGCCTTCCAACAATGTGGCAGCTATGCCAAACGATGCAGCGGCTAACGTTATTTAAATTTTTGACCAAATTGATGCCGGAATCAACAAAAAATGTCTTGGCTGTCCCACTCGGAGCATCGAGAAAGTAAATGCCTCCAGTTTCCTCGTGAATCGTACACGTTCTTGTACTCGGTATTTAACGGCGGCACATTTGTTCGATCTCTTCCGGTCAGCTCTTCTAGATTATAGTCTTGCTCCCGTTAAAAGTCGCGATCGAATGCATCTTGCATCGAACGATATGGCGCTGGCATTCCCAATGTCGGCAGCAGATTGCCACACATCCTTTTGGGTTCGACGGATTTTTTATTTAAATATTATTTATCTCGTTACCAACCAACATTTAACCGACATTTTTCACCTAAACATCGTTCAAAACCATCAAATCATGCGAAAATTGCTAAATTTTGTCAATACAAAAAAAAACAAATTTTTTACACTTTTCCGAAATTTTCCGAGTTTTTCCCTAAGAATTTTCTATTTTTAAATTCGAAAAGCCATTCCGTAACAACTGCACACAAAATTCCATACAAAAAAACAATTTTCGATTTTTCAATTTCCCGACTTTTCCGAAGGATTTTCCCAAAATTATCTTGCATTAAACCCTCATACAAATTACGAACAATTGAATAAAAATTGAGCAAAATGGGCCAGCCGTTCCCTCTTGATGAATTACTACACACAGTTTACACCGTTTTTATACATATAGATTTCACATAAACCGAATTTTTCCAAGCATCACAACGAATTTTCCACCTTTACGTCGTCTTAAATCATCAAACCAAGCGATATAATAAAATATTTCGTTGAAAAAATCCAAAATTTTAGATTTTTTTTTCAGAATTTTCCGAGTTTTCCACCAAGAATTTTTATATTTTTCCATTCGAAAAGTCATTTCGGAATGATTACCAAAATTTTCACATTTTCATCATTCAAAATTATCAAAACACAATAAAATCTAAAATTTCGTCTAAAAAAATTAAAATTTTTGGAATTTTTTCATAATTTTCCAACCAAAATTTTCTATTTTTTCAACCAGAAAGCGACTACGGAACAATTGCACACAAAAAGTTATACAAAAACTCAATTTGCTATGCAAAAAAAAAAAAAAAAAAAAATTTTTCGAGTTTTTCCGGAATTTTCCGAGTTTTCCACCGAGAATTTTTCTATGTTTCCATTCGGAAAGTCATTGCGGAATAATTATCCAAAATTTTTCACTGTTACATCGTCCAAAATTATCAAATCATACGATAATATGCAAAATTTCGTCGAACAACAAATTCAAACTTTTTGAATTTTTCCGGAATTTTCCGCATTTTTCAACAAAAATTTTCCATTTTTCTATTCGGAAAGCCATCCTGTAACAATTGCGCACAAAATTCAATACAAAAAGGCAATTTTAGATTTTTCCAATTTTCCGACTTTTCCGGAAGATTTTCCTAAAATTTTCTTTCACATAAACCTGCTCCTGGCAAAAACGAACAACTGAAAAAAAGTTTGAGCAAAATCGGCCCAGCCGTTCTCAATTGATGAATTACTATACATTTTTGCCACCATTTTTATATACAGTGGTGTGCGATGAAATAGATTCGCACCTAACCAAAATTGTCAAAGCAAGAAAAATGCACACAAAAATATTTGTTTATGGAACTTTTAGTTATTTTTATTAAATTTCAATATTAATCGGACAAATTCGAATATCGGTGTGGTAGTTCAATACATAAAATGGCACAAACAAATAAAAATATTTCAAATAAAAACATATACCAAGAGTAAAAACACCAATAAGCCTAAAAACGATTATAACTTGAACTATTAAGCTTTGTTAGCTGTAATAGTTTGTCAGTCAAGGACTGACGTTGATTGCAAGTCCATTAGACGTGATATAAAATGAAAGTAATTTTTCACTCTTGTATAAAAGTTTACCACCACTACAATGCTAACTGTCAAAATTGTATAATAAAATAAAAACAAACATAAAGAGTAGAAATTTCAGCGGATAATAACTTGACTGTATGTGTAACATAGTATGATATGTGATAGTATAAATAGTGTATAGAAATAAGCATATTGAAATAATATAGTTTAGAAATCATTGTGTAAATATCGTGGTGTTCTATATTGTACTGAACTGAATTATTGAGTTAATGTTTATAGTAGACTGAATCAAGAATGTATGGGGTTTGCAGATGTAATTTTTTTATCTCCACAAGGCCGTCCTACTCCATTCATCAAAATAAATGTGCATACCAATAATTGGAACAATCGGACAATATTTGGAGGTCGGCTAAAAATTTCAAATAGTTGTAAATTCTCAAAAAAAATTTCCAAATTAAAAATGTTTCCAGTAACATTTACATTTTCGAATAGAATAAGAAGCATGTTAGTTACTTTGACTGAAATGTAGCCACATTCTGACAATGAGCAAATATATAAATATAAATATATATTGAAAAAATTTTAAACATAATATGCTCAGTTATTTTCGGAAAAACATACTTAGTTCCTTTCTTCTCTTAAGAACCATTTTCCTGATCAATAGAAGTGAAGCGTTTCTATAAAAATTTCCAAAAAAAGGTTTAATTTAGATTTTTGCTTATAAAGTCAGATCTGTTATGAATAAAACGAGTCCTTTCCTACGAAAATCCATGCAGAATTTTTGATATTATTCGCAAAAGTACTTTATAATGACAAGAATTTCTATCTTTTGTTTGAGAGCACAGCAAATAGTGATCATAGTCGTGGTGAGAATCATTCCCGTGAATTCCCGTGAATCTACCGAAATAGTGATTATCTATATATATAAAAATTAAATGGTCCACGTATGTCATACCATCACTTGAGAAAGGCTGAAGCGATTTGGCTGATTTTTTTTTTATTCGATTCGAAATTTTCCGTAGATTGTTTGTGTTGAAAAAAATCAAATCCAGGTGGCGCTAGGGTGGATTTATATCGAAAATTTGAATGCATGTACCAATTCAACTGAAATTTAGAATGGATATTTGTTTGATCATGAGAAAACATTTTATGTACAAATGGACCCGGTAGGTGGCGCTGGGGTCGGTTTACAATCAAAATTTTAACGAATGGGTCAATTTAACTGAAATTCAGAATCTATGTTTGTTTGATCATCAGAAAAAATTGTATGTACAAATGGACCCGGTAGATGGCGCTGGGGTGTATTTGTATCAAAAATTTGAATGCATGTACCAATTTAACTGAAATTTAGTATTTGTGTTTGTGGAACCTTGAGAAACAATTTTTTGTATAAATTAACCCGGTAGGTGTCGCTACGGTGGAATTATAATGAAAATTTTAACGAATTAAACACTTTGACTGAAATTTAGAATGTATATTTGTTTTATTATGAGAATTTTTTTTGTGTATATGGACCCACAGTTGATTTGGCTGGGTAGAATTATTTCGAAAATTTATATCGATTGTCCGATTTTACTTAAACTTAAAATATATGATTTTTTTGGCATGAGAAAATTTTGAATGTATGTTTGGAACCAGTTGCCGGTGTTTAGCTTATGATACACTTAATTTTTGGAATGTCATTTAGTCACGATTGATGACATCACATATAAACATTTTTTTAACATCAAAATAAGTGAGAAGTCTATATATAAAAAGATGTGAAATTTGTTGATATCACCACTAATTGCGAAAACGGTTTGTACCAAAATGTCAGTGAAAGTTGGGAATGGGCTGTAGATGTTCACCGAGACCGCAAACCGGTTTAAGGTAGAATGGCGAACATTTACATTGGCGCACTTACTATAGAACTAGAGAGTTTTACATAGTGGTTTTTCGCATTTCGAACTTTTAGGGGACAACCCCGAAAATGGGAAGAAATGTTACTATCACCAAGACCAAACGGTTAATAGGGTTGTTGAGCCAAATGAATGTATTTTTGGATATTCGCAATCCTTGGGATAAAAAGGGGCAAAATGCTATCATGGCTCAGACCAAAAACCTAAAGGTACGGAAACCAGTACACCAACGCAGAAAATTATATGTCAGATTAAAAATTGGATTTTAGAATATATGACTATCAATAAATAAGTTTTTATCAAATAATGGACGACACTGCTGATCCATTTTATCATTTCTAGCAATAATATATAATAATCTTTTAGATAAATGAAGTACAGAATTTGTCCGGGAAAACCTCGCCCTTTAAATTGAAATACTTCCGAGGCCAAAGTAATAAACCAATCGTTATTAGATTTCAACTGCACTCAACATCTTTTTCAATAATTTGGAGGCAGGACGAAGTCCGCCGGGCCAGCTAGTTTTGAATAATAACAATAACATCAGAAATACGTATGAGCAACAGAAACTTGATAACATAACTTATACGTTCCAGATAACCTTGCATAAAGTTGTGAACTATTAAATGTCTAAGCCTCAATTCCATAATACAATAAATAACAATAATTTTCACAGGACATTCAATTGGAAAACCGCAGGACTTTATCCATAAAAAAAATACACTCACACATCACTCTGTCCATTTTCATCTATTGAGCGTATACCATTGTACCTTTTTAAACATTATCGGATTTTTAATACAATGTGTTGTCATAGCAAAGTAAAAGATCGGCATCGGACATAAATATCTTATAAAATGTTTCCATTATTAACTCAATTTCATAAGATTTCATTACATTTCCCAACAAACGGGCAACAATCAAATTAAAAGCAACAATAACAACTGCCACAGATGCATCAGCCTCACAAAAAAGTGGAACAAAAAAGAAATATAATTGTGGAAACCTTACAGGACTAGAAATCCCAGTCAACAAACAACATAGAGTCAGCTATTGACGACTGACCTGCCCGGCTGCTTGCACTAGGCAATCACGTAGTGCTTTATTACACCACTCTATGTTGAGCAAAAACTGCATGTGCCTGAGGGAAAATATCTATATGTAACAAAATGGTACAGTCATCACACGCCTATCTTTAAATGTGTGTATGTGTGTGTGTATGGACATACCGTCGTTTGTGTACTAGTGTATATGTGTTTGACAATTTGTGCTGGTTTACGTAGTACTTGTCGATGTATACATCCTTGATGAAGTAGATTGAGTGTTTGTGTCTGTGTGGCTCTTGTTTTTGCCTCTCAGCTATCTCTTGCTCAAACTCAAGTTCTCATAGAAGTTTTTCTCAGTGTACTTTCGTTGTTCTCCTTCAAGTTTCCCTTTACGGTATTTTTGCAGAAAAAATTCAACTTTAGTTTGAAATTAAGATAGTTTGTCTACTGGCACGCTGCTAACAAACATTATCAAACTAACCAAACTTCAAAATACTGACACTAACAAATACCAAAAGTAAAAAAAGGACTGAAAGAATTTTGTGCAACATTTTTTTGTTTTACATTACTCTGTTGGTACAATGTTTGGGTCCTAAGAGGCTAGAGAGGGAGGTCAAGGTGACAATTTACAAAAAACATGGGTTCAGTTCAGTGAGTCTATAGATAGAAACGTGTTAAGTGCACTGATTGAGAGCAACTTTCTCATTATCTCATTAATGTTATGCAGAATAAGTACTTAGTTTATATGTATTAAAAGTACTAAAATTACTAAGTGGTAACAATTTTGTTAGAAAACTGCATCTTTATGGGTAGTCTTAACTCCCATATAATACTATTTACACACGTATAACATTTTAAGGGTTTGCATTTTACAATTCAATAGCCCATTCATCTACATAAAAAAATATATTTTATATTTCTTCCTCACTGTAGTCAACTTCAGCTACTACCTATCATTTTTCTTGCGCAAACAGCGGTTGTCGTCGTTACTTTTTTACTTTAACAAACTCTTTTCGGTTTACTGGAAAACCCTGCTACTGAAGCTGTCTATCGCAGAGATACTGCATTTGACATCTTATCTTCTTATGAATTGGGGCAACAATAGCATAAGTTTTAATTTACGAAAGTAGTAAGTACAAAACGAGTAATATTGTCTCTAAACCTAAAAAAATTCACGTTAACCGATATAAATTGGAACACAGGCTACAAAGGTTTCAATGTGGAGCATTGTTTTTTTCTTCTAACACTTAAAATCAGTATTCTCTGACAGTGTTTTTACCAACAGTCTAATGCTGCATAAGTTACTAGGTCAGTATAGTCAAAAACCCAAAGGGTTTGGTGTTACCAGGCCCAACTTTTTTTCATGACCTTTTATACAAGTTGGGCCCAAAGTCATTTGATGTTGTTTGGCACTCATTTTTTTCTAAATTCTTTTTTTTTATTGTGTTTATTCGAATTACGTCTCGCTGAGAAATGGGACTTGCCACACCTTTTTTAAAAAGTCGTTATGTAGGTCATTTTATTGAACCAATTGTAATAAAAATAGAACTCATCCGATATTTATTGGCTCTCTTTTTTTTCTAAATAAAAAACTTCGATTCTGTTTTTTGGTTATGTTTATTTTAATCTTATGAATTTTATTGGTTTAGTCGAGAAGATGATTGATTGCTATACGGGCTCGTTTTATGGCAATTGTCATAATTTCGGCGAGAATTTGGGGGACAGGGTTTCCGGGGCTTGGGCTTGTTCTCGTAAACACGTAAACACGTAAATCCTACATAAAAGTCTGGAACTGTCAAAAATAGGACGGCTTCTCTTGTCCCACCATGTATATTTCCTTAACTTGATGTTTGTTCGCTTAGTTTTTCAAGTTTAACTCAAGAACCATTGAAGATTTCTCATCTGTGATAAGTAGAATACTGGTCATTGCTGATGATATTGAATGACTACCCTGGCCCAAGTAGTGTTCTATACATATGTATCGAGTTTGCATATGCCACTCTGCCACTCGCTACATATGAATGTAAAACGTATGAATAATATTAATTATACCCTCACCCTACAGGTAGGAGAGTATATATAATATATCATTTGATACGACCCAAAAGTGTAGCACATAGAAGGAGTCACCTTAGACTCTATGTTTCTTTAAACCAAATTTGATTCATAACTTTGTAAGTCATTTGTCCGCCTGTCTGTCTATCTGTCCGGCTGGTATGCATGATAATTTTCGAAAAACGAAAGCAAATCTTTTGAAACTAATACCGGTATTGAAAATGGGCTACATGACCACGCCCCTAGCAGTATAAAGTTTTGGAGAAACAAACCTGGATGTCTAGCCACGCAAATTCTACATTTAGTAAAGCTAAAGCAGGATGAAGTTTTAGAGCAAAAACCTGAAAGTCTAGCCACGCCCCTTTTGTTACCTCCCATACAAATGTACCCCTCCGCCCACTTTAGAAATTGAGTAAAAATATTAATATACTAGAAAATTTTATGTTTTACTGAGGGTTAGGGTATATGTAAGTCGGTTTTCCCGGCTGAAACTTTCTAACTGGTTTTATACGTATACATAATTAAACATTCACAAATCGTTCCAATATTGTGGATTTATGGTTTAATAACATTGTGCAACGGCAAATCTGTTTACCAAGTCAGGGTAAAGGTACTTGGTCAGTATAGTAAACCCCCAAAGGGTTTGTTGTCAATGATTCTCGAGCGAACAGACAGTAAGATAAGCAAAACATATGAAAGGTCATAAAAAATTGTACGGCCTGAGAACACCAAACCCTTCGGGAGTTTGACAATACTGGTCTAGTGCCATCACCCCGATTTAGAATTTCTCCACCTAAAGACAATGACCCCGAAAATGTTCCACTGACTAAAAAAATTCAATATTGCAAAAAGTATGAAGTTGTCTTATACCAGAACTTCAAAGTTACAATACTGAGATTTTTGCTGAAAGGCCTCCTAAGTTTCCTGAATGTTATTTGTATGCACAATTACTGCTCTAATCTAATATTGCTGCTTTCAAATAGGGAAAATTACTATTTCTCTCAGAATTTCCTCTACTTTAATAAAATAACATCTCAAAATATTCGCTGATCGATGTCATTATAATTCTGTAACAAACGAAACGAACGAACGAAGTATACACCCACTTTTGTACGCAGTAAATGTGTTCACGACAAGACAATTAAGTTATACAAGAATCTAAAAGGGAAGATGAGTTGAAAGCTACTACCATTTATTGTCAGATATTGTCCGTAAATGAGATATCAAGCAAAAGTAACTTATTCCATCTCTCACAACTAAAACTTTCAATCTTTTCTGTTCAACTTCGCTATTGCAACAGCAACGACGATGACGAAACGTACAACAGCAACTTTCTAAGGTCTGACTATCCCTCAATGGCAATTCTTAGTGATTATTTGATTTTGTGAAGGATCAGAGCGGAGTCCACAACAATTTCACCTTTCACCAATAGTTCTCACGGCAAATGTGTGTGCATTTTGTGAGTTGCCGGGGAGTGTGTTAACTTTTGAGAAACAAAAATAATGAAAGTTTTATTATATTGTTGCACACAATAGATATTTTTTTCTTCTTCTTCTGTTTATGAGTAACTTTTTAACGTACAGACGAAGAGCATTATAAATTGTTTTTTAAAGCAGCTGAAAGTGCATAATAATTATACGCCACCATATAAAATTATAATAAAAAAGCCTATAACGTGACAAATTCCCTTATACGATACTTACTAACTTCAAATCGATATTATATTATGACATTTAACTTGACAAACAGAATGATGCAGAACTTCTTCATTTTGGGGCTACTTTCACGTGCAGTTCTCAGAATTGAATTCCAACTCAATGAGCTGAAAAATGTTGTACTGTCCAACATTTCCCAAATAATTTTATGGCATATTTCAGAAATTTTAGCCGGCCCTTTTTGAAACCCCTAACGTTTTTCAAAATCTAAATCAAAATCCCCTTTCCTTTAAACACAACAAGCCAGCAAATATTTGCTCTTGCCCTTTATAACAAATAGATCGTTATGCCGCCATTTGTTAGCCACTTTATGGCTCAAGGAGTTTCTTTTGTCCTTGCATTAAATAAATTAATTTAATATCTAAACAAATATTTGTAAATATTTTGTAAGTCAATTTGCTACGGCAACAAAGTCAACCATAACTATCTTAATGACAATTGATAGCAAACATATTGATAGCGTTAAAAGAAAACCAAGACACAGTTCCACCTGCTGTTGTTGTTGTTGAAGGTGGCCAAAAATACTTATAGGTTAAGTTAAGTTCAAACCCACAACAGCAAAAAAAAGGCAGATTTCTACAAAGTCGAAAAATTTTCCACTAATAGAGTTGTAACACGTTATGACAGGAAGTGTAATGTGTCACACAAACGGCATTAAACAATAAAGCTGCTCAGATTGTTGTTGACGCACTCTCTGACAAACGTCACAGAGAGTGAAACAACTGGGAGTGTTTGCGTAGTGGCCGTTGCCACACTTGCAGCTTTAGCACCGCAAAACCTCAGCCATCAAGATGATGTTACAAATGATAATGGGAAAAAACTGTGAAATTAAAAAAGCAAAAGTAAAAGAGAATTAAACACAATTAAAATAAATCTTTAAAGTAAGTTGAACAGTTGTATTACTTTTTTTTATTTAAAAACTACAGTTTGAAATTCAGCCAAATAACTAAGGAAACCAGTAAAAAAATTCCAGTCAGGTAAACTAAAACCCCACACACTTTTAACTAATTGTCTGACTGTCTAATTCTAATTCGAGTTATTGAAATTAACCGATATTTACTTAAAAATGACTTAATTTTTCTTTACACCTCATGAATGAGGTATGGCATAGCTTCTAGCGTTGTTGTGAAATAACACTTTTTCTATTTTTAGATGCACAACTAACGGCACCTACTTGTTTATCGACGAAACATGCCGATTTACTCGACACTATACTGCGAAGTTGCTGTATCAACAACATCGATGGTGCCGGCAATGAAAGGGCGAATGCGAACGTCGTTGTTTGAGAAGCTTTTATTAGACATGCCGATTGACTCGACAGTATAGTTGATAACAGCGAGGGGGCCGTCAATAAAAGACAAAATGTAAAAAGAAATCGGACCGTGGACCTCCCGAATGGTAGTCGCTTGTTCTAACCATCATGCCACGGCCGGTCCTAAATGAAATTACAATTAATTCACCACCAAATGTAAAAAGTTCAAATCAATATCTCTGAGGTACCAAAATTGTCTTTACTAATTTAATAGTAATAAAAGTCTGAATACAAATTTCGGGTCAAGGCCCATTTTATTAGGTTTCACCTATTAATACAAAGTATTAAATGTAACTATTATCAAAGTTAAGAAGTATCTTATTAAAATTATTGAAAAAATATTAATTTTCGGAAATTTTTAACAATAAAAATTATTGGAAAAATATTAGTTTTCGGAAAATTGTATAGGGGGCAGCTCAAAAATTTGCAAATTGTTATTTGTAAGTCACTGTTCAATAGGCGTTTACCTTAAGTAAAATTTAAAGAAAATCAGTGTACTTACAAAAAATATAAGCATAAAGAACTATTAGACGAATTTGGTCATTAGTATGGGAAGTACCAGAAAATGTGTGACAAAAGTTTACTACAAGATAATTTACTACAAATTCAATTATCCTTCAGTTGTCCGTTTGAAATTTAAGGGAGTAACATTAATTTTCTAAAAATAGGTTATTTTTTGTAGGAGTTACCAGATGGGGTGTGACCATTGTTTTTATTTACAATCCTAACCCAATCAGAAAATTATTAGCGCTATTAATTTTTTAAGCAGTGGTGAAGGTGACCGTAGTGAGTAAAAATTACCGTGCAATTACCGATTGCATACTGTGTGAACGTCTAAAGCCAATTAAGGAAAACCTGATTGGACCTTATCAGTGCGGCTTTAGACCAGGCAAATCCACAACGGATCAGATATTTACACTACGGCAGATTCTTGGGAAAACCCATGAGAAGCAAATCGGCACTTACCACCTCTTTGTCGATTACAAAGCTGCCTTCGTTGGTCCCATCAGGCATCGATTATACGAAGCCATGTCTGAGTTCGGTATTCCTGCGAAGATAATTCGTGTCTGTCGGTATACCCTTACGAATACTAAATCATCTGTTCGGATTGGCAAGGATCTATCTGCGCCATTCGATAAGACGAGAGGTCTTAGACAGGGTGATGGTTTGTCATGTATACTGTTCAACATAGTGATGGAGAAGGTGTTAAGGGAAGCAGCGGTTAACATGTCAGACACCATATTAAATAAGAGCCACATGCTGCTCGCATATGCCGATGATATCGACATTATCGGTCGAACGATGCGAGCGGTAACAGCTGTCTTCTCATCAGTTGAAAGGAAGTCAGCGAAAATGGGTTTGGCTGTGAATGAGGACAAGACGATGTTAATGGTATCATCGAACAAAGTGTGCTTTTGCTTTGAGGTAGTGGATGAATTTATCTACCTTGGATCCGCCATGAACAAAAAGTCTCCTTAGAAGTCTCTCGTCCGTCCTACTAAAGACCGTCGGTCCGTATTTGATTAAAATACAATCTTCGTCTGGTGGGCGACCTATGGTCGGTGTCTGTCTCTAGTGGACAGGCAGTTTTTCGAGCATAAAATTGTATCCTTATTTTCGACCAAAGTTTTAGAGTCACACCATGTAGAGTAGTGCGGTTGTAGTTTGAGTTATTACCAAAAAGTCTCGAATGCCAGTGAGGCCTGAACTAAGTAAGAGCAACTAATTAATTTCCTCCTGTCTCTGTTTCTCCCCAGTTGGGGCGGCTTAGAGACATAAGGCCGTTGATCCTTAGGGGTATTTTATCCGTCCTTCTAAAGGTAGTCGGGTCGGTACTTAAAATCCATCAACGCATGTCCTCATAGTGAGCTGTTGATGGTGTGCTTCTGTTTCCAGAGGAGCGGCAGTTTTTCACGCCTGGCCGTTAGGCATAAAATGCAACCCCCTAGTTTTCGTCTAAATGTCCGGAACAAAATCATGCTCGGCGTATTCGGTCAAGTTCTTCATAATCTCCGGAGACCCGACTACTACAACGTCAATTTCAGGCTGCTCAGACCTCGTCTAGTAAAGTGGTGGCGTCAGGCTCCGCTAGTCGATCTTCTACTAGTGTGCCAAAAACCAAACCAAACCTGGTACATAGTAGTAGAAAGAAGGTACCTCAAAGGCTCCCCAGGTCGACACTCCTGCTTCCGGTGCTGGTGACGTAACAAGGCTCCAGTTGGCCGCCAATTCAGCTTCCTTAGGGCATACAGCTAAACAATTCGCTAATTCGATTCTCTCTGTAACATCTCCCTCGGGCTCAACGGCCTTGACTTCCACTACTATTCCCTTTGGGCACAAAAAAAAACATTCTAGACGAGTCAGTATTATCATTATAAAGGCGAGATCGCGGAGCAGGAGATCAGTTCTCTCCATTGGGCACAATCTCACATCGAGGAGTTAAAAGGTAGCGTACCATCTGCAGAGGATGACAAAACAAAACGGTAGATGTAGCGTCTAAACAGCAGCGGTCTGAGGACACTACCCTTCCGGGACCCCAAAGATCCAAACTTAATACTGCACTACAATGATCGTATAAGGATGTCGCTAAAGACCACCTTACCTGGGAGATCGTAGGCCCACTATAAAACGGTGTATCCATCTGTTAACGAAGACTCTAACCCGGTAACTCGGTAGCAATAGATGGGTACGACCTCTTGGAATCTGACGACGACCCAGATGACGCCAACATAACTGTAATCCACTCAAAATTAACTAAAAATAAAATATACTTTTCAATTATATCATCATATTTGCATGTATTTTACTATACATACCCAGGTATATATGCTGTTGATGTAAGGGTGTAACTTTGTAAGTGAGCTTTATCTTCCAAACGGGTAATCCAAACTTGGGACTATTGCGTAAATCAGTTTTGGCTAGGATATCATAAAATTAAATGTCGATCCGATTATTCAGTTTAGAGCGACAGCGTTTTGAAAACTCAAAATATACCCAGGAATGCTGCCGTTGACATAAAGGTAAAATATATTTAATGCCACTAACCGCATATTTTAAAAATATGCAAAAATACGCAGTAGTTGTTATTTATTTATATTGCTAAATAAGTACCACAACTTAAAAACAAAACCTATCAGCATATTATGGCCCCTATTGCTTACACTTACAATACTAATTAAACCACAATTTAAATGAAAATTGCCATTTATAAATACAGAACATGCCATAGCATTACGCAAATGCTCTATTATCACTTTCGTTCAGCCCAACCGGGAGTTCGTAGACTACTCAAACACTGTTCTGCAACAGGTCACATTTGCATTCTATCCAACGTTTTGCAACAAAAATCAAAATTTAATTAGTGATAAAATTTACTTTTCAACATTTTCAACTCTTTTTTTGTTCTCCTTTTCATAAACACATCCATTGGAGCGCTGCACTAAATACATATTTAGAGTTTATTTAATATTTCTTACATGTACGACATGGAAAACATCCACAAATATAAACGCACGTAGACACTGCATGGCGAAACCTATACCCGCAGGTGAAGTCGAGCTAAAATTCATTATTATACATATTTACATATTTTCAATGCTGCAAAGAGGACATTGGGAATGATTGCATTGTGGAACGTGAATCTATAAATTCGGGGAAAAAACTCTTCTTAATACACTTTTTTCAAAAATATAATTGTTCCACTTTCCTATAATTTTTTTTTTTGATATCTATTCTTAGATGACTCGAAGATCCGCCAACTTTCACTCCCTTAACACTATTAAGGAAAAACAACGTTCTTCAAATTTCGTTGGAAATTGTTTTCTAATTCCATCACCTACAGCCATAATTTGTTGTTATTAAAAGATACATCAATTCTATATTTATTGGAAACATATAATTGTTATGAATAAACTAAACTTTTGGCCCCCTTGCACCCACTGTGCACTCCAAACTCTCTGTATGTATGGAAATATGATTCACTATGCGTATGAGTGTATAAAAGCGAATATACTCAGCTTTCATTTCACCTGTGCAATTATATTTATTATAACAGTAACTGTTGCTAAACAAACCAAGGCCATAATGCCGAAGTGTATGTGTGTGTTTTGAGCGCGGTGGCTATATATGTTCTTGTGCTCCTTTTAATTCATAAATATCATTAGGCAGTTTATCGCGTACGTCTGTGTATATGTAGAGTAGGTAATATACATAGATGAAAGAGTGCTTGTATGTATGTAGTACGTATGATGTATGTAGGTACGACGATGTTCGTACTAGATTATGAGATTGTATCGCAACGAATATTCGTGTGAAATTGTCGTTGTTGAAGGTGTTAGAATTGCAACATAGTATTGATGCAACATGTACAGAGAGCTGCTCTGTAGCAAACTCATTAACTATTTGGCGTGGTAGATGAATTAAAATTTAATATTTTAGGTTGAAACAGTTAAGCGAAGTATGATGCGGTTTATGACAATGGGGACATGTGAATTGTGACATAGTAAAAATATAATGATTATACGAAACTATTTGTTTACAATACGCTATCAAAGACAATTCGTATTAAAATAAACAGATATATGTATATATCGTCGCCACGTCGACCAAAACAGTCATGCCTTTTTATACCATCACCCTTAGGGATGAGGGTATATATCATTTGATACGACCCAAAAGTGTAACACATAGAAGGAGTGACTTTAGACCCTATGTTTCTTTGAACCAAATTCGATTCATGACTTTTTAAGTCGTTTGAGCCATGTCCGTCCGTCTGTCTGTCTGTCTGTCTGTCTGGTGGCTGTCCGGCTGGTTCGCACGATAACTTTCGAAAGACGCAACCAAATGTTTTGAAATTTTGCACGAGTTATTACTTTCTCAAAAGTACTTTCGGTATTGCAAATGGGCTACATGGCCCCGCCCCTTCTGGTACCTCCCATACAAATACATCATTCCGCCCACTTTGGAAATCGAGTAATAATATCAATACACTCTACGGGATCGTCCCCAAATTCTGTATTTAGTAAAGCTATAACAGGATAAAGTTTTGGAAAAAATTTTGAAAGCCTAGCCACGCCCCTTCTGGTACCTCCCATACAATTCTACCTTTCCGCCCACTATAGAGATGGAGAAATAATATCAATAAATTAAACGTGATCGTACCCAAATTCTATTTTTAGTAAAGCTATAACAGGATAAAGTTTTGGAGAAAAAAATTGGAAGTCTATTCACGCCCCATCTGGTACCTCCCATACACATCTGGTACCGCCCACTTTGGAAATCGATTAATATTATTAAAAGACCTAACGCGATCGTGCCCAAATTCTGTATTTGGTAAAGTTTAAGCAGGATAAAGTTTTGGAGAAAAAATCTGGAAGTCTAGACACGCCCCTTCTGGTACCTCTCATACAAATGTACCACTCCGCCCACTTTAGAAATAGGGTAATAATATCAATACACTCGACACGATCGTGCCCAAATTCTGTATTTTGTTATGTTATAACAGGACAAAGTTTTGGAGAAAAATATGGAAGTCTAACCACACCCCTTCTCGTACCTCCCATACAAATGTACCACTCCGCCCACTTTAGAAATCGATTAATAATATCAATATAATAGAAAATTATTTGTTTTACTGAGGGTAAGGGTAAATGTTAGTTGGGTTGCCCGATTGAAACTTTCTAACTGGTTTTAATTACAAATCGGTTAATTTCAATAACTCAAGACTTAAACCATATCTTATATTGGGTGATGGTATTTATCAGTCAGTTTAACTGTCTGAAATTTCTGTACTGGTTCAATTACTTTCAGGAGAACCAAAAAACTTATTTATTTTAGAACATTTTTCATATATTTTACACATTACCAAAGTTAATAACTTCCAAACCAATCAAGATATGGCGAATGTGATTTATAGGTCAACGGACGACCATAAGTGCTTTAAAAAATGCTATACACAAAAATCGAAAAATTACACATAACTGATTTGCGCACCGATGATATGTGTTTGTTTATGAATACAAATTATATCTTATCTTATGCTTATCACATAAACTCGTATTATACATATGTAATATCATATCTCACACCTAATCGTATTCTAAAAATTCGGTGTTAAGCCACTGTTACCTGTATCATATTTTATTGGGTAATTTTGTTACCTGCATAATTTGAAATGCACGGAGAAAGGAATTTTAACAAATTGTGATTAAAAAAAAGTTAGAATCTTTGCATTAAAGGGCCATTGTTACAAATAAGCCTTAAATAATTGCAGTGATTATTTTCAATATAATCACAGTCCTGACCACCTGGTATCACAAGAGTACCTATAGGGTTTCGCGACTGTTGGTGGTCGATGAACCATCTGTTCTCTGTATATACGATGGTATTATAGGATTTGAAAATAAATCCTTAGCGTTCCGAAAATCGATTTTAGCTCTTTAAACCGTAAGACAGAGTGAAAACAACAACAACAAAAATTCTGAAGGGCTAATGATAACAAAAAAAAGATACTGCATTTCGAACTATCGTGCCCGAATTAGGGTTAAACCGTCGTATCCCATTATGTTATCGTGCTAACTTACCCTTAATATTTTGCAGGGGTTAGTTTGAAAAAATCCAAATGGAATTGTTACTTCTATGTGCACATCTGTATTTTACAGAAAATGTTACAAATATTGTCAAATTTTATACAGGCCCCAAAAAAGCTTATTGATTTGTACCTCTCACTAACACAACTCCTATATTGATACCATCGACATCAGGAGATGATGACATCAATGTTCACAAACAAAATACTGCAAATCTTCATTGAAACGTCCAAATATGTCATTAAACTGTACTACGTTAAAGCGACTACTGGCACAAATATAGGGCACGACTGACAGTTACGAATTGTGTAAAAAATATGTACGAATTGACCTTTAAACTATTCAATTGCTAAACTACACATACTGTTGTAATAACATAAATTGTTCTTGTAATCCACACCAAACCGCCCAATATTGCCTAGTTACAAAACTAATCAACACAAACACATAACACGTGGCATAAAAAAACTACAAAAAAAAACTTTAGAACTTTTACAAATAACGTCATATTAAATTCACTTTATTGACTATATTATTTCTGATTGAAACAAATTTAATTCACCTAACTCAAAAAGTTGAAAAAAATAATCTATCTTTGAAGCTTTGCAGAAAATAATTGAATTTAAAATTCATAGTCCTAACTTAACTAAAAATTTCAGTTTGAACCAAACATACGAAACCAATAAACGAAACATAATACATTTTGAAATGTGGGATTTAATATGTAATACGTCCGACGACCCAAGATACAATGAAGGAAACGAAAATTGGCCTACAAAATATTTATGAATTTAAATCGAAAATGATAAATCGGCTATAAAAAGAACAACAAGAAGTAGAGAACAAAAAAATACACACACATAACACAATAGTAAAAAACCATATTGAAAAAATTGAAGAGGATCCAAGAGCAGCTAGTGAAGGAGATTGGAGTGCAGCTAGTGGGTGTAAGAAAAAAATCTGATACACCTGGTAATAACAACATGGAAACCCATAAAGCCCATTACATTGCTCATACAGCAAGAAATATACAATAGGAGGGCAATTTAAAAAAAAAAAGAAACTTTATAGAGGTGAGATAAACTAGGGAACAACTTGTGCAGACGATTGCCAAAATTGAATTAATTAGATCACTTGATACAAATACATTTTTTTAGTAGTATTTTTCTACATAATTTTAAACTTTGTATTTCGATAATGATTTTGTTGGAAGTGTAATAGGAAGGAGCGAGTAAGTGTTTGTGTGTTTGTTTAAGAGAACGTTAAAATGTTAGTAAATGTGTTTGAATCGTTGTTATTTTTAATGATGATGACATGTAAGGGTAGCGCGCAGCCCGAGGGTGTGAAATGCGTGATCAAAATGACTGCAGTATTAGTGTATTTTTGACTTGATGACTATGTATTTAAATTGTAATTACTCAAAGTATGGCGTTTCTCACACGATACTTGATACGTCATTGTGTCTTAAATTACTAAAATGCAGCATCATTTAGTGCCCACACCGACTACTTGTAAAAAAATACTTTAAAATTCTCTTTCCATTCCAGGCACTCACTCAAACAAAAAACGCACACAAAAATTAGCACATTTTTTAAGCCAATTTAATACGCTTAGTGCAGTCTATGCAGAGGACCTGCATGTTTTAATATGTTATATTCTCTCTGCCATTGAATTTTATTTGTGTTATGCTTGAACAATTTTATTTTCATGATAATGTTTCTTTGTACCCATGCTAATTTCCATTTTCACACGAAATGTAATCCTATTTTTGGTACTCACAAATATGATTCTTTGCTTTGTCAAATCAAAGAAATATTTCGTCTGTAAATTGGGCACAAGAAAAAATAAAAAAAAAGTTAAAAATAAAAACTTTTCAGATAACTATGTAGATGAATGTAGAAGAATTTAGTTCAGTGTCAAACGTAAACATTTTTATCTTACAGTTTTCACATGAAATCCGACTAACAATGCGTTTCACAATGGGGAGAAAACGGAAACGGAAGAGACTCAAAAATTCGCACATGAACGCAATGCAAAGAAGTTTATAACACTCAAGTGTTGTTCTGTTCCGTAACACTATCGCACATTTTGGCACATGAATGGGATGGCTTCCATAAACAGAGGGGTACTTTCTTGTCGTAAAGTAAAACAAAGAATTTTATTAAAGATGGATATAAAGGGAATTTTTAAATTTATGTTCACTCACTTAATTAGGGCATAATTAACTAAAGCAAAAAAGTAGTAAGTGATTTAGGGTAAATTTTATTATTTACTTGCAAAACTTTATAAGTACATTGGGTAACATATATATTTTCTTATTATTTCTCATGTAAACCCATCATGTAAACCCATTTATTCATCACACACATGTCATATCAACTTAAGCCTATATTTTTTATTCTTTAAAACCTCTAAGTACTTAAAGTTTTACATAACCTTTACCTTAAAAACACTTCACAAAACAGCCTTTTCAAAATATTAACTTAAATCATTTATTATACCCTCACACAAATATTGTCTTCTATCAGCGGATGACCTTTTCGACAGTGCAATAGCTTAGAGAAATGCACATATACAAAGTCAAAAAAACTTTTTGTAACACTTCCTCGTTGGCCTGCAGCATAAATACGTCCAAAGGACATGTATGACAAACACTTTCATGTTTCTCTTATAATATAGGAAATGCTACTGAAATTGCAGGACATATGACTTAATTACGGACAAATGACCGTTACAACCCGTTTTTATTATTAAATGTCATAGAGCAAACAATGAATTATATAAATGCGCTTTTTTTTTTTTTTTTTTTTTTTTCGAACGATCCCAACGCCGCCTCACACACCCGCTCCAACCGACCGAGGGAGCCACATCCCTATAACGTAGGGACAACGTACACACTGCAGACCGGTCTGTAGCGGAGAGCGAACATTAAGATTGCCAAATATTCGGCTACAGATAAACATATCATCAGCCAAATTTAAACACTACACTAACAATTATAACTTACAAGCTAATTGACATAAAAAAAAAACAAGAACAGCAAAAATGTACTCAGCTATTCAGATAATTCATCTTATATATAAAAATGAATTGCTGTGCAGTTGTCTCGCTAAAACTCGAAAACGGCTGGACCGATTTCCAAAATTTTTTTTTTGTTTTGTTCGCTATAGCTTCCGGATGGTTTAAAAGGTTTTATTTTTTCAAAAAGTGGGCGGCGCCACGCCCCTTTTTTCAAATATCGCTCAGACGGCCTTTCTAATAGACCGATTGATACAAAAATTTTACCATGAGGTACTGTTGACCTGTAGATGGTTCCTGACTACATTTGGTTGTAATTGGATAAATGGGCGTGGCACCGCCCATACAACTTGAAAATTAAAAAGGCTATATTTCATGAACTATCAGAGGTATGAAGATGAGATTTGGTATATATGTTGCTGGAGCAGTATAAATTACAGCCAGAATGGAAGTGGGCGGTGCCACGCCCCCTTTTCAAAAATCGCTCTAACGGCTTTTCTAATAGATCGATTGATACAAAAATTTTACCATGAGGTACTGTTGACCTGTAGATAGTTCCTGACTACATTTGGTTGTAATTGGAAAAAGGGGCGTGGCACCGCCCATACAACTTGAAAACTAAAAAGGCTGTATTTCATAAGCTATCAGAGGTATAAAGTAGAGATTTGGTATATATGTTGTTTGAGCAGTATTAATTACAGCCAGGATGGAAGTGGGCGGTGCCACGCCCCCTTTTCAAAAACGGGCGTGGCACCGCGCATACAACTTGAAAATCGATAGGGTTATATCTTATGAACTATCAGAGGTATGAAGATGAGATTTGGTATATATGTTGTTGGAGCAGTATTAATTACAGCCAGAATGGAAGTGGGCGGTACCACGCCCCCTTTTCTAAAATCGCTCTAAAGGCTTTTCTAATAGATCGATTGATACAAAAATTTTACCAAGTGGCACTGTTGACCTGTTAATAGTACCAGGCTATATTTGGTTGTGATTGTATAAAGGGGCGTGGCACCGCCCATACAACTTGAAAATCGATAGGGCTATATCTTATGAAGATTGGTATATCTGTTGTTGGAACAGTATTAATTACATCCAGGGAGGAAGTGGGGGTTCCACGCCCCCTTTTCAAAAATCGCTCTGACGCCTTTTCAAAAGACAGATTGATACGAACATTTTAGAAAGTGGTACTGTTAGCCTGTTGATAGTCAGTGGCTATATTTGGTTGTGATTGGATAAAGGGGAGTGGCACCGCCCATTCAACTTGAAAATTAAAAGGGCTATATCTCATGAACTATCAGAGCTATGAAGATGAGATTTGTTACATATATTTTACAGTATGAATTACAGTAAGGGTGGAAATGGGCTGTTCCACACCCTTTTAAAAAAAACGGTTAAAACTGTCAAAATTCTACAGTATATTGCTGTTCGCCTAGAGAAATGAACAGTAAGATGGGCCAATCTTTTTATTCGCAAAATCGTAACCAAAGTTGGAATCTACGATGAATTTTAAGAAAATTTCACCAATAAACTTTTCGTCTAAAATCAATTCCTAGCTCGCGGTGGGTATAGTTTGCAAAAGTATACTTAGTATACTTTGCAAAATCACCATGTAAAAACTAAACAAGAACAACGTTTACAAATCTTGCAAATTTATTTTCAAAATGCACGTTCTGTTCGCCAAACTTAAGGAGCCTTTATAGAGCCCTTTGTGAAGTTTACGGTGCATATACTCAGCCATCTGATCAGCCTATAGAAGCCATCGACGCTGTAGACGTTAGTGTGACAGGGGTCTCGAATTTATCGAACCAACGTCTTTCTTAGCAACTCGGTCTCTGCAAATGCTGAGGAAAGATCTTGGCCTACATTCATATAAAATCCAACTGGTAGAAGAACTAGAGCCAGTGGACGATCAATTGATTTTTTTTTTATTTATCATATCATTGAACATTATTTGAAGGAGAAATGGTTCCAACACGACGGTGTAACATGTCATACAGCGCGTGAGACCATCACTTTGTTAAGCCAAACGTTAGTGACCGTATTATCTCAAAAAATGGTAATACGAGTTCATTACAAAAATAGTATTCCGGATTATTCTTGATTCGTGCGAGAAGAAGACATGACAAAAGAAGTTTTTTTGGCTAAAGGCATGAAGCTTCAAACGGAATTTTCATTTGCAGTCAATAGGAGAAGGCATAACAAAAATGTTTTTTTATGACCAAAGAGAGAGTTAGTATACAGATGGTTCACGCTACTACGGATCAAAATGAATAATTTTGATCTTTAGAGAAATGTCTGTTTCCGATTTGTGGAAAAAGTGGTTTTTCGCTCTACATACAGAAAAAACGCAATCTACACGTCGGCACTATAGATATGACTTGATGAACTTTTTATTAGCATTTACAACAACAAAACCGTACCGGTTAACTTTAATGTTAAGGAGTTACTTTAAATAAGTTACATAAGTAAATAAACTCAACATATTATTGTCGAGCTTAAGTACCGTGTTTAAAGTACTTTGTAGACCTAAATGTTAAATATATTACAAGTTAATATGCAATAGCGAAGCATTGCCGGGCCCACTAGTTATATATGATTTTATCGTTGTAGAAGAAGAGGAGAAGTCAATAAATTGATACAAGTGATTAAAATCAGAACACATTCTCTGCAGTGGTTCAGACATAGCATAATTTGATCGTTGAAATGGGATGAAGAGTGGTTTAAAATATCTTGAAGGTCTTATAGGAACATTTATCAATACACGACTAAGAAGGAATTCAGAGCGAATATCACTTTTAAGGATCTTATAAATAGTTATAGAATTAAGCATGGTCCGTCTACTAGCTAAGGTAGGCAATTTAATCAGGGCCAACCTACATATATAAGGTGGAAGGTTAATGTTCGGATCCCAACGAAGATTCCTAAGACAGAAAAGTAGGAATTGCTTCTGTACGGATTCCAACATATTGACATATAAATCATAGTGCGGGTCCCACACAACCGAGCCATATTCAAGAATGGGTCTAACGAGAGATGTGAAAAGATTCTTCGTAATATAGGGGTCAGAAAATTCCTTAGCCCAACGTTTAATAAATGACAGAACGCCAAAAGCTTTATTCACAGTAGTAATGACATGGTTATTAAAAGTTAATTTTCTATCCAATAAAATACCAAGATCGATAAATGAATCAACAAGTTCCAATGATGAACCACCCAGAGTAAACTGAGAAATAATTGGACGAGATCTGGAAAACATCATATGTTTACACTTCTTCAGATTTAGTTCCATAAGGTTAATCTTGCACCATGTATAAAAAGCATCCAAATCATATTGCAGACGAACGTGATCTGGAGCATTATCGCAACTAATAAAAATTTTGACATCATCTGCGTACATTAGCAAATTAGATTCGGTTACCGCGTTAGGCAAATCATTTATGAATAACAAAAACAGTACAGGGCCAAGGTGGCTACCTTGTGGAACACCGGACGTCACATGGATAGGCCTAGAAATAGAATCCCCGAATGTGACCATTTGTTCGCGGCCTGTAAGATAGGACGTTATCCAGTCAATGATATTACATTTGAAACCGACAGCATTTAATTTCTGAATAAGAAGACTATGATTAACCTTATCGAAAGCTTTACTGAAATCAGTGTAAATAACATCGGTCTGCATACCAGAAATAAAACCATTAATCACGTGTGAAGAAAACTGAAGGAGGTTTGTCACAGTTGATAAACCCTTACGAAAACCATGTTGACGGCTATCAATAATAGGAGAAACATTATAAGACACAATATCCGTAACCAATTTCTCAAACAATTTTGGAATCGCGCTAAGTTTTGCGATACCCCGATAATTTGAAACATTTAAAATACTTCCTGATTTGTGAAGAGGAAGCAAGTAGGAGCTCTTCCATATATCAGGAAAATAACCTAGTTTTAAAGAGGCATTAAATAACGTAGTCAATGGTTTAGCCAAGGAGCCAGAACAATACTTCAATACAGAATTTGGAATACCATCGGGACCAAAGGTATTTGTCGCCCTCAAAGTCAATAAATTTTCAAGGACCCACAAGTGGTCAAAATAAGGGACACTGAAAGGATCTATTGAGTGGATTCGATAAGGGTAATAATAATTTTCAGGGATTGAAGTATTGGAGTATACCGATGAGAAAAAGTCCGCAAAACAATTTGCAATTGATTTGGAGTCTGTATATTCAACATTATTCATGACAACTCTTGTGGGAATTGGGGAGGAGTTACGTTTAATGTTCACAAATCTATAAAAGTCCTTGGGATTATTTCTGAAATTGTTTGCAATTCTCTTCAAATAAGCAGAATAGCACATTCTAGATTTAGCATCATATTCACATCTGGCTCTGGAATATCTGCTATAATCATAAATGCTACCCGACTTTTAATACTTTCTAAACAAACGAGTCTTAGCATTCTTTAGCTGTTTCAGATGTTGGGATGACCATGGGGGAGAACTTTGTTCAACTCTGATAGATTTCAAAGGAACAGACTTTTTTATGAAACCCCAAATAGTATCATAGAACTCTGCCAAGGATCTATCAAGCGCGCTGCGATCTTCACATTGCAACATTTGATCCCAATTTACGGATTCAAGGAGATTATTAAGTAAAATGTGATTTGCCCGAGAGAAGCAAAAATGTTTCCGAACGAAATTTGTTGAACTAGATAGTGCAACATGGCGAGAAAAACAAATTGAAAGAGTTGGATGATAAGGGTCTTCAGGATTACTTAAAGGATCAGCTCGTGACACATCAAAGTTATCAGAGTTATTAACTAAAACTAAATCAAGAGTCCTATTAATAGAATTAGTGATACCATTGATTTGAAGGAGACTGAGTGACGAAATTATGTTGATAAAGTCAGAAGTCCAATCACTTGGCGTTAAGGCTGTAAAATATCCAGTTTCGGGTAAAGGCAACCAAGATATTGTCGGTAAATTAAAATCACCTAATATTAAAATGCTGTCACTATCACGAAGCATGGAACAAATTTCAGTAATTGCACCTAAGTGCCTTTCATAAATATTAAATTCGGACGATGGAGGAATATAAGAACAGGTGATATAGATTTTCGTAGACAAAACATTTACCGAAACTGCAACAAATTCAATGTCGTCAAAATTTGATGGAATTATCGCATGGGATAGCGAATTACGAATGGCAATTAAAACACCACCGCCAATTTTATCTTTACGATCCTTACGAGTAATCACATAATGATCGCAAAAAATTTCAGAATTAAGAGTGTGACCCTTCAGCCAAGTTTCAGAAAATACTACCACATCGTAGTCAAATCCAAAACTATCAACATAAAGTCTCGAAAGTTTTGTGTTTAGACCACGAACGTTTTGATAAATAACATTCAGTTTTTTGAAGTCGTTTTCATCGATTTAGGCAGCGATGCTAAGTTGTCACGCCTATCATTGTCCCGAAAAACAAATTCTTTTACTAGAGCCTTTGCAGGCCAAAAATTTACATCAACGATTTTCTCAAATAAATTATCGGGAACAATTATTTTAAACGAAGATAATCGTTCCGAAAAAGTGGATTTCATCTTGTAACAAGATATTGCCTCCATGTTACCAACTCTATTTGAAATATAAAACTTTATATCCTCAACTGCGATCTCAGGTGAGAACCTAGAAATAAAAATCGTTCTCCTGGCGGGAACAACGGTCAACTCCCTATGTGGTTGCTGTTTCGAACCACCAGCACCACCAGATTTATCACTTACCACATGGCGTGGTATAGACTCTAAATTATCCGGTACCAAGAGAGTCGAATTTTCATTCGAACTGACAGAAGGAGCAATACTTCCAGAAAAAGACCGCTTGTCAGCATTAATGAATGACGGAATAGGCGAGTTTATCTCCATTAAACAAGGCGATGGAGGAGCAGTAACAGTCGAGACTACCTTCCTTGTAACCTTTTTTCTCTTAGGAGAAGATTTAGGAGAAGGGTTTACACACTTTTCCAAATCTGGATAATCGCTAAACATTTTAGTAAATTTCGAAAACCTATATGTAAGCATTGACAAATCCCTTTCCATTTCCGCAAATTCGGATTGCATGCTTTTAAAAAATTTAAAGAAACTGGATTCAATCTTTCTGCACTTGATGCAACACCAACGTATTCCTTTATCCTCATTTAGGCTATCGGCAACTCTGGCCAAAATGCCGGCACATTTAATGTGACAGAGATTGTCACAAAGCCAGCATGACAACATACGCTCGTTGTCTGATTTAATGGTACAATTTTTATTAGAACACGACATTGTACAAAAAAAAATCGCCAAAATAAGGGAAAAAAATCGCTAATATGTACAACACTAGCAAATCGAAACTAAAAAAAAAAAAAAGAACGTTTACCAACACTAAAAATGTTAAATAAACGAAAATTAGACACAAAAGAGATCAACGAAAGTGGGAAAACGAAACAACAACAAATCAAATGTATCAAACAAATAATATTAGAGTTGTTGTAATTGAAACAAATGCACAACAGATTGTATTGGGTCGTATTGAACGCAAAAAATAAAAAACGATCAAGGAATACAAAACACCAATTGATAACAACACTAGAAAAAGAGAGATAACTTAGCTCCACTTTAGACACTTTCAAACTGTAAACAATAAATTAATTCACAATATATTAAAGAAAAATGAACCAAAAATACGGAGCACAATTAAAAACACGACTTAATCACAATAGAGTTGCCAGATCCGCTTCAGCGGATCTCTTTAACACATCTGCCCACATACACTCAGAAGAACTCTCAAGTATACAAGTGAACTTGAACTGAAAGCAGACAATATGTTTACACACTGGATGTGGGTGTGAACCTTAGTGTGACAGTTATAAAGCAGCACTTGCTGCTTACATACATGCACAGCAATATTAGCGAGTATACGAGCTTGTTATAGTATAGACGAGTGAGTACAAAATGTACCATCACATATCGATGTGATATGACGCTCAGGATGTGACAATGTGTTTGGTTGCATTCCTCCGGCAAAATATTAATGTTTTTATTTCTATTTTACTCACGTTATTGTCTTTTGTTATATTGTATTGTCATATTTGTTGCTATTTTTGTGTGTGTGTGTGTTTGTTTTGCAATCGAAGCATTTTTTGCTATGCCCCTTTAGCACATATCGACTTATGTTTTTGTGACACATACTTTGAAGCATTCAATGTGTTAGAGAGCATATGAAGTATTTAACATTGATAGTGCGTGGGCGGAGTGTGGAGTTTCGTGGCTGTTAAGATTTTCGGTTTGGAATTTAAATTTTAAATCTAAGTTGTAATCGCTATAAGTTTTGCTGTGTATATAATTTGTATAATTATTTTTTGTAAATAGAATTCACTTGTATCATATCCTCATATTTGAAGAGCCTTCTAGAAATTTTATGCTTGATTATCGTATTGTCATTGTATTATTTTTATGATAATTTAAGTTTTCTGATCGCAATCCACTTAGGAATTCACACAAACTCTTTTTAGAGGTGCCCAAACAGCTTACAAAGGCCGATAGTGCACGTGTTTCCTGCGCAACTGGACATCCGTAAAATTAGAAGAAAAAATTTCTTTTTCAGCAACCACAACTCCGATAACGGACTCAGCTATGTGTCTGCAAGAAAAATGGTAGTGAGGGAAACCAGATTCCCGTATTAAGATATGCACAAGGCAACCTGGATATAACCCGAACAAAAGACAGGAAACCGGACTGATAACCAATGCCTACCGGCTGCATAAAAAATGTTGCTGCGACTGTTCACACTGTGTAAATTAGAGTTTAACCCTAATTGTTAAATAATTATTATGAATTAATTTGTATAATGAATTATCATTCCTGTACGGTATGTACACTATTTACCCTGAATTATTGTATCTTATTTTTTATAGTGTACATACTATTTGTATCAACCCTTATAGTTATAACAGTTGAGCTAGGCTCAATCCTGGTGGCAACTCGTTTATCCGTGCGGAGGTTTTGGCTAAGGGGTCCTCGCACGATGACTAAGGGTTTTGAGTCTCTTTGCTGAACATCCGTCACCAGGGTCGATTCGTGGATTAAGGTCTCATCTCATCTCAGGGTTTTGTTCCGTTTGGTTTCATTGCGTGATCAGATTACATACCCACACACCCTCGACGATATCATGCAATACTTGGACATTGTACACCCGACCTACTTGGAACAACGTGAAAATGGCCTCGATGCCATTGAAGACTGGAGTAATGTACGCGTCTTTTCTATCACAGTCCTCGGTTTACCATTTTTGGATGAGTGCACCAGTGCGGTCTCGGTCGATGTCGAGGGTAAAATGTACAATTATTGTCGTGAGGCTGACATTATGTTGTTAATGGTGTCGCATCGTAAATCGGTGTGGACCCATCAAGACTATTTCTTTCTGTTTGAGGGTCGTGGTAATTACGAATTCGGTCAAAGCGAACAGAATAAGGAACACTTTGGTGAGCAAATTGTTCGGTAACTTGCGTAACATGTTGATGATAATTCTACTCCCTTGAAATGTCCAACTATTATCTGCCAGACTATGCTCACTAGCGGTAGAGAAAAAACACGAGTCGTTATGACATTGTCTATTCGATTGGTTCCAACGAGATAGCCACAATTTGGTAGTGTAAAACCGAATTGAATTGTTGTAGTTTATGAGAAGCCAAGGGAGAAATTGCACGCTTAAAGGATTTCAATATTCATAAAATATTCAATTTTTTTTTTGTTTTTTTATTATCAAATTCCTTAAATATCACCACAATATTTCGAAAGTGCGAAGTTCGTTTATACTTGTTATGCTTTTCCGATTTCAATGTGACGGCCGCGACCAAAGCAGTTGGAAAGAAGATGTAGACGGATCCCGCTAAGAACCCTATGCGCCATCTGCATATTAGGAAATCATGCTTGAACATTTGTGTTGGTGAATCTGGTGATTGACTGATTCGCGCCGCTAAGGTGCTTGAACAGCTGACCGGCCAACAGTCCCTTTCTCTGAGCGTTGAACTTCAGTAAATTTAGTTACCTACTGGCTAAAACGTATCGGTGGTAACATGCCATTTAGGTTACTCATTGCGCCTTCTCACATCTGCTACCACTTGCCCGGGGGATACGTAACTTTTAAAAGTCTAGAAGCAGTTTAAATTTCCGCCTTGGTATATTCCATTCACATACAATAAATTTACACTTGCAGATGGTACTGTCTTTACTTGGCGGCAGTGTGAGAACATGTTGCGGACTGATGCTTACTTTGTGTGACCGGTGTCTTTTATGTTTCAATAAAGACTTTCAATTAACCAATCTTTACATATTTTATTAATCAAATGCATTCACTTTAAGATTTGATGGGCTCCAACATAATTCGCATCACGGCCGAGTACTAATCGAAGGAAACAAGTGGAGCGCTGGACACGAACCATTACCAACGCAGGAAGAAAGGCATACCGTGTTTGTTTTTGGGCAAGTTACGCAAAGAAAGAAAAAGAAGAAAAAGAAAAAAACCGTGAGTCTTTCTAGAAATTTTTTTATATGGAACTAAAACCCTATAAGCGCATGGCCATACGAGGAAGTTAAATTAATCACAAGATTTACAATTAGTTGTGAAGTCATTTCATTATCATTGAATTGGACAGCAACTAGTTAGAAAATTCACTGCTTTCTATGGAATTTAATACCATACGACATTAGCCATACCCGAAAGTTAAATTATTTTGAAACTTTGTAAAATCGTATATCAATTGGAAAACACTTTGTCGGAATTTGAAGTCATTTCAAAATCTCTCTGATTTTAGTTGTGACAGCGGTTATTGAGACAATAGACTAGTTTCTATTGAATTTAATACCTTGAAAACCTGTGGCCATACGCAAATTTAAATTATTCTGAAAATTGGGGAAATCATATATCAATTGGAAAAGACTTTTCGATTTCGGAGTCATTTCAAAATCTCTCTGATTTTAGTTGTGACAGCGGTTATTGAGACAATAGACTAATTTCTATTGAATTTAATACTTTGTAAACTAGTGGCCATATTCGAAAATTAAATTATTCTGGAAATTTGAGAAAATATTACATCACTTGGAAAACACTTTGTCGGAATTTGAAGTCATTTCAGAATCTCACAGATTTTGTTTTTGACAGCAGCTACTGAAAGAGTTCACTGGTTTCTATTGAATTTAATACCTTGAAAACCTGTGGCCATACGCAAATTTAAATTATTCTGAAAATTGGGGAAATCATATATCAATTGGAAAAGACTTTTCGATTTCGGAGTCATTTCAAAATCTCTCTGATTTTAGTTGTGACAGCGGTTATTGAGACAATAGACTAATTTCTATTGAATTTAATACTTTGTAAACCAGTGGCCATATTCGAAAATTAAATTATTCTGGAAATTTGAGAAAATATTACATCACTTGGAAAACACTTTGTCGGAATTTGAAGTCATTTCAGAATCTCACAGATTTTGTTTTTGACAGCAGCTACTGAAAACACTTTGTCGGAATTTGAAGTCATTTCAGAATCTCACAGATTTTGTTTTTGACAGCAGCTACTGAAAGAGTTCACTGGTTTCTATTGAATTTAATACCTTGAAAACCTGTGGCCATACGCAAATTTAAATTATTCTGAAAATTGGGGAAATCATATATCAACTGGAAAAGACTTTTCGATTTCGGAGTCATTTCAAAATCACTCTGATTTTAGTTGTGACAGCGGTTATTGAGACAATGGACTAATTTCTATTGAATTTAATACTTTGTAAACTAGTGGCCATATTCGAAAATTAAATTATTCTGGAAATTTGAGAAAATATTACATCACTTGGAAAACACTTTGTCGGAATTTGAAGTCATTTCAGAATCTCACAGATTTTGTTTTTGACAGCAGCTACTGAAAGAGTTCACTGGTTTCTATTGAATTTAATACCTTGAAAACCTGTGGCCATACGCAAATTTAAATTATTCTGAAAATTGGGGAAATCATATATCAACTGGAAAAGACTTTTCGATTTCGGAGTCATTTCAAAATCTCTCTGATTTTAGTTGTGACAGCGGTTATTGAGACAATGGACTAATTTCTATTGAATTTAATACTTTGTAAACTAGTGGCCATATTCGAAAATTAAATTATTCTGGAAATTTGAGAAAATATTACATCACTTGGAAAACACTTTGTCGGAATTTGAAGTCATTTCAGAATCTCACAGATTTTGTTTTTGACAGCAGCTACTGAAAGAGTTCACTGGTTTCTATTGAATTTAATACCTTGAAAACCTGTGGCCATACGAAAATTTAAATTATTCTGAAAATTGGGGAAATCATATATCAATTGGAAAAGACTTTTCGATTTCGGAGTCATTTCAAAATCTCTCTGATTTTAGTTGTGACAGCGGTTATTGAGACAATAGACTAATTTCTATTGAATTTAATACTTTGTAAACCAGTGGCCATATTCGAAAATTAAATTATTCTGGAAATTTGAGAAAATATTACATCACTTGGAAAACACTTTGTCGGAATTTGAAGTCATTTCAGAATCTCACAGATTTTGTTTTTGACAGCAGCTACTGAAAGAGTTCACTGGTTTCTATTGAATTTAATACCTTGAAAACCTGTGGCCATACGCAAATTTAAATTATTCTGAAAATTGGGGAAATCATATATCAATTGGAAAAGACTTTTCGATTTCGGAGTCATTTCAAAATCTCTCTGATTTTAGTTGTGACAGCGGTTATTGAGACAATAGACTAATTTCTATTGAATTTAATACTTTGTAAACCAGTGGCCATATTCGAAAATTAAATTATTCTGGAAATTTGAGAAAATATTACATCACTTGGAAAACACTTTGTCGGAATTTGAAGTCATTTCAGAATCTCACAGATTTTGTTTTTGACAGCAGCTACTGAAAGAGTTCACTGGTTTCTATTGAATTTAATACCTTGTAAACCTGGGGCCATACGCAAATTTAAATTATTCTGAAAATTGGGGAAATCATATATCAATTGGAAAAGACTTTTCGATTTCGGAGTCATTTCAAAATCTCTCTGATTTTAGTTGTGACAGCGGTTATTGAGACAATAGACTAATTTCTATTGAATTTAATACTTTGTAAACTAGTGGCCATATTCGAAAATTAAATTATTCTGGAAATTTGAGAAAATATTACATCACTTGGAAAACACTTTGTCGGAATTTGAAGTCATTTCAGAATCTCACAGATTTTGTTTTTGACAGCAGCTACTGAAAGAGTTCACTGGTTTCTATTGAATTTAATACCTTGTAAACCTGGGGCCATACGCAAATTTAAATTATTCTGAAAATTGGGGAAATCATATATCAATTGGAAAAGACTTTTCGATTTCGGAGTCATTTCAAAATCTCTCTGATTTTAGTTGTGACAGCGGTTATTGAGACAATAGACTAATTTCTATTGAATTTAATACTTTGTAAACTAGTGGCCATATTCGAAAATTAAATTATTCTGGAAATTTGAGAAAATATTACATCACTTGGAAAACACTTTGTCGGAATTTGAAGTCATTTCAGAATCTCACAGATTTTGTTTTTGACAGCAGCTACTGAAAATACTTTGTCGGAATTTGAAGTCATTTCAGAATCTCACAGATTTTGTTTTTGACAGCAGCTACTGAAAGAGTTCACTGGTTTCTATTGAATTTAATACCTTGTAAACCTGGGGCCATACGCAAATTTAAATTATTCTGAAAATTGGGGAAAATCATATGTCAATTGGAAAAGACTTTTCGATTTCGGAGTCATTTCAAAATCTCTCTGATTTTAGTTGTGACAGCGGTTATTGAGACAATAGACTAATTTCTATTGAATTTAATACTTTGTAAACCAGTAGCTATATTCGAAAATTAAATTATTTTGGAAATTTGAGAAAATATTACATCACTTGGAAAACACTTTGTCGGAATTTGAAGTCATTTCAGAATCTCACAGATTTTGTTTTTGACAGCAGCTACTGAAAGAGTTTACTGGTTTCTATTGAATTTAATACCTTGAAAACCTGTGGCCATACGCAAATTTAAAAAAAAAAATGAAAATTGGGGAAATCATATGTCAATTGGAAAAGACTTTTCGATTTCAGAGTCATTTCAAAATCTCTCTGATTTTAGGTGTGACAGCGGTTATTGAGACAATAGACTAATTTCTACTGAATTTAATACTTTGTAAACCAGTGGCCATATTCGAAAATTAAATTATTCTGGAAATTTGAGAAAATATTACATCACTTGGAAAACACTTTGTCGGAATTTGAAGTCATTTCAGAATCTCACAGATTTTGTTTTTTGACAGCAGCTACTGAAGAGTTCACTGGTTTCTATTGAATTTAATACCTTGTAAACCTGTGGCCATACACAAATTTAAATTATTCTGAAAATTGCGGGAATCATATATCAATTGGAAAAGACTTTTCGATTTCGGAGTCATTTCAAAATCTCTCTGATTTTAGTTGTGACAGCGGTTATTGAGACAATAGACTAATTTCTATTGAATTTAATACTTTGTAAACCAGGGGCCATATTCGAAAATTAAATTATTCTGGAAATTTGAGAAAATATTACATCACTTGGAAAACACTTTGTCGGAATTTGAAGTCATTTCAGAATCACACAGATTTTGTTTTTGACAGCACCTACTGAAAGAGTTCACTGGTTTCTATTGAATTAATTACTTTGTAAACCAGTGGCCATATTCGAAAATTAAATTATTCTGGAAAGTTGAGCAAATATTACATCACTTGGAAAACACTTTGTCGGAATTTGAAGTCATTTCAGAATCTCACAGATTTTGTTTTTTGACAGCAGCTACTGAAAGAGTTCACTGGTTTCTATTGAATTTAATACCTTGTAAACCTGTGGCCATACGCAAAATTTAAATTATTCTGAAAATTGGGAAAATCGTATATCAATTGGAATATACTTTTTCGGAATTTGGAGTCATTTCAAAATCTCCCTGATTTTAGTTGTCACATCGGTTATTGGGGCAATTGACTAATTTCTATTTGATCGTTTCGCATAATCGTTTGGCATGGCGAACGAGTTTATTTTTGATTCCGATGATTTCGTTACCTTTTGCTCTGACTTCGATGCAAACCCCGTTAGCGATCTCACTGATTCTTTATTGGAAGTTAATCTTCAGGATCTAAATGACCGTTGGGCAAATGTTCAGAAATCATACAAGACCGTGTGTATGCAGACCGATAAGGGAAGCGATCAGGATTTTGTTGACTCGGCGAGAGGAAAGTACGCGGCATGCACTAAGAGCTACCACAAATGCAAATCCAAAATTTTAGATCTGCAAAAGACAATGGTATCACCGCCGTTACCATCCAGTGCAGACCTTCAGGTTCCTGATTCATCTTTTGACTGCATAAAGTTACCTCCCTGTGATACGGATGACTTTCATGGCAGTTATGAGGAATGGCCTTCTTTCCGGGACATGTTCACAGCAGTGTATGTGGATCACCCTAAGCTATCAGCAGTACAAAAGTTATATCATCTGCGACTGAAAGTAAAGGGACAGGCTGCTGGAATTGTGCGCAAATACAAGCTCTGCGGTGAGAATTTTTCTTTGGCCTGGGAGGCTTTGAAGGCACGGTACGAGAATAAGCGTATTCTCGTTGATAATCAGTTGAAAATCCTACTAAGTTTGGAGTCCGTTAACTCGGAGAGTAGCAAATCACTCCAAGCTATTCAAACCACCATAAATGACTGCCTGGCAGCGCTCAAAGCACAAGAGATTTCGACTAAGGACTGGGATCCTATTCTCGTATACCTGTGTTCAACCAAATTACCGCACGAAACATTATCACTCTGGGAGCAATCGCTAAAGTCCCATAGGGAATTGCCAAAATGGTCGGAAATGGATTGTTTCTTATCAAACCGATATGAAGTCGTAGAACGGCTTGATAGCATTCATGGAGCTAAAGCTAATTCACGCAGGAAGCAAGGTGGTGAGGTAAATGTCTTTGTAGCTCAGACGTCTCCCCAAATACCGTGTAAAATGTGCACTGAAAATCATGCCCTTCGGTCGTGTCCCCAGTTCCTCGAGATGAATCCCTCCGAGCGCAACCAATTTGTTTCTCAAAACAAGCTATGTCTGAATTGTCTTTCTCATAATCACCTAAGAAAAGACTGTAAAAGTAAATACACTTGTTCACAATGTAAGAGGAACCATCATTCTTTGTTGCATTTTCCGACTTCTAGTTTAAGAAATCGGCAAAATACAAGTTCTTCGACAAACCAAAACAGTACTACCCAGGATCAGGATGAGGTGGCATCGGCATCCTATCAGGCCGGAAGGTCTGAGGTGCTACAGACTGCATCTCACTTCGGTTCAAGTGATTCAAGGCTATCCACTGAAAGCACACTCCTACCCACGGCGATGGTGACAATATACATACGAGGCGATACCTTCAGCGCTCGCGCATTCTTGGATCAAGGATCGGAAAAATCCTTTATTTCGAACAGACTTCAACAGAAGCTCGCTTTGCCAGTTGAATATAGAAAATTCCAAGTTCAGGGAATCGGAGGTCAAATAGTAGCTAATTCGAATTCCCTTTGCCACTTCACATTAGTTTCAGCATCTCACGAACAGCAGATAAATGTCAAAGCCGTAGTCGTCCCGAAGATTACTCGGTTTTTACCCAACTTCTTCGTGCCAAAGACTGCTTTTTCAATGGACGAGCTAACGGGAATAGAGTTAGCGGATCCAGAATTCCACTGCCCAGGGCAAATCGATCTACTCTTAGGAAGCAATGTTATTCCCATGATATTGTTGGACGGAGTAAAAAAGTTATGTGGCTCATTAGTGGCACAAGCAACCATTTTTGGTTGGGTGTTAAGCGGCCCGGTGTTTACGGAAGCAGTTTCGTCTTTCTCTTTACAAGCCGTTGAACAGTCGGATGACCTAATCAGTAGTCAACTTAAAGCTTTCTGGGAGCAAGAAGAGGTCCCTCAAAGAACTTCCCTTACGTCTGACGATCAATATTGTGAAACACTGTACAAAACGACTACCTACCGCAACGAAGACGGAAGATATGTGGTAAAGCTTCCGTTTCGACCCAATTATGGTCAGGATCTCTTGTTAGGCCTCTCTCGGACTCAGGCACTAATGCAATATATCCGGATGGAAAAGACCCTCGCGAAGAACCCGGATCTCAGTAAAACATACAACGACGTGCTTCAGGAGTACGTGGACCTGGGTCACATGCAGTCAACCAGTGCGGACGAATTTTCACGCCGAGGCACGTACAATACGTTTTATTTGCCACATCATGCCGTGGTTAAACCTCAGAGCCGCAGTACCAAAGTCCGGGTAGTTTTCAACGCATAAAAAAAGACTACGTCAGGGAACTCATTGAACGATGTTCTTCTGACTGGACCAACGCTTCAGGCAGATTTGATGACTATAATTCTTAGATGGCGTCTATACAAGTACGTGTTTAGCGGCGACATTGAGAAAATGTATCGCCAAATACTAGTTCATAAAGATGACATTTCTTTCCAGAAAATACTCTTTCGATCAAGCCCGACTGGTCCTGTAAAGGACTTCGCGCTCAACACCGTCACTTTCGGTGTAAATTGTGCACCCTATTTAGCGATAAGAACGCTGAAACAATTAGCTGAGGACTCCTGCGACACTTTTCCAGAAGCGGCTGAGATCATCCGGAGGGAAACCTACGTGGATGATATTTTGTCGGGAGCTCATGACCCTGAAGTTGCGAAGGACTCTCTTGCACAACTGATTCTCATGCTTAAATCAGCAGGCTTTCCGCTAAAGAAGATTACTTCAAATAGCACGGATATACTCGATTCGGTTTCTGATAACATTAAGTTGGACGAAAATTTTCTGAAGTTATATGAGTCCAGCACTACAAAAACCCTTGGTATACAATGGAACGCTTTGGACGATACTTTCTCATATAGTGTTGAATCTCTTCGACCCGTATCGTCCATAACCCGTAGGAAAATTTTATCGGCTTCATCAAGACTTTACGATCCAGCCGGCTGGTTGTCCCCTATTTTAATACGAGCAAAAATACTGTTTCAACAACTGTGGTTGGAGGGAGCCGGTTGGGATGACAATGTTCGCCCCCATTCCCTGGTGAAATGGAATGAATTTGTGGAAGGTCTACAACACGTGTCACTCATTAAAATTCCCCGTTGGGTACAGTTTGAACCCGCTTCGCATACCCAGCTTCACGGGTTTTGCGACGCATCAGAAAAAGCTTATTGCGCGGTATTGTACATTCGAGTTCAAAGAAAGGAAAGCTGTGAATCGCACCTTTTGGTGGCAAAGACAAAAGTTTCACCACTGGATCCAATTAGCTTACCCCGCTTAGAACTATGCGGAGCCGTTCTATTAGCCCGGTTAGTGAGGCACGTACAGTCCAGTCTTCCTCTATCATCGCATGAATTATTTCTATGGTGCGATTCCTCTATAGTACTGGGCTGGCTAGGAAAACCCCCTAGCACGTGGAAAACGTATGTGGCCAACAGGGTCGCAAAAATCATTCGAGATGTAGGCAACACCCCCTGGCGTCATGTTCGTTCTGGCGATAATCCAGCAGATATCGGCTCCCGCGGTTGTAGTCCGGCGGAACTCGTGGATAATTCTCTATGGTGGAATGGCCCGATGTGGCTGCGAAAGGATGCAGATGAATGGCCACGTAACTTGATTATAGACGATACCCCTCCCGAGGCCCGTAGAATCGATGTGTTCCACTTAGCAGAGGAGAGCGTGGATATACTGGTAAAATTCTCAAGATGGGATAAAGCGATACGGGTTATTGCCTATGTCTTTAGGTTTTACCATAGAGTTTCTAGAAAAGGAAGTCCCTACACAACCCAGGATATCACTTCAGTCGAATTCAAATTTGTGAAAACGAGACTTATTCAGCTATCACAGCGAGCCTACTACTTACCGGAATATGATTCGCTGAAGAAGATCGGGAAAGTCAATCGGAAGAGCCCCTTGCTCCCTCTTAATCCTTTTATCGACGACAAGGGTCTAATTCGTGTTAATGGCAGACTGGTAAATTCTAACCTAGCGTACAATGTACGCTGCCCAATTGTTCTTTCAGTACAATCCGAATATGTCAGATTGTTTATTTCCTTTACCCACACGCTACTTCTTCATGCTGGAAACAATCTAGTGATGCGCACTATCCGTGAGGAATATTATATAGCGAGACTACGCTCGGCGATAAGAAAGTGCATCCGCACCTGTCTCACTTGCACTGTGTATAAACAAAAGTTTGAATCCCAATTAATGGCAGCTCTACCGGCTGAACGCAGTAATTTCTCTCTTCCGTTCACGGTCACCGGTCTAGATTTTGCAGGACCATTCTCCATCAAAGTTCTTCCTTGCGCCAAGCGATCTATAGAAAAGCTTACACCTGCATATTCGTTTGTTTCAGTACGAAAGCTATCCACCTCGAATTATGTTCCGATTTGTCCTCGGAATCGTTCTTGGCCGCTTTTACGCGGTTCGTTAGCCGCCGTGGCCTGCCTCGTAAGATTATGTCCGACAACGGTACAAACTTCGTTGGAGCGGAGAAAATTCTTCAGCAAGAACTTTCGCAATTTGTGAAAAAGGCAGCCGAGGACGTAAAAAACAAATATTTGTCGCACGGGCTAGAGTGGACTTTTATACCACCACATGCACCTCATATGGGAGGTTTGTGGGAGGCCGGAGTTAAATCTTTTAAAACACATTTTCGGAAGGTCGCTCAAAACCACAAATACACGTTCGAAGAGTTCACAACTCTATTGACAAGGATAGAAGCCGTCCTGAACTCACGCCCGTTGTCATCAATGACCGACGATCCCCGGGACTTACTCGCTTTAACGCCAGGTCATTTCTTACGAGGTGCCCCAATCGTAGCCTTGCCAGAAACGACCACCGATACCCGTCTCCTGTCGGATCGCTATGAAAGATTAAAATCAATACAGCACCAGTTTGCACGACGGTGGAAAGATGAATATCTCCAGGAGCTGCACAGACGAGGGAAATGGCAACTACAACAGGAGAACGTTAGCATTGGGCAATTAGTGGTGATCAAGGATGATTTGCTGCCTCCTTGTGAGTGGAAGCTCGGCCGTGTGACAAAAATTAACCCTGGGCAGGATAATTTGGTGAGGGTAGCCGAGATCTTTACCAGTTCTGGTACCATTCTGAGAAATATAACAAAGTTGTGTCTGTTGCCCATAGGGACATCTCCCATAGAATCCCAAAGTTAACTCGTAAAATATATAGAATCATTTATCTCATCCCAGAATGTTTTACAGCCAATCTTTTCTCATATATCGTAGTCTTTAATTATCACTACCTTGTATTTCCACAGGGCACCCAGAGATCCAGCTATTCATCAATGCCTGGTATGCGAAAGGTATCACCCTCTCCGGTACTGCCGAAACTTCCTAGACATGGACATCAATCGAAGGCGTCAGACGGCAAGACGGCTAGGCTATTGCATGAATTGTTTAGCAAGGTCGCATCCTTCGTATGAGTGTACCTCCGAAGAGGGTTGTCACCATTGCGGGGGGGAGCACCATACAATGTTGCACATGCCTACCAGGGATCCCACACATAGCCTAGCCGAAATTGATGTCATGCATCAGCAGGAGAGGGTGCGAAGGCTGGAAGAGAGGACGGAGAGGCGATATCAATTACGCTGTCGACGGAGGGCTGACACGTCACCGCATCAAGAAGAGGAGAGAAGAGGGGGAGACCAGAGACGCCAGCCGAGACGAAGCCGCTCTGTCCAACGAAATGAGAGGGAGGAAGGGCACCAACGTCTTCCCCACCGCATCCAGAATCATCCCATTCGGCACCATCAGCAGCGAGAGGAGGGTGGACGCCGGCATGTTCGGGTCTCCACTATAAGAACCCGCCAAATACTCCACGTGGCAATTCGAGCTCTCAACGTCCTCCACAAGGAGATTTTTGAAGACGAGAGGAGGGACTAGGCTGTATATTTGATATTACATATGTATTTGCTTCCCATATGTAACCCTTTGTATTGTATAAATCTGAATTGAATTGTTGAATTTAAATTGAATTTTGAATTATTTTGTTGTTAATATATTGTATTCCCTTGAATGGGCAATATTGGCCAAAATGGCCAAGGCGGCCAGTGTAAATTAGAGTTTAACCCTAATTGTTAAATAATTATTATGAATTAATTTGTATAATGAATTATCATTCCTGTACGGTATGTACACTATTTACCCTGAATTATTGTATCTTATTTTTTATAGTGTACATACTATTTGTATCAACCCTTATAGTTATAACAGTTGAGCTAGGCTCAATCCTGGTGGCAACTCGTTTATCCGTGCGGAGGTTTTGGCTAAGGGGTCCTCGCACGATGACTAAGGGTTTTGAGTCTCTTTGCTGAACATCCGTCACCAGGGTCGATTCGTGGATTAAGGTCTCATCTCATCTCAGCTCATCTCATATTATCTCATCAATCATATCACCATCACTACAGTGTAGCAAAATAAACGAAATGTAAGTAAATTAAATGAAAAAACCCTATTTTGTGTATTTTTACGTGGGAGAGGGGCAAGTTTGGAGATAAATGGGGATGGTATGGGCCAAGGACCCAAGCCCCCCCGGTACAAGGTGGTATGAGCCACAAGAGCCTAAGCTCTAACGAACGGCGCTACGTGCCAAAAGCAAACCTAATGATTCAGAGCCTAAGCTCAACTATAGGAGGAAGTCGCCAAAACACACTGAAAAAAGTCTTTGGAGGAGAAGAGAGAGAAAGTGGAGCCATAAAAATGTACGGAGTTAGAAATGAAACCCAAGATGTAAATGTAAAATGCTAAGATTTTAAATCAGGGATCCCCACCTGTTAGAACAGAGATGGAAATCTGGTCACGGACACTCAGAGTGTGCTGCATATTTGGAGGGTAGTGTTCCCTCGTACTCAGTTCGTAACCGAAAGCACCATAATTGACGATATCACTTCAATCATCGCCGACGAAGTAGATTGTCGGCCATCAACGATATAGGCACGGCAATTGTATGGCTTCAAAAAACAATAAAGCTGCGGGAGCCAATGGCCCACCAGTAGAGCTCATTTAAGCCGGCTGTGGTGAGCTGGCAACATGCATGCACCAGCTCATAAACACAATTTGGTTAAAAGAAAGCATGACCGATAACACTATGTCACAAAATTTCAAAAGTTTTTGTATCCGGGACATTTAATAATACATTTTAATGTAAAATTTCACGCTGAATCCAAATCTGCTCTCAGATATGTGGAAAGTAGAACAGTTTTTGAGATATGGTCGAATTTCCATTTATAGTGTTTTGAAAAAACGTAGGCCTAATAAAATGCAATTTTCTCTGGTTTTAGTTCACCGATGTTTGCAACCTGTGACGAAAATAAAAGATAATTAAATTATTTCTTAAAAAACGATAGCTGTTTAAAATCCAATCATAAATGACGAAGTTATGGCACTTCAAAGTTAGATTTTTGTTAAAATTTAGATGATTTTTCAAGTTTTCGCTGCCTGTCATTAAGTTTCTTTCCTTGTTTCCGTAAAAATTACTCCGGTTTCAGGCAACTTCATGGAAGAATAATATATCTTACAAAAATTTGTTGCCCTTGGTCATCAAAATCGGATGAAAACTAAACGCTACATTCACAATTAAGTACACATACCTCTTCTTTAGAGTAGTAGTAATTGTAGTTTTGCTTGATTTCCGAAACATAACTCAAGTTTTTTTGTTAAACAAGTCACATAGGAATATCTAAAAATAAAAATTGAGTTTTTTCACAAAATGCAGCATGAAATTTTACATAAGGATCAACTAATTAGAAGTCGGGATCAAAAATTTGTTGCATTGTGTAATTGGAATCCGAGTGTTCTATGTCCTGTGCTTAAGAAAGGTGATCCAAGTGAGTGAGCCAACTATCGCGGCATCAACCTATTTACCCATCGCATACAGTTCAAAATTTGGCTCCGGATTCGAAATCAGCGATCCCTAACACCCCTAAGACACAATATTAGTCAAAAAAATTGTCCTCCAATTTGTATCCGCTATCTTCTTTTCTAAAATTTGACTCCGGTTTCGAAATCAGCGACCCCAAAAACCCCAAAAGGTACAATTACAGTTAAACTCCAATAAATTTCTGAAACCCAAACTATACTCCAATAATAGCGTATACGCAACACCGTTTAAAGATATGCGTCACTCATACGTACAAAAAAATTTTTGTATATATAAATATAAACATTAAATTAACAAAACCTACAGAAATGTCCTGTTATGTGAAGATATTTCGCTTGTTCTCAATCCTTCAATCAAATTAAGAAAATAACGAACATTTTGGAATGATCTAGAACAAATTAGAAACAGTTCTTATGCTAATAGAATGAGTTCAACAATGATTACACAAGGGAACAAAATTGAACTTTTTGAGTGTTGTTTGGAATTCTATAGCTGTTTTTTACTAATTTGAGGTCGCTGATTTTAAATCTAATCTCCATTTTTCTCCATCAGCTCGAATTTTTAAGTTACAGGTACTAATCGTATTTTAGCCTTTTTCCATACAATTATAGTTCAAAAAATCATAATTTTTTTTTCATAAGCCGGATTTTAAAATTTTTGTTTTTTTTTTTAGATATCGTTGTAACCTTTGAAAAAAATCAAATTTTTTAATGTCACAAAAAAAAAAATTACTGAGTAAAGGCTCTTTTATTCAAAAATAAAAAATTACACATTTTAATTTTCTTCACGCTGAAAGTTAATCGGTTGGGAGCAAATTTTTCTTTTTATTAGCTTTATTGAATATCATATTAAAGTAGCTTTCTAAAACATGTATGTACAAAATAATCGATTGAAAATTGAATGAGTTATGCTAAGTTCGGTGATAACAGATTTTTCGAATTTTTTTTGTTTCTACTCAAAAAAAATTAAAATTTTGTATTTTTAAAAATCATGACAAATTTGGAAATTTATTTATAGATTAATTTATAGTTTTGCCTCCTATTACAATATTAATTAACTGACTAAATTTAATTAATCGGCAGGTTTAAATTTGGAAGTTAAGGGAGAAATATTAATTTTCCAAAAATAGGTCATTTTGTATGGGAGGTACCAGAAGGGGTGATCAGATATAGTGCAAATTCATTCCTGATTCATATTTTCATAACTGTAAAACTCACGCATAGTTTGACTAAATTCTGTGTACTTACAAAAAAGATATGTATGTAAGACTATTGGGGTGAGTTCGATCATTTGTATATTTTAAAAAACAATTTTTTTTTTTAAACTATAACGATATCTCTGAAACTACTAGGCCAAATTAAAAATGTAGGCAATGTAGGCACGGATTAAAGATAATTTTGTTGACGAGTTTAAGTTTTTTTTTTAATTGAATATGGTGAACCGTTTTCAAGTTATTTAAATATTTGCAGTGAAAGTGCCTTAGTTTTGGACATAACGGTAAATCCCGAAAAGTCGAGCTGATACAAAAAAACCAAGTGCAGATTTGGATTCAGCGTCCCAAATTACCTTTAAAACAATATTAACTTCTTAAACAACAAATACCTTGTTCCCTTGTGTTATCTAATATCACGTATTTTTAATATTTTCAGATACTTCTAATGATAAAACTTTTGCTAAACTAACCACATTTCGTACCGACAACATACTACTTATTCAACTCCTGATCTGCCCCCATATAATCTATTCAACGTATGTCCACACAAATCAAATTCAATTAGCTTTTGTCTTAGCTATGTAAGACATGGCCGATTCAAATGCATTCCAGCAAAACCCTGAACAATAACCTGTCCTTGCATGGTACAAAAAATACCCATGAAGGAATACATATCATCAACACACACGGACACAGTCAAACTCACATGATGGTAATATTAATGTACTGAATTCTGTAATAATGAATGCTTAGAACTATATGGAACCTGTAAAAAGTATTTCTTGTTATTCTGTCGCTACGTATATTTGTAGTCTTCAGTCAATAGTAACAGAAATTTAGAATAGAGATCTGCTACCTTAGCTTACATTTATGAAGCCGACATGATATTAGGATAGTGTGGAATATCGTTTGGACTTAAGTATTTTATAAATTTAGTGAACCTATTTGTGTTATAATCGGCTTCAATTGTTAACTGACAAAAAGATAAGGAACAATTAGGAAATCTCATGTTCAAACCGTGAATGTTTTATTTACAAATTTTTGTGTGGTAACTAAAAGCTATCAGGATCACATATCACATGAAAATCAAGTCAATTTCAACATAAAAATCCGAGTGACTTTTCTCATACAGGAAATGTGATGGAAGGGACTAGATTGCACATAATGAAAGAACTGTGACATCTACCATGCAGCAAGACACGAATCTGAATGTGGATTCATAGTTGACAAGACCCCTTGGCATTTGGTCTCGCGGTTTAACTATGTAAGTGACCGTATAGCCATTATCCGCATCGGGGTGAGGTATTTTTACATACATGCCCCGAAGAAAGATAAATAAATGGACATTATATATATACTATGGGAGCTCCTGGAGAAAATTTATGACAGCTGCCCTGGTTAAGACATTAAAATTGTTCGGAAAGATTCTATTTCTAAAATAGGAACGGCAAATTTTCCTGATTCAGCTATTGGAAAATCCAGTCTACACAACAATATCTCCGATTACGGAGTCGGAATGGTAAGCTTCACGTCGGCAAGATACGTGGTAATGTTTGGAACCAGATTCCCGCATTAATATATCCTCATGCCTACCTGTATATCCACTTATCAAAAGTCAACAGACCAGATTGATCACTAAGTAACTGACGGAAGGCATGTCTCATGTGTGCCGCAAATATGGAGGGAACACTTTCGATCTCTGCTCGTTCCCGACGGAAGCATAAGTGACGAAATCACACCAATCATAGACGATGGTGCAGATTGTCCACCACCGAGCCAAAATGAGATCAGCACGGCAATTGCACGGCCTAAAATAATTGTTTTACGAGCCAAAGCAAAAAATTACTAATTTTGGTGCAGTAAGAAAAAAATAAACGTTTCTTGTCGATTCATGCTACAGCACAACAATTGCGTAAGCTACCCAAACTTTACTTATGTATGTGCGGAAAAAATGCAGATTGGTTTATTAGTTTATAACTTTTTACCTCAAAAGCAATATTTTTGAAGATAAACAAAACATATATTTCGGAAATAATTAAATACTACAACTCGACAAAAGGCGGAGTCGGCACACTAGAATAAATGGTTCGATCATATTCCTGCAAAAGAAATACCAATCGGTGGCCAGTTGCACTGTACGCTTACTTACTGGATATTTCTGCTCTCAACGCTTTTATAATGTGAGCCGGAATTAATCCTCAATGGCAAGAGAATAAACGGCACAAAAGACGCACATTTTTAGAGCAACTCAGCGAAGCCTCAGCCAAAGAACATATCAAAAGCCATAGTCGACTTTCTCTCGCAGAAGCCTCTTCATCGATACTACAAGAAATTCAAGTAGAGGACAGTGCCTAAAGCAGGGCAGTAACATAGAAGATGCTCCGTTGTATCCTCTTCTTCTTCATCATTGCAGCTTCTTCAAAAGTCGTTGTAGAAAAGTTGAAATCTCTTAGCGTGTTTACCAACCGGCCATTCACCGGTTATTACAGATATGATGTCCTTCAGATGGACTCTGAACAGGTGTCCTCTGTATATTCATTGTAGGCCAAATTTGTTTGGTCGCGGTGCAAGTGGGGTTTCTCACTCATCTCTCCCTAGCAATGAGGTTCAGTTTCCCCACAATTAACTGTTTTCCCTTTATGAGAGGCCCGTCAAAGAAGGAAAAAAAGATCCTTACTTACTCTTTAAGTTGTAAGAAACCTGTTTGTCCATCACACCGATCCACAATATCTCTAAGGACAACTTATTGTAATGATCCAACATTTGTTTTAAACTATACAAATTTAAAATTTCCCAGTAAAACTATATGGGGTCATAATATGACCCAAACTTAACTTGTGTGATTTTTTTCTAACATAGTAGCAGGTTTAACATCGTAATGGAGATGGTCATTCTTCAACAAAAGTCATATGTTGCTCGTGTATGCCAATGATACTATTGGCCGTGGATTGCGGGATGTTACTGCGGCTTTTTCGAGCATTGAAAAGCAGTCGGCGGAAGTGGGTCTGGTGATAAATGAGAACAAAACCAAGTTATTTGTTTCAACGAACAAAGATTCCACTCGTCTAGGACTCTGCGTGAACGTTGAAAACTATAACTTTAAGGTGGTAGATGGTTTTGTCTACCTCGGCTCCGCCATAAGCAAAATTAAAAATTTCAGCGTGGATTTGGTTGGTTGGACCAGGCAAAAGAGCTGTTATCTGCACGTGGTGTGACTAACTATCTACGGAGAGCAAAAGACCGAAGCGCTTGGAATTTTTTTCTACGTGCGGCTACTGATAGATGAATTTTTTTGCTGCCGCCAATTAAGAAGAACAAGATAATCTTACACTATCGTATAAAATATAAACAGACTCATCGCAGAGTAACAGATTTTAAACAGATTTCATACGGACTTATTTCAATAGAAACTTTAATAGTTTTATGAACTTTAAAGGATATGAGGAAATGTATGCAACATCATCCAGTGAAAATTATGTCCGCAATGCAATCTCCATTTTATTTTGTTAATGATATTCCAACAACTTTCCTACACAGCTTTTCAGATAATACTAATTAAGTTGAAATTAGAATATTAAATCTATGCAAATAATTTAGTGAAATTAAATTGCTTAAAATGATGTTATTAAACCATTACTAGTAACACATTCGGCAAGTAACAAAAAACTTTTTTTTTCTGTGTCAAATTTAATTATATCCAACTATTCCCAAACATGTGACACTTATATGCCAACATCTGAAAATTTTGTCTCGTTTAGGTTGTGGTATGGTATAATTTTTCCATTAAAACTTTACCAATTACTCTGCAATTGGTTTATGCCATAACCAAAAACAACGACAAAAAATTACCCCTTAATTCTCTATATTAATGCAAGGATCAACGTTAAGCAATGACACTCACTGGATAAATGAATAACTCAACCCAGCAGTGGGAAAAACTTTTTTTTGTTCTGCATTGTTACCAAACAAATTGCTGTTAAGCTCTTCTCATTTTTATACCCTCAATATCTCTAACAGTTTCTTTTTTACTCTTTTCTCCTTTTTCTGGTTTCATTTCAGGTTTTGTACCGGAAACTTTTTAGAATGGCTATAAAATCACAATGCGTTTGACCATATATGATGTTGACGCACAAAATTTTGGTTCTTATCGTTGTGAGGCCAAAAACTCATTGGGCGATACTGAGGGTGCAATTAAACTATATCGTAAGTATTGATAACGAAGTGTGCAATAAATGGTATACAGGCAGTGGATGATTGGGAGGAAAGTATTAGCTATTATATTAAAACTAGCTGACCCGGCAAACGTTGTTCTGCCATTCAACTTTGGACCCGGCAAACTTCGTCTCGCTCCTAAGGTAACGCCTTCATATAATAGTAAAACACAGATAGTTCAAGTTTTAATCTGATTTACTTGAATTTAATCGAAATCTGTGAGAGCGATCTGATATACAATGTTTTTCGATTTGTTTCCGGCGTAAAAACAAACGCACAGCTGACAGTGTGAAAAGCAGGGAAATTCGAGGTTGATTCCACAAATTTCCAACGATTGGCCTTACGCTTTTTTGATTGTTATCGCAAATACCAATCGAATGCGGAGTTGAATTCGCTTGAATTGGAAGTGAAGATCGGTTGGAATAATAGAAATTCGAGGGATAAGAACTTCCTCTCTTTTGAATTTGCCCTTGATGATCGTCGCTTTAATTACAATTTCGGATGATTCAGATTCCGCAAAATGATCATGGTCGATCCCACCTTCAGCTGCAAATTATGCGTCGAACTTTCTGGCACATCTAAAGATTTCAAAAATTCCTTCGTTCGGTCATCTGCCTCCAAAGCTCGTTTATGCGCCATCGTGCATTCATTCCAAATAATGATTTAGCCTTCTAGCAACATTTTCGCTACACGTTGGCTTGTCAATTGTGAGAAGAAAGCGGAATGTGCAATTCGACCGCCTTTCAACAACATTGAAGCAATACCAGAGGATGCAACAGCTAACTCAATTGCGATCTTGACAAAATTTTTGCCAGAATCAAAGAAATTACGAATGTCTTGCCTGTCCCACCGGGAGTATCGAGAAAGTAAATGCCTCCCGTTCCATCGTAAACAACCTTCATCAGCGAATCGTACACATTCATTTGCTCGGCATTTAAGGGCGGCACATTTGTTCGGACTCTTTCAGTCAGCTCAACTCGATCAAAGTCTTGCAATTCGCGATTGAATGCATCGAACGATTTAGCGCTGGTATTCCCAAATTCGACAGTAAACTGCCGCACATTAGCACGCACATGTCTTTGATCAGAAGATAATTTCAAGATCGGAATTGGATGTTGTCGTGCGAACTCTGTGTAAATGTCGTCAGCTATCTCGTCCTTTATTTTGTCCCACAATGTGCTCGGGTTCGGCAGATGCAACATGGTTATGATGATCGAAAACAATGTACGAATTTGATTCGCTGGAGCAGAAACAGTTGTTGGCAAGATTCTCGAAGTATGGCGACTGATTGAAACTAATAAAGTTGAGACGCTCCGTTTCGACCTTGACGTTCATGTGAACGCAGTACTGTTGAAATAAACAGCGATATCTTAACAAATGATTGTCAACATCTTGTGAGCTAAACACTTTATCCGTTTCTTCTCCTGAAATACGAATTCGAACTTAAAGGAATAATGAAAAAGAATTTCGTTCTATTGACCATCTTTAAATTGAGGTGATAGCCATCCTTTCCACCACAGAACATCAACGGGTATTGGAGTGAACCATATGACTGATGAGTCTCGTACACGTGCCTAACTTGTCCACCATCCCGAAGCGTGAGAACAATATCGCGTGATTCCACATTCTCTCCAACAATCACCACTGCGACTTCATTTATAGTGGGAGCATTGAATTGTCTTACATGGCATCCAGAGGGTATTTTGTGTGCTCTGATAATGATTTTGTGGACGTCATAATGCATTGTATTCAATGCGGTTTTGAACAATCGGACCAATGCATTATGCTGATGCATAAGATTTTGAAATTGTTCGACCATTTCGCGTTTAATCTTTTAACATATAAAATTTCAAGCATCATAACGAATTTGTCCCACGTCGTCTAAAATCATCAAATCAAGCGATACAATGAAAAATTTCGTCGAAAAAATCCAAAATTTTCGAGTTTTTTCCCGAATTTTCAGAGTTTTCCCACCAAAAATTTTTCTATTTTTCCATTCTAAAAGACATTTCGGAATGGCTATCCGAAATTTTTCACATTTACATCATTCATATTTATCAAAACACAATAAAATGTAAAATTTCGTCGAAAAAAATTTAAATTTTTGGAATTTTTTCATAATTTTCCAACCAAAATTTTCTATTTTTCCAATCGAAAAATCGGTACATCGGAACAATCGGTACAATTACACACAAAACGTAATACAAAAATTCTTTTGCTGTGCAAAATGTTTCCGAAAAAATCAAATTTTTTCGAGTTTTCCACCGAGAATTTTTCTATTTTTCCATTCGGAAATCAAATCATACGATAATATGCAAAATTTCGTTAAAAAAATTTAAAATTTTTCAAATTTTTTCCGGAATTTTCCGAATTTTCCAACAAAATTTTCTTTTTTTCCATTCGAAAAGCTATTCGTAACAATTGCAAACAAAATTCCATACAATAAAGCAATATTCCAATTTCCCGACTTTTCCGGAGCATTTTCCCAAAATTTTCTTTCACATAAACCTTCTCCTGGCAATTACGAACAACTGAAAAAAAATTTCAGCAAAATCGGTCCAGCCGTTCTCAATTGATGAATTACTATACATTTTTGCCACCATTTTTATATATATAGATAAAATATATTTAAGAAATCTAAATTTTACTGAAAATTTTAAACTTTTAAACAATTAGTTCCATAGTTTTTGTTAAAACAAATGGGGGAAAAGCATTACGAAAACATAAAAGATTTCAAAATTATAATTAAAATTGTTAAATGTTAAACAATTATTCACTAAGTTTGTTTTTAACGATTATGATAAGTATCTTCATGAGCACAGATATTCATTACAATTTCTATTAAGGTGTAACAGTAATGTGGGATTCTCGTTTAACGACGAGAAGTTTACCCTTCATGGTTTACTGACCATGTTCTCCAATGGTTAGTGCCTTTGGGTTTATTGAAACACTTTGATTTAAGTATGATAATTAACAAAAGTATTCCATTTATTATTTAATATTAGTTGTTTAATTAGTTTAATTCATTGTTCAACATAAAAGTATAATTGATAACTTATACACTAGGGATCGCACAACTGTTCACTTCAAATTACCCTCACAGACTGTCCTTCTCTAATCGTCAAGTTATAGTTCGTCCCGTCTGTTCTATTCTATTGTTCCTTTCTACAGTCATGGTCCGTCCGTCACAGTTACCATCCTACAGTAATTTCAAATTCATGATAAAATTCTCTTATAAATGTAATATATTTAAAATATTCCAACATAGTTATTTCTCCAAAACTCTTTGGTTCTTAAACAAAGTTGTCTTAAAGTTCACTTCATTATATTAAAGCGTTGTGCACCATACCTTTGAGAGTGTAATGCTATGTTTTAATAATTAATTATAAAAGGGAAATGTGAACGTGTCCTAGAAAGCAAGTGTATGCATTTGTATGTGATTAAAATACAGTAATTGTTTGAGCACATACTTACGTATGTATCCCTAACAATACGTGACACATTCCGTTGCTCAGGCCCTGAACTCGGAAGAACGAATGTGGCGTGTGTACAACATGATAAGATATAGTATAGGGGATGACAGTGATATGATTTAATTTTCTCTTTGACAAGACGTTACCTGCAAAAGTGTATTGTTCTTTCCCTACTGGTACGTTAACAAAATATTTAATTATTTATTGTAATTTTATTTGCAATTTCCGTTACGATGACCAACAATTACAATAGGTCATTATGAATGCCATCTTATCCTTTGGAGACTGAGTTTGTGCACAGGACTAAGACAACAATAAAAATAAACAATACCTATTTAGTGAATTGGAAACCGCGATAAAGTGATGGCAAAAAAAAGACACAGAAATTACAAAAGCTAACAGGTTATGGAAACCTGTGGACCATTAACTATTTATCTACAATTACACGTTCCAAATAGTACGAAAACACAATATAGGCAGTGGGCAAAGAGGGAGAAATATTGTACAATGTTATGTATTTGTATGACAATAAAAATATGTACATATGTTTTTTAAGCTTACTTCATTGAAGTTTGATAAGGGTTCCGTGACCAGATCCGAAACAATTGGTTGCATTTTTCGAAAGTTATTGAGCATACCAGCCGGACAGACAGACAGTCATTACCAGTGTCATATTTCCGAATATAAGCCTTGCGAAGCAGTTACCCCTTCTGGTTTTTTCTGGACTTAGTTAACTTCTATCTGAGAAACATATTTCTGCCGTGCCTGTGTCGTCTTCAGGCCATAAGCATATTGAGTCTTTACGTCATCATTTCGTTTATTATTCTACCTCTGAAAATTGCCTATAACATGTCCTAATCTACCGCTCAGACATAAAAGTCGACTTCTACTATAAGATATCTTCGATCCTCCGGTATGTTGTGGTTGATTTTCTTCGATATCCTCTATGTTGTCACTGCATGTGAGCTAGCAACTAACTTGTGTCACATGCAACTGAGTGAAGAAAATTTTCTTCCTGGGATCCACATTGTTGACGTTTAGGTATCGTCATCGGCCCAGAAGCCCCTAGCGATTCTTGCCGGCATCAGCATTATATCTTGTGTGGTTCTTTCGCAGGTGGGTCGTTAATATAGGAGTGTTACCCACGTTCGCCACAATCAGACATCTTGTGACCAGCATTTCGATTGTCCTTCTACCTCTTGAATTTGTAGGCTGCTACTATAAGGTATTCTTGAACCCCCGTACGTAATCGCAAATCCCATTTAGTTATGTTGGAACTCCTATATTATGTCACTGGGTGTGATGTAGCAACTGATTAGTGTCACATTTTCTGAAATATGTATGCTCCTACACGGGATAATGCCGGTGTTGTCTTCGGCTCAGAAGCCCCTTGCGATTCTTGCCAATACCAGTGTTTTAGCTTTATGGTACTCTCACAGCTGGGTCGTCGTAATATAGGATCGTTACCCACGTGCGCCACAATCTTGTCTCTGTCATTTATCTATCGAATTTATCGCTGGTTGGTCCCAGTCAATATGTATGATATAATCTTATGTATAATCTTACCATTCCTGACTGGTTCCCTGTATTCCTACTGAATATGGCCAAGCCCGAAACGCTTGAAATCGCGGTTGCTAACATCCCGAAACTTGTTTACTTATATTTACAACTTAATCCCTAATCCTGTGGATCACATTAAGTTACACATGCCACACCTATACAATTGGCTCAATATACACATAGGTAAACTTTGAGACAAAAATATCGGATAAAACTGTTACATATTTCATTTAATGGTATTCTGTCAAATACCATCAAACTAAGCGGCCATTTGCAATTTCCTTTAGATAAGTATTTTAGTTGCTATATTACACCTCATTGCGTATTTTGTCCCACAGTTTGCGTAAGTGGCTGGTGTTAAATACAGAAAAGGTAACAGTTGAAATTATGTGAGCTTTACATAACGTGTTATTAATTGAATCATAAGATAACCCAAATGTCCTAGAAATGTCGTGTAGGTTTAACAGAAAAACAAAAAATTACGTATGCAGGACTATGTAACCTCATAAATATTATGTAGGTGTGTGTGACAGTGTGTGATATGATATATGCCTTACATACATTTACACATTATACACTGTTCAAACCGCAAAGGGAATCTGCCCAAAAAGGAAGTTAATTTGCTTTTGAAATTAAATTGCAAAAATGTATTTAAATACTCTGGGGTTTTATGGTCCTCCTGAATATATACATATAATATTAATATTTAAATAATTTTCTGTTGAATTACATATGTATGTGTCGTTGGTCGTTTACCTTACAACACATACATACCTCAATAATTATGAGAGCACCTGCATGTGGAATGGTGGGTTTGAAGAAGTGCGGTAAAAAGAACTTCGTTATGTGCAAAATACAGAGTATATAAATAAATAAAAATTCCTAAACAATCCAATACAACTAGACGAGTTTATTAAAATCAGCTCAGAGTATTATGTCCTTTGTGATCCGTACAATCTTTAGTGATTGTCCTCAACATCAATTGCATGCAACATTTTAAGTTGAACCCTATTGCTCTTGATGACAAAACATTCGAAACATCTAAAAACTTTTGATTTATCTGCCATCAGCGTATGGTCTGTTTGACACACACAAATAATATCATTGGATGACGATTTATTACACAAGATTTTTTGTCGTTTAACAAAGCAAAGAAAATATATATTTGAAAAGTGCCAAGAAAAAAGTTTCAGCTTTTTCTACAACACAAGTAGCAACATTGAATTCAATTGTGTAAAACTGGCGGTAAAGTGGCATTAGAGCATAGCAAAGCAGATAAGAATGATATCAACGAGATCATGGCAACAATGTCAATGGAATGGAATTTTTTCTCTGCTAATATACAAAGTAAGGGAAGAAAAATTTTGTGTTTAAACGGTCTTTGCTTTATGATTTTGGCGTTTGAAAAATGAGATTTACCCACAATAATGAACGAGGTCACAAATATTTGTATACAGCAATTTCGTCGTTATTACAAATTTAAAAAAAACCAACAATTCGTTAGTCTATTACTTAAATGGCAATAAATGTTAGCCTTTGATTCGGTAAATATCCTACTTTCATATACATTTAGTAATAATTTTTATACGTATATCACATATCGTCACATCAACTCGCCATCAACACATTCCGCCTTTAACACCCACACCCAATTAGTGTCACTTGAGAGGCAACCATCATTTCTAAATCTCTCTACGCATTTTGGGGTCGTGCGTGCTGGTAACACCCATAACCCATCAATTATGATGTCATCATCCGAAAAAGTGTCATAAGTCAATAAACGTAAAACAAAAGTAACACATAAAACGATGAAGGCATATGTTAATAATGCAGCATAACAAACAACAAGATCGAAAAAAAAACACACAAACGTAAACTCGAAGCAGACAAAAAGCATAAACGAAACGTTTAACAACACCTTGGGGAATCAAGCAATAAACACATTTCCCAATATCTATAACAAACAATAATGTTCACATTTATGATTGTCAATTGCAATATAGAATCAAACAACTGCAAAAATGGCATGACATCGTTGACAATAGATACAGTTTTGTACATACAGAGATTTGGGAGGATGTGGTGAGGAGTTTTTAAATAAAAATAAAACCAGTAAGAAAGTTTCAGTGTGGGCAACCTGACTTACCTATGCCCTCACCCTCAGTAAAACATAAAATTTTCTATTATTTTGATATTATTACTCGACTTCTAAAGTGAGCGGAGTGGTACATTTGTATGGGAGGTACCAGAAGGGGCGTGCATAGACTTCCAGTCATAGCTTTTCTAAATATAGAATTTGGGCACGATCGCGTTGGGTGCATTTATATTATTACTCCATCTCTAAAGTGGGCGGAAAGGTACATTTGTATGGGAGGTACCATAAGGGGCGTCGCTAGACATCCAATTTTTTCCCAAAACTTTGTCCTGTTATAGCTTTACTAGGTACAGAAATTAGGTACGATCCCGTTGAGTGTATTGATATTATTACTCGATTTCTAAAGTAGGTGGAATGATGTATTTGTATGGGAGGTACCAGAAGGGGAGGGGCATGTATCCCATTTGCAATACCGTATGTAGTTTTGGGGAATTATTAACTCGTGCAAAATTTCAAAACATTTGGTTGCATCTTTCGAAAGTTATCGTGCGCACCAGCCGGACAGACAGACGGACATGGCTCAAACGACTTAAAATGTCATGAATAGAATTTGGTTCAAAGAAACCTAAGGTCTAAAGTGAGTCTTTTTATGTGTTACACTTTTAGGTCGTATCAAATGATATATACCCTCATCCCTAAGAGTGATGGTATAAAAAGAATTCAATGGAGAAACTGAAGTTAAATCCAGGAAATGCTTTAACAAATGTTTTAGCGATTATAATTTTGATTGGCAAAAGACTTACACAGGCGATAAATAAAATTTGGATAGAATGTAAATACATATTTACATATAAAATTGCTTAGTGACTGAGTGGGTGACTCATAGCTACCTAACCAAACGGCTGTAGAATAAAATTCGTTCTTTTAGGAGAAAAATTGAGTTTATTGGTGCACTTTTCGGGCGGGTGATTTTAAATCCATTTTTACAACGTTTCCAAGCCATTACATTCGGTCTATTTGTACGCGTTTCACTACATTAATGTCGTTATACAGCTCAAGGTTCATTCGACGGCGGATCTCTGCATTAACGGTGATGGGTCCAAACATTTTTCAAAGAATTTTTCTCCCGAGGACTTGATGCCATGTCAGACCTTTGCCGTCCTTATGGAAGACTTCGTACCGGTCAATACTATCCCGCAAAGTCGTATCACATTCAATGCAACTATATACAAACTTACTTATAAACTTAATTTCCCTTTACAACCCATGTATAGGATGCTTCTATTGTTGTTGTAATTGAACACGCTTTCTATTTTAGATTTACAACTAACGGCACCTACTTTTTATCGACGAATGCGAACGTCACTGTTTGACACTAAATTGGAAGTTGCTGTCGACAAATAAAAAAATTTAGATGACTGGAGCCGGGAACTGAACCACGGATCTCCCGCATGGTAGTCGCGTGTTATAACCACTGTGCCACGGCCGGTCTCAATTATAAATTCGATAAAAAAGTGATAAAATGTCGATCTGGTTTTCTTGGATCTCTTTCAGGATTTGTCGAAGTGTGAATATGTGGCCGGTTGTGGATATATCAGGCCTAAAGCCACACTGATAAAATCCAATCAGGTTCGCTAGGGTGGTCATAAGTCTTACTCATAACACACAAGGCAAGATCTTGTATGCAATGTTGGTATTTGGCACACTCACTTGGATCACCTTTTTTAAGTAGAGGACATAGCATAGTCAGATTCTAACAGTGCTGATTCTTACAGTGCAATTGCTGATCTCGTTTTGGCTCCGTGGTGGACAATATACTTCGTAGTGTATGATTGACGTGATTTTGTCACATATGCTATGGGGATCTCTGATTCAAAATCTTAGAATTTATATTTTGGTACATCTCTCGGGTTTCATTTTTAACCCCCTAAATTTCGATGCCTTCACTCTCTCTTCTCCTCCATCGACGTTTTTTCAGCGTGAAGAGGCGTTAGTCTTTCTCATCAAATGTATCCCCCACAGCACATTTTACCATTGGCTGCAGTGTTTCCTTGTATGCAGTATCATTTTTTACAGACAATACGTTAGATTCTTCATGGTACCAGGGTTTTTCTAAATTTGGTTTTTAATACCAATAAAATGTGCCAGGTACTGCAACTGTGTGTCAGGAGCATCAAAACTAGGGGCGTTGTTACAGAATTCTTAAGTTGCAACTAGATGGTACTCCAATTCTAAATTTGCACAACGCATTACACACATGTCCACAACGCTTGAGACCTGCCTTTAATTGATAACCGCGTGATCTGTGCGGTTTCTTGTCTTTTGATCGGGTTATATCCAGGTTGCCTTGTGAATATCTTAATTCGAGAATTTGACTCGGAATTAACAGTCACACTTCGCTGTAGGAAAAAATACAATTTCGTAACTAGTGCCATACTAGTTCTCCATAGACAATGAACTAATTCACTTGGGCTTGGGCAATGCTTGGGAGGAATTGTCCGCGTTGTCTTAGTATACAACTAGTTCCGAATTTTTTTAATTAAGGCGAACAAGTACTATTTTGAACTTCTGCAACAATTTCATACTGGGTTTATTATTGAAATTTGTTCCCACGATATTTTAATCTTAAATTTTGAAATGAAAATCCAAGGATGGAGTACAGGGATTATCTACTACACATAAACGAAAGGGTACATTGGATTGCAAATTTGTGATGGTATCGAACTTTGTCATAGTTTAAATGTTAGGTCTCAGCTTATCTGGCTGACTTTCATTTAGTTAAGAAATTATTTTGGAATACATAAAAAAAAATATTTTCCTTTACACCATATAATTGAGGTAGGGAACATATCCCAGTTCTTGAATTATTGTGAATTAACACGCCTTCTTTTTTTGGACTCACAATAAACGGCTCCTACTTGTTACAAGATTACTACGAACGTCAGCTGTTTGATAAGCTTTTACTAGACATGCCGATTGAATCGACACTATACTGCGAATTTGATGTCGGAAATGGTGATAAAAATAGATGATTGGAGACAGAAATTGAACCATGGATTTCCCGCATGATATTCGTGTGTTCTAACCATCATGCAACGGACGGCCCCTTAAGTACATAATGATTTAAATAAAATTTCTCTATTTCAATATACAATCACATACAATTATTTAGCAAAAATAATATTTGGAGTTAAAACTTCGAAATGAAATTCTCAACAACCACGAAACTCCACACTCAACCCACGTACAATCAATGTTAAATACTTTAAATTTTCTCTGACACATTGTGTCACAAACACATGGGTCGATATCAGCTATGGGGCACAAACCAAAAAAATGCTTCGATTGCAAAACAAACACACACACACATAAGAATAGCAACAAATATGATAATACTCAATGTAGAGAGTAACAAAAGACAATGCGAGTAACGAGAGTAAAAGAGAAATAAAAACATTAGTATTTTGCCCGAGGCATGCAACAAAATATATTGTATCATCCAAAGCGTCATATCGCATCGATATGTGATGGCACATATTGTACTCACTCGTCTATAATATCAACGATGTCGTATATTCGTTATTATTGCTGTGCATTTTGTAAGCAGCAAGTGCTGCCTTTAAATTGTCATACAAGGATTCACGCCCACATTCACTGTGTAAACATATTGTCTGCTTTCAGTGAATGTTAACTTGTAAACTTGAGAGTTTTTTCTGAGTGTGTGTGGGCAGATGAGTTGAAGAGAGCCGCTGAAGCGCATTTTTATAATTCACTGTTTGCTATATGACACTTAATAAAAAAAAATGGGATGTCACAGTCATTTGTCTGTAATAAAGTCATGTGTCCTGCAACGCCAGTAGCATTTCCTTAAACACAAGAGTACCATGGAAGTATTTGTCATACATTTCCTTAGGACGTATTTATTCTGCAGGCCAGCGAGGAGGTGTTACACAAAGTTTGTTTGTCTTTGTGTGTGTGCATTGCTCTAAGCTATTGCTTTTTTGAAGAGATCATCCGCCAATTGTTGAAATGATGAAAAAGATAATCTTCGTCTAGGGGTATAATAAATCATATGAGTTGAGGTTTTTAAAATGCTTTTTGTAAAGAGTTATTTAGGTACAGGTTATGTAAAACATTAAGGTTCTTAGAGCTTCTTAAGAATGTAAAAATATAGATTTAATTTGATATGACAATTGTGTGATGAATAAAATATGAGTTTGAATGAGAGATAATAAAAACATATATCTTACCCAATGTACTTACAAAATTTTCCCAGTACATAATGAAATTAACCCAGAATCACTTACTTCTATTTTGCTTTAGTTAATTATGCCCTGATAAAGTGTGTACACATAATTTTAAAAATTTATCTTACACCCATAATTTTAAAAATTTATCGTATACCCTTTTGACGTCACTCTTTTAAATATTTCTTTGCTTTACTTTGGTAGTACTTTTACTAGTACTCCTCTCTCCTCTACTTATGGATTCCAAGCCATTCATGAATATGCCATAGTGTTACGGAACAGAAAAATACTTGAGTGTTAAAACTTCTTTGCATAGTGTTCATGTGCGAATTTTTGTGTCTCTTCCGTTTCCGTTATCTCCCCGTTGTGAAACGCATTGTGAGTCGGATTCCATGTGAAAACTGTAGGATAAAAATGTCTACGTTTGACATTGAACTAAATTCATCTTCATAAAGAAGTTATGTTCAAAGTTTTTATTTTTAACTTTAGTTTTTATTTTTTGTGTAATTCACAGACCAAATATTTCATTGATTTGACAAAGCAGAGAATCGTATTTGTGAGTAACCAAAATATTAATATATCCCATATGAAAAAGGAAATTAGCATGGGTAGCAACAAACATATTCGTGAAAATAACATTGTTCAAGCATAACACAAATAATATTCCGAGGCAGACGGAGAATATTAAAAAGGAGGTCATGCGTCTGCATAGACTTCACAAAGGGAATTAAGTTAGCTTGAAAATTTACTAATTTGTGTGTGTGTGCCTAGAATAGGAAGAGAATTTTTTAGTATACTGGCCACGAATTCGGTGTGTGCATTAAATTATGTTACATTTTAGTAATTTAAGATAAACTTTTTTATTAAGTATCGTAGACATCTAATGTGTGAAAAATGCCATTGACCACAAACACTTTGAGTAATAAAAATCAAAATTTAAATACATTGTCAAGCCAGAAGTTCGCATTAATGTTGCGATAATTTCGGCCATCTCGTCCCCTTAGGCGGCGTTTAACCACACATGTCTTCAACATATAAAAATAACATAATTTCTAAAATTTAAATGTACTCTTACATACACACAAATACTATAACTTACTCACTCCTTTACATTAGACTTCCCACAAAATCATTATCGAAATAACCCAAAATGAAAAAAAAATAATATCCTATTTAGCATTTTCCATTCCCAAAACATAAAGAAGACGTAATTTCCAATTTGGGATAAGGAAAAGTGACATTTGTCTGCGGACAGATATAACGTATAAAAATAACCAACAAACATAACATTTAAGATTTAAACACTTTTATTTTTGTTGTCACATATTGGTTAAAGGCAAACCGCCGACGCTATCGATGTCGCTGCGGCTCTCTCCTTTACAGCGGGGGACCAAACATTTGTTGTATTTGTCCTTAAACTTAAGAAACATAAAAAAACACAAAACTTGTTTTTCTTCTTTTTAACCATTTCACTGGCATTTCCTTCCCATTCGCACCCATTATTCCTTTTCTTTATTTTAGTATTTCAATACCTTTCTTGCTTGTTTCACATATCCTTTCATATAAAGAGATTCATTAAAACACACACAACAAAATAAAAAATAACACTTTCTCGAACGTGGCTGAACTAAAAATTCAACTAGAGAAGAAATGGCAGCGAGCGAGCAAAAGTGCAGAAAATGCTGGAATCACATAAGAGCTGAAAAGTCTTTCACTGGTGTAAAACACAGCGAGTAAAATAAGTGAAAACTAAATGTAAACGGTTTCAGTTCCCATTAAGGGTCCGAACAAATGTGTGATTTGCGTAAAAGAATACAATTTAATGATTTTCAAGTTATTTTTTCCCTCTTGCTTTTGTAACTTACTTCTCTGATGTGATTCTGTATGTGAGTGTTAATGTAAGATTGAATGCTACAGTGTGGTGTAGTTTTTCACTAAAGTTTCTGGTTCAATACACCGCACATTAGATACTTAGGAATTTTTAATTGAAAAGGTATTACAGGAACAGTTTGCTAATGAAGTTGATCCCAATTGTATTCTTGAAAACTTTGACTAAAAATCTGTAGTCATGTGTTGCTATTCTATTGGTCTGTGTTTATTAGTGTGGCACATTAATTTAATATGTGAGAAACCAATAAGTATGCAAATGTTCCAGAACTGAAACGGTAACAGGTGATCTTTAGCTATAGCAGTTATTTATATATAGGGATCGGCCGTGGCATAGTGGTTAGAACACGCGTCTACCATGCGGGAGATCGCAGGTTCAAACCTGGCTCCAGTCATCTTAAAAAAAGAAAAAAAAAAATTTTTCTTTCATTGTCGGCTCCCCTCGAAAGTTGTTGAAAGCAACTTCGCAGTATAAAGCGTCGATTCAATCGTCGTGTCTAGTAAGAGCCTCTCAAACAGTGACGTTCGCATTCGTCGATAAACAAGTAGGTGCCGTTAGTTGTGAATCTAAAAATAGAAAGCGTGTTAATTCACAACAACGCGAGAAGCTATCCCATACCTCATTCATGGGGTGCTAAGGGAAATTAAGTTTTTTTTTTAAAGTTATTTATAGAATTATAAGAATCTTTAGATCGCGGGAAACTAATGTGAATTGATAAATATAATTGATGAATTTAGTTCTCTCTGTATATTTTTAAGTTGAATATAGATTTGTTTCGTTATACCCTGACGCATAGGGAAGAGGGTATTTATCATTTGATACGATAAACAGCATAACGCTTTTCGGCTGCAAGCATCTTAAGACCAAATTCGCTTAAGAACTTGTTAAGAGAATTGAGCCATGTCTGTCTGGCTGGAGGGTGGGCAGTACACTTTAACCGATCTTATAAACACTTAATATTTTTCGAAATTAAGTAATATAATTTTTTGTATTATTTATAATTTTTATACCATCAGCACGCGAGCGAAAGGAGTGAAGGGTATATTAATTCTGTTCTTCCATTATATATATAAATGGTCAGCATCGAAATCTGAGTCGATTTAAAAATAACCGTCTGCCTGTTTCCGCGATTATTGCCGTAGTTTAAGAGATATTAAGCTGAAATTTGGAATGCAAACTTCTATTCTCCAGGTTGATGTTAAGTTTTAAGATGAGTCCGATCGATCATAAACTACACCTACCTAGCATACAAGCTCCCCTTGTTGGGGTCTGTCCCTATGGTTACTGCTGTAGCGGAAGTTGATTTGTAAGATGACCGAGATCGGTCGAAAACTATTCCCACCTCCCTCACAATTTTCCCCTTATGAGGGTGTCCGTCTGTCTATCCCCACCAAATTCCCTATTTTTGGCTTTGTCCGTCTGTCTGTCCCCGCAGTTACTGCAGTAGTTTAAGAGATATCGGGCTGAAATATTCTCAGCTCATATAAACAATTCAAGGTTAGTATTTCACATCTCGAAAAAAAATTATTGAGAAAAAATGGATGTGGCAGACTTAAAGTACCGGCCAACTCCCACCAAATTCCCCTTTTTACGGTACAAATTTTAATAAAATATAGTTGTAGTATAAATAACAAGTCTTATTACCATTTTTACAAGTGGTGGCATAGCCGAAGTTAATTACCTTACTAGTTTTGGTTTATTTTACCCATAACTAATTTTTGAATTTTGTTTCTTATACTTTCAGCTGCATGGGTCCCATTAACTTTGGTGTGTTTGCCCGAGGTTATGATTTTAATACGACCATGGATTCAATATTTTACGACCATTACCATCTACCCGAAAGTCAGCTGATACATGACTATGCTGCCATCACAGTGATTACCTCTTACCTAAGAAGAGACCCTACAATGACCTTGCGATTGCGGTCTTCCTCACTCCCCCTATGAAGATGTTTGGCATACCGATATGAACAAGACAGGGAAAAATCTCCATTAAAGTAGGTCGCAGCATCGCTCGGAATAGAGCGATTACCTATTTCATATTTTACTATGATATTGAACTATACCCCAACTTGGCGTTCATTGACCAGCAATATAAGTATATCTGCAAAACTTTTCACCTATTGTCGACACAAGATTAATGGGTAGAGTTAAATATTACCGACAGGCATGAGGTGTTTACAGTGGGCAAACGCCGGGAAAAATTCGTCTATAAAGAACATTAGTATGTCTTTGATAAAATTAAACCCGAGTTTGATGAACCCGTAACTTGGAAGGGACAATAAAATAAACGCATTCAAAACTATACCATGCGTATGCTGGACTATGAGTATTTATTCTTGTCTCCGTCGTTCTTTGTATACTCACGCGCATGAGCTACGTGACAATAATGATTTGAGTAATAGTAAATATAATTAAACCGGAATATAAAAATCAAGAATGTAAGATTTAGAAAGGAAACGAAAGAAAAAAACAAAGAAAAAATTAAAATTAAATAGGCTGTGATTTTATTATACTGGTTTATAATAACAAGAAAAAAAATTCTGTCAAAAGATCAAAATACAACATATAAAACAAGGTTATAGTAAAATTAATAAATAAAAAAAAATATTAAAAATGTGTCACTTATTTCTTTAAGGTATTATAATGTAAGAGTTGTAAGTAAGTAAGTGGAGGAAATTATTTGAATAAAATTATTAATAAAGTAACAGCGTTATAATTACTAAATTAATTATTTACCAAGAAAATTTTGAAGTGTAAGATAATTTTATAAATTTGCTAAAGACAGACATTTAATAGTTTAACATAACGTTTTCTAAGCTGTTCTACAAATTTAAAACTTCAGTAATGAATTGAAGCAAACTCAAGACAGTAATATTTGAAAACAAAAACACAAACAAAACTATTAAGACAATTATTTTTTGCTATGCCGCAGGGGTATTCACGATCATAAATATTTGGTTAAGCATTGCACTATTTTTTTAGATCAACGGCGAGTGGATGTTCGCGGATGGAGTCTCACACTCTCGGCTACAGCAGCACATTCTCGTCAGTGCGCATCGTACGACGACGGGGACCATGAGCGTTGTCCACTTACATGCCTGTCTCACGAACTTTTTTCGCAAACACGTACAGCAGGCACGAGAGTGCTTCGAAAAACACACTGTTTGGGCTTCACAGCACTCACTTTGCAAATAAGTTTCCAATACCTCCCAACATTGTTCAAGTATAAAGCGACACATTTTTTATCCAGAGGTATGATACCGATTTTCTGTCAATATTTCGGTTTGGAAACTGCTGTCAGTGTCAAAATAACCTATGACTTAAAAAATACTTGAATTAGTCCTACCCTTCTTTTAAACTCACCGGTAGCACCTAATTCTGCATAAACACTTCGTTGCTAATTTAAGTCACGTCTTTATAATTTCACTATATAGTATCGACAAAAAAAAAAACAATGTATTGTCAAATTCAAGTCTTTTCGATAATTCACTTAAAAACTTTCCCATTTTACCACAAACAAATATGTTACCACCATACATACCAAAACAAAAAACAGCAGCAGAAAATTCTTTTTAAAAGTCTTCCCAACATCGGTTTCAACAAATCGTTGTCACATTTCAGCCATTTTCGATCTTTGTATCTTCTGTGAAACGAAAATATCTCTACAACATGTTTTGCATAAATTGCAACAAATTTCATTTCTTCACTCACCTCCTCTTGGTATTCCTTCTCCTTAATACCATTCCAATAGTACCTTGCAAACTGCTGCTTAAGAAAGGCAAAGCAACCAACGAACCTAAAAAATAAAATAATCAGAACAGGAAGAAATGGATTCAACAGAAGACGAAAAAAAAATTTCGAAAAAAACTTCAGATATTTTCACAATTGTGTCACACTTTTATGGTGTAACAATAAAATGAAATTGTCAACAATAATAACAAATTGCATTCACTCTAAGGAAAATTGGGTTTAAAAGGAGAGAATTATCACATGAATGGCTTAATGATTTTGACCATTGCTTGGGGAAGTGCATTTGGATGCATATACAAGATTGTCTGTAGCAAAGCAAACTTAATCGAGCAGCCACGCTCACGCCCCACATAGAGAAGGAACGGGAATTTTGTGTAGAATTTCAAATGAAAGCAGAATTGGAAAAATCCATGAAAATAGTTATGCATAATGGCGATGGCATTTTGTTAACATCTATTATTGTTATAAAAACAGAATTAACCAATTGAAAACAGAATTAGGAATTTGTTATTATATAATTTTTAAATAGTGTTTGGTTGATTGTAGGTGTATTGGATATTCTGCAGCAAAATTAAATCTATTCTTTGGGGTGTGGTTAAATTGTTTTCTAAAGGACAGATTTAGTGGAGTATATTGAAATTTCGGAAAGTTATATCCCCCATATGTTAAACTGTTATTTGTATGGCCCGATTAAGTTTTTAACATAAACTAAAATCAAGTTTTAATAAGTTCATAAAAACTATAATTTTTTACTCCTTATGTATCCTTTTGTACTTATTTTGTATCTTAAAAGGGTAAATTTTAGTAGGGGTGATTTAAGACAATAAGTCGATATCTATTATTATTATTATTATTTATTCTCTTAGCCACTTTTCATTCAATGTGTTTAAGTATTTCTTTCCTTTAGATAGGGTTAATCAATAAAGAAGGGATAAGTTAGATTTGTAGTTTGTCCGAAGGCAATTTGAAGATATTGACATTTTTTTATCCGTGAACCCTATATCCTTATATGCAGAATGTAGCCCATGAATAACCAATTTCTATGGGACATCACATGACGATACAACATAATCAATACAATTTCGGAGTGTTGTAGGCAGTACGGATCAACAAAAATTTTGGTTTCCTCAAATTGTCTTTAGACTAACTTCAAAACAGGGAGGTGAAAGCGTCAACTTTTTTTTCAAACCTATTTAGTGGATGCTTTGTCCCTACTTCTTGCTCAATAGGGGAGGATGAGAGTTGGTTTGGGAACCACAATAAATATCTTAGCCAATGATCTTAGCCCAGTTAGCCATGGTAGGTACGGTATACTTATTTACTATGTCTGAGAAGAGAGACTCCTGGTCCCCTATACAACATTTCCCTAAGTATCTAAGTCTCCTACAGGCTAGAGGTGCTACAAAGAATATGTTCTATCTTCTCTTACTTCTCCTCGTCCTCACACACACGACATTAGTCGGGTATGGATATATCTCATTTGCGTGTCAGGTGGGTACTATTGTTGGTTCGATTAGCGTCCCAAGCCTCCACTAATCCCGTACTGTTCGTTTTGTTTAAAAGCCTTGTGATAGCTTTGCGCAAGAAGGTCCTTTTTACCACATCAACTCTACATGCAGATTCCCCCTAGAGAGTTTAAAGATTTCACTGCAGCAGCAATTTCGGCTCAGAACTCCGCGCCATTAGCTTTCCGCAGATTCCTATGTGCCTTATGGTATAACCCTACCACGCCAACTTGTTAGGGAGACACTCCAATCCCTAATAATAGAAGTCCACACTTAATAATAACATCCAAACTGACTCACACATACCGTCATCATTTCACCGGTACTGTTATTTGTTGAATTATTTATTTGTCATACATATAATATTTTCATGTAGCCTACGATAGAGGCCTTACGGATAGTACTCCACAGTAAAAATTTCATTGCAATCGGTCCATTTTTTTCGGCTAAAATAACTATTTCTTAAAAAAGGGCGTGGAACTACCAATTACTGTATCTGTAACATAAGTCAAATCCAATCTTCGTATCTTTAAAGACTCTTGAGATATTGCCGATTGAAATTTCTGTTTGTGTGTGCCCCACGCCCCTTTGTTTCATTATGTTTTCATATAGCCTATGACCTTGATTTTTTTTCAGGATACTTTGGCAAATCACCATGGAAAGACCTTCATCAAAACAACGTCGACTCTTTTCTCCACAATCCGTAAACATGACTATAAGTCTATTGAAAAGTGTCTTATATCTTTCAACTACTATAACTTCCGCATCGGCCATAAATTGATGTGTGTGTTCATCCTCTATGCCTCATGTTTCAATTCAATTACTCTGGTATTATCTCTTAATTAGCAGCATTTCTGTTTCAATATCAAACAATTTTACAACATCATTCCATTGAACATTAAAAATTATTTTTCTCACCCCCAAAGCGTAGTAGGTCACCCCAGGCGTATGATGAATAAAACCCACTGATTGTACAACCAGGCGTATAAATGCTATCGATATAAAATGAATTGAATTCATGCGAATATCATGTCTCTATATACTCATATCTTCATCAAGTCAATGGAATTTCCCAAGATATTTTTCATTTGCCTCTAGTGAGAACTCGCTATACATACGATTACCATACATATATGATCCCATGTAATGTATGAGTAGTGACTATGTTGAGTGGTAAATCAAATAAATGTTCAGCCATGCGTATAAATGTTTATGATATATTTAATATTATTCATACGTCACCATAAACCAAAGAGCCTATTAGTTTAAATACATATTCTACAAAATTCACTCAACGCAAAATTTACATAAATAATTTGCAACCGACAAAGGTAATGGCAATCCCTATTTTTTATGTCTGACAATACGTTTATGGCTTAAATATGAATGCCGTTCCAGCAACCCAGATAAGGAGGCAGATGCAAAGTGTTGGAAAGGCAGAGCGGGAGGAACGCTGAGCGAGGTAGCAATGAACAGCTAAACAATTTATGGGGGCAAAAAAGTTGTGAATAAAATATGTTACCTTTTTACGTGCCATTGATTATCAGCAGCATCAACGTCATGAAGTTGCTAACGTAGCCCAAGACGTACTGGTGAACTACAGCATTAGTAGCAGTAGAGGCAGCAGCATTACCAAAATAATACCAGCCAGCATTGACAGGATTTGTCTAGGCATAAAGCTACAAAGTGACTATTTTATTTAAATACCTCCTTGTTGGCTATGTAGCTAGAGGAATTGTAGTAAATGTTCGAGCTCGCCAGATAATGTCAACATGTTGTCATTGTTTGTAAAACGTCTTTGTACATGAGGCACGTGCCATACCACCAACCAGCCCAACCGCCTAACAGATGACGGCACTGGTATTAAATGTGGGCTTAAAAAGTTGTTAAGAATACATTTGCCCAACAAACCCACATTTATGAACTTATTTCGACCTATTCATATAATTACAAGCAGTTTATGAAATAAAGTACACAAGCGTTACAATGTAGTCTAAAACGTGTTTAAAAGATACAGATCGAGGGTAAATATTTAAACTATGTTGTAACAAAAAAATATAAAAATGTGCTTAACACATTTTTTCACAGGCATGAAAATAGGTATTTATATTTAGTAGGCTAATGAGGCAAACAGTACGCGAAACGAGGGAGGAATGACTAAAGATTCTAATCTTAAATATGAGAAAGATATTCGCAAAAAAAATTTATACAGCAATAATGTGTGGTTCATAAGAGTATTCCAACCCTTATTATTATTATTTAATTATGAAAATAAAAAAACTAATAACGAATTGAATTGAATAACAATTTTTTAAGCAAGTCGTTAATTGTGTTAATGCAACAGAAACCTTTTGTGATAGTGCGAAATATGTTACGAAAGTGAGTACCGAAAATTAATTTCTTGGAAATGTATTTATGTACTTTATGTATTTTTTTACTTAACTATAATCTTTAACCATTCGCATTCAATTCGGCCCTTACAATTTTTTACGACATAATTTAAATTCTATTGTTACCAATCGTTGCCTGGCATTTTCTTGTAATCTTACCATCAGAAATTCATTGTCAACGGATTTTGCTATGTCTTTGCAGGCATTTTCTACTCAAGTGATGATAGTTAGATGAAAAGCTTATAAATGAAAGTTATCAAAATGTGTCACTCACCCACACTTACGTTCAAACATTCATTGTGTCCCAAAATCTGCATACGTTTTGCCAAGAGATCACCAAATGTTTCATATAAAATTGATTCACACAACTGCGTCCAGACCACAGAGCCTCACTACTTACTAGTTCGACAAACAGGCAAACGATGGCTCACACATCTACCGGTGTGCCATATTGAGTATAACCCACTAGTAATTCCAGAGCACGATATCAACGAGTTGTGACATAGGCAGTGTAACTCACACATTGAGCTGTTTTTGTTCTAAGAACAAATATTTCGAAATATTTCAAGCAACAACACCAAATTTGATGTTTCAGATTCTAAATGACAAAACAATGCAGAGACAATGAAGTCAACACATTAACCAGAGCGAGAAAATAGCAACGCGACCATATGGATATCAAATTGAGTTAGTGATGCGATGAATCAATTTGAAAGAAAAATCTGTGATATTTTAAATTTTTGTGATTGTTTCTTATTTATTTTAAAGTTAATGTTTTACGTCGTTAAAAACATATATAACAACTATTTTTAAATGTGAAATTTGACAAAACATTGAATGTAAGTTTAATACTTTTATAATGTTTAAATTCATAGACTGAACTTAGTGCTCTATTTGATTGTTTATCGTTACCAGAACAATAAAAAAAAATCTCTGAAGAAGCTGAGAAATGCCAGCGAAACGTCGGGGGAAAATGAAGTAAACGATCTTTTATTCATATTTAAAGAGAAGGACCTTAAAAGCCTATTTAGAAACTTCTAATAAATCTTAACTAATTAATAAAAAAAGGTCGATAATTATTAAATTAATAAGATTTAATTGCGAATGAAAGTAAATGGTAGAAATGTGTTTTCCTGGTCAAATAATAATAAAAAAAATAATGTAAATAAATTACCCTCGAAATAAGGGAGCATAACTAAAATGGTATGCTAGCTTTTAAGGAACCTTTGCTTCACAATACTGGTGTTTAAGGAGGCTGTCTGTATGGATCACTGCTGTAGTTCTAGAAATCCTTCATACAACTTTTTCTTTACATTCGAAAATACTGCAGAATTTTAAAATGTCTATTAGTAAGACATTGCATTTATCAAAGATCTCACTAAAAATTTACTGCTATGATCTTCCTAAAACCCTTATCGAAAGTCTACTCAATCAACTGATTCAGAAGTCATTCGTTCGATGCAGAAGATCTAAAAGTGGGCGTGATCGAAAACAAGTACCCTATAAGTCATGCCAGAGTCCCAGTTAAATGCTGTGAAAATTTCAGGAAGACGCACATTCCATTTTATATATATAGATATTCTCTTTAATATATAGCAAAAATATGTCACATATTATTAAATATTTTTATAACAACCATAATATCCAATAATATTTATTATTATATTTGGCATAGCAACTATTTGAAATATTACATAGTCCACATTTTACAGTAGTGATGCCGTTAAATAAAGAAAGTCTTTATTTTGATAGTTGATATACATTTTCAAAGCTAATTTCTCACTTTGCACTATTCTGTACTCAGTAGATAACATTGCGTTTCACCTATCCTTGTACATGTCAACTCTTTTCAGTCCTTTATCCTTTAACTCAACATAATCACTTGTCACTTGCCCGACAACACGTCTACAAAAACTGACGTTAAAATGACTTTCCAATTCGTTACTACCAAATTCACATTTAATTTGTCGCTTCCAAACTATGTGACGGCGAGGCACAACAATCGTTCAGCAACAAATAACCAAACATTTCCAAAACAAACAAAAAACAAGAACTAAAAGAGACAAAACTCACAAAAATTAACATTTAATTAAATAACTAACATGAAAAAATGTCCTTCAAACCATTAATCAATACCGAAATGATATAGAAACCAACCAGCGCTACTGAACTGATTGGCAACCCTCTTTTGAGCTCAATGCAATATTAGAGTTCCCGATATTATCAGTTTTCTGTTTTTAGATTTGTGTTCTAGCAATTCCTGCGAGTGAACGTAGCAAATGACAGCACAAAAAGAAAACATCAACAAACTACAAATTTTCTTTTTATTTGACAACAACAAGCCATGGAATAACATTTGACTACTGTTGGTTTCCAACCTTTAGAAACATTCAGAAAAAGCACAAAGAGAAAAAATCAGAATCGCGATGATATGAAAACAGCAAAACGTGAAACAAAAAAATCATCAAATATATTCGAGGATATATGGAGGGCAAAATATTGTCTTGCTTTCAAAAGTTACCACAACAAAAACGTCACACAGCCGGACATGTGTTTACAAAAACATATGCAACAGAACAGCAGGCGGGCTATGAGAAAGAAACTTTAAAGGTTGATAGACTAACACTTTCGGATACTCTGCAGTGGCAGAAGGAAATAATGTGATTGGGTCCGACAGTGTTATATTAGTTAGAATATACAAGTATCAAGCAAGTACAATGCACTTGTTCCAAGGCAAGATCGGTCAATAAAAATCAGTGCGATTGCGTCATTGTACGGAGCACAACGTGCTTTATGCGTATGAGAGTACTATCGAAACACAATTTTACGCTCATTACAAAATACGACATAAAACATATGTTCCACTGATTCAATTGATAAGTAAAAATATAAAATTAGCAAGTATGGCTTTTTAAAATACAGAATTTGTCAAGATCACGTTGGATACTCCATTTCTGAAGTCGGAATGGAACATTTGTATGGGAGGTACCTAAAAGGGCGTGGCCATGTAGACCATATGCAATTCCGTAATTAGTTTTAGGAAAATATTAATCCATGCACAATTACAAAACTATTGATTATGTCTTTCGTGTGTAAAAACTAAACAGACATACAGACGGATATGGATCAAACAACTTAAAAAGTTATTAATCGAATTAAGTTCAAAGAAACCAAGGGTCTAAAGTAGAATTATGTTTTACACTTTGGGTCGTATCAAATTATATATACCCTCCTACCCGTAGGGTGAGAGTCTAATAAGTGAGAAGTCTGAAGGGACAGATTCAACAATGAATCAACCACGATCCGGCCGATCAAGAACATCAAGGGATCTCGAAAAATTAGAGAGTGAAATATAATATTTTCAATGCTTTAAATTACACTATGACACAATTTGAGGGTCATTGTCTCGGGGGTGAACCAAACCAATTTCAAACGATAGCATTTGACCTCAGTAACAAAACCCTAAACTCCATTTTGCTCCACTACGTCACAAATTTTTTTTACAGTGGTTAGAAGTTTGAATTTTTTGGTCAAAAGTCGATTTAAAGAATGTGAAAAATCATCTATAAAAGTACATTCGGGGTATTTCATGTCTTCGGAGACCTATACTAAAACATTCAGTGGAATATTTCCTCGGAACATTTTAACCCTCTAGCTGCCACCCGTGTGGGACATTTTTGGCATAATTTTGAAAAACTGTTTAGACGTCGTTTAGAGGTCAAGGCATAGAATCTTCGATAGAAATTTTCTCCGGAAAATTTCACTAAGAGTCACTGAAGTCAAATAGCCTCTACGAGTCAAAGGTTATAAAATAAAATCAAAATTAAATGTTAAGAAGGCTACTTTTGAGCAAAGATAGCAACAAGCTTTTTCAGGAGTGAACCAAACCAATATCAAACAATAGAATTTAGCCTCATTAACAAAACCCTAAACTCCATTTTGTTCCACTACGTCACAAATTTGTTTTACAGTGGTTTGAAGTTTGATTATTTTGGTAAAAAGTCGAATCAACGAATTAGAATAATCATGAGTAAATATACATTTGGGATATTTCATGTCTTCGGAGACATACATTAAAATTTTCTGGGGAATATTTCATCAGAACATTTAAACCCTCTAGCTCCCACCCGTATGGGACATCTTAGTATGAATTTAAAAAAAAACAGTTTAAAAGTCAAATTTCTCAAAATGTTCAGCATGGGTGGCAGATAGAGGGTTAAAATGTTCCGAGGAAATATTCCCCGGGAAGTTTTAATGTAGGTCTCTGAAGACTTGAACTAACCCAAATCTATTTTTACACATGATTTTTCATTTTCTTTTATTTAACTTTTGACCAAAAAAATCAATTTTTAAACCACTGTAAACAAAAATTGTGACGTAGTGAAGCAAAATTGAGTTTATGGTTTTGTTACTGAGGCTAAATGCTATTGTTTGACATTGGTTTAGTTTACTCCCGAGAAAGTGTGTGGCACTGTTTGTTCAACAATAGATTTTTTAACGTTCCATTAACATTTCATTTTGAATTTATTTTAGAACCTTTGACTCATAGAGGCTATTTGTCTTCGGTGACTCTTAGTGAAATTTTCTGGAGAATATTGCTATCGAAGATTCTAAGCCTTGACCTCTGTTCAAAGTTGACTTTTAAAAAGTTTTTCAAAATTGGGCCAAAAATGTCCCATACGGGCGGGAGCTAGAGGGTTAAAGTGTCCCGAGAAAATATTCCCCTGATTGTTTTAATATAGGTCTCTGAAGACAAGAAATACCCTAAAAGTATTTTTATACATGATTTTTCATATTCTTTGAATCGACTTTTGACCAAAAAATTCAAACTTCAAACCACTGTAAAAAAAATTTGTGACGTAGTGGAGCAAAGTGAAGTTTAGGGTTTTGCTACTGAGGTCAAATGCTATCGTTTGATATTGGTTTGGTTCACCCCCGAAAAAGTGTGTTGCACTGTGTTATTAAATTCACTTACTGTTTATACACGATTGTCAGTTGTTGGGGAAGTTTTAACAAGACATACAGTAAAATTTCTGCCGGCAACATCGAAGGGTCGCCAATAAAAGAAATGTAAATGACTAAGATACTAATCGCACCCTCGATATACAGCATGATAGTGGCATAATCTAACTACTATGCAACGGCGGACCCCTAAAGAATAAACCAAATCTGAAGAAAACATTTTATGTATCAATTTGACGGTTCATCCAGACATTTCTGTGTCAACATCAACAATCAAGTAATGAATTTCTTCACTTTACATCTGTTATCGAATGTAGAGTGTTAGCACATCATAAATGTTTGCAAACCCAACAAAATTTAGATAACAAATGTTGACCAGTTATTAAAATCCAAAAGACACAAAAACGTGGAATAAAACCGGCCATAAATAACTTCTGGCCGAAGGCAGGGACAAGAAGTGTTCTTATCACCCAACTAAGTATGGGTATTAAATTCCATCAAATCGACAAGTTTGTAAGAAAGCCAAATTCAATCTATAAACGAGAAAGCAACAACAACTAAACAAACAAACAAAACGAAAAATGACGAACGAATAGGCCAAAAAAGGACAAAGAATAGGGCTCAAAGAGATTTGAGTTATAATTATGAAAAAACTTATAACAGAATTATGAGTAAATAAGGGACATTCTATATTTCATGTGTATTGTTGTTGTGATTGCTCTGAATATAATACATGCCCACTAAATATGTAATTAAGGCACATCAAAGGATACTAATCCCTGTGCGGCCAATACATTTGTGTATTGTATGAGGGGAGTGCTTATTATAATTGATATCAAACGTATGAAAAATTACTTAAACTGTTAAAAAGGCAGTATAAGAGGGATAGGGAAAGTAAGCAAATTTAAAAATTTGCAATCTGATATTTTAAGCTGTAGCAATTAAAGTAGTTATTTATGATATCGTAGTATTTGGTTTGCAAATTAGGTTTATAAAAAGGTTCATGTATAAAAGTACAAGATGGATTTAGTTTTTTTAAATTTCAAAAGATGATAAAAAAACTAGTGAAATAAGAAACTGTTTATTTATTACGAAAGGATGCAAAAACTGAGAAACTGTTTATTTATTATGAAATTCTTAAAATATGATGTAATTTTGTAAAAACTACATCAACTACTATTTTCATGATCCTTGATTATTTTGATACTTCTATAACCTGGAGTGAAACACGTTCGTTCATTTAATATCATAAGAGAATGTTTGATATGCATTATTTGTATTTATATTAGTGATTTTAAGTGATTTCATTATTTGTAAATTTAAATTGTGTTTATTTTGATTTAATTCCCTCTTCCCCTGTGATTTTCTAAATACTCTCTATGTTAATTGTTGAATTATTCAAATTTGATGACCGCGAGTGCTAGAATGATTATGGGGTGCTCCATTGCCTTCACCTCGCTATTGTTGTGTTAGCGATTGAATTTCCTTGACAAATTTCTTCTAAAGCGCTAACTCAAATTAAGTGTTGGGTGGCGGAATCGGAAGCGCCGTCACAACTTTGTATAAAGAGTACAACACAAACAGGTGAGAGATTTTATGGCAATGGAACATATTATGGGCAGAAGGGACAATTAAACGAAGAGAATAACAAATAATTATTTATTCTCAGTTATAAAAATGCTGAAAAATTAGATGAATTAAAATGTGTTAGCTACACCCGAACCGTAATGAAAAACAATTTACCAATCCAATTGAATTTAAGTTCAATAGAACTATAAATAATTGCAGATTGGTATATAATGATAAGTTCAGGTACATTTTTCAGTTCTTGAGGGTTATTTAAATTTATAAGGGAAGGAAAATAATTTTTAAGCCCTACAATTTGTTTACAAAAGTCGTAATTTATTTTTACCCCACTATACACATGCACATATACGAATACACACTCAGACACGCATAAATTCACACAACACATATCAGTCACTTGTGATGATTTCTGTTTGCTAGAGCTGCTTAGCGTGTAAACATTAGCTTAAATCCGAACTGAAGGGTAATTTCTGTATGAAACGCATTAAAAACGTGTCCATTGTTGGTTGAAGGGAACGAAATAATAGAAAGCTAGGTAACATTAATGGATTTTGCGGTTATTATTGATTTTATGATGTTGCATTTCATGAGCGTTTTTCTACATTTTGATTTTGTTATATTGATTAAAGCATTGACCGCTTCTACTAAATTGGAGGACATTCTGAGTTGTTAGCATTTTTTCCTATAGCATTAACTATTTTACAAAAATGTTTGACCACCCTAATTAAATGTACTTATAGTAGTTCAAATACTTGGGAATAGTAATGAGCAATAATATTACTCATTGCAGTAACTGTATGGTTATATATTTTTGGTTAATGCTACCGCTACCACTACCACCAAACAATATTAGGGTTAAGGGCGAGTGTTGGTTTGTTGAGACTGGATTGTTTCGACATAGAACATATATGTCATAGATGACGAAGTAGTTACACTTTAATTACTTTTCACGACCACTTTTTCCTTCTCTTTTCTGTAGATATTGTAAAACTCTATGAAAATCAAAAAGTTAATAAAATGCATTTAGGTACAGTACATCTAAAAATGGGATAGGAAGAAGCTGGGCAACTAGGTCTACATGGCAACACCTCCGATAACGGTTTTAGACTGATTAGCTTCGTTTCGACAAATAGTGGTAGTAAGTAAAACCAAATTTTCACACAGAGGCGACCTCGATAACCCCTGATCCAAATATGGGTAAAAATATTTAACACATAGTAACCGATGGAAGACATGACTCAAGGACCATGGACATGCGTCGTGCAAATGTAGACTAGGATCACCACGCAGTTGCAGTCAAGGTACACACAAGATTAAGCAGTACCAAAAGTGGTTATAGCTAAACGCAAAGAATGTCCAAATATCGCAAGACCGAGATAGCCAATGATATTTCGAATAACTCTCTTAATTAATGCAACCAAGCACCCATAATTCAAATGTTCATTGCAACGGGAATAATTTTACTTTATGTTATCTTGTTTTATTTACATATAGGGTATTAAAATAACTCACTGCATATCAAATATTGCGCCACCCAAAACTTTACAGAAATATTTTAAATAACTGGAATTTGCACCATATATTGTAAGTTACAACTACATGGCCGGTCATGGTTATGTCTTCAATGTAGGGAAGGACAGTTTCCATTAAAAATAACTGATGTTCGGTTTTCACAAATCTAATAATTCCATTTTGCTAGATTATATTGATTTAAGGTATATTTGTCTGTTTGATGTCGAGTTACTATAATTTGCTGTAGTCAACACAAACAGACACACACTCAACCACAACAAAAACGTCAGCCTATTGTATAATTCGCTAGATATTGACATTCACCAGCCCCTCCTAAGCCATAACAATTATTGAGCCGGCAACCGCATAGTAATTGCAATTTAACTACCAATTTATTTAAATATTATTGGTTGGCAAGGTATATGTTATGCATTCATATACAATGTACCATATAAATGTGTAAATACTAATACAATTTGGTTGTAAATATATGTACGGGTGCAGCAAAGAAGAACTAAGATATAAATGTATTGTAATTCGCTTTGCAGATACATGAAATGATAAAAATTTTAACGAAACGATACCATCACTATAAACTTTGGGGAGGATGGTGTTGTGTTAGTACTATACATTGAAAGGCGTAACGAAATCGACCGCAAAACAGGCAAGACCGCAACAAAGGACTGCGTATTTTTCATCATTTCATTTTATTTTTTGCAATTTTATTTGTAACTGTCTTATTGTATTGCAGAGAACTTTTGCCCAAATTTCAGTTTGAGGAAATAGATAGAGTTTTTGCGCGTTTGTCGAACATGTTTCGACAACCAAAATGACATCCAAGAAAATGTCTCAATTTCAAAGGTAGCAAAAAAGTGGTAGGAGGGTGCACTGGTAATTGATATAAGATGTGGGAGGAATTTGTAATAATCGTAGGATGACATCATGAGAAGGCAAGAGAAGCAAGAGATAAGTGAATGGGATGTAGAATAAAGTAAACCTAAGTGTTTGTAGAAGATACATTGAACGTATGATGTATTTACATATGTTACGCATACGTATTGTGTACATACAGTACTTTGTGCCAAGCGGAGGCTAAATAATGTAAATTAATTGTTTGATTGAGTTTGGGTTTCAATAGGATAACAATTTCATAGCATTAGACTACTAATAAAGTTCCACACTCAGTATGTTCTTACAAATAAATTGTTCCTTTCCTTTATAAGCGATACCTCGTCCAATACCATTATGCAAATGCAGTTCGATGACAATTCAATGCTTTCACGTCTTTTCTACCAGTTTTTTCACTGGTTCTCTCGATATAATCTAATTCAAATGGCAATGGTAATTTTATGATAAATTGTCCTCTTTTCCAATGCTAGGACTTCTATGGCACTTCTGTCCACAATTTAAATCTTCAATTTAGGTTCACCGTTTACACATAAAAAAAGACACAAATATTGCTTACGAATGTTAGTTCATTTTAGTTTCTCGCACTTTACATACCTAGTATATTTGTACTGAAACGAAAAATTCCTTTGTTATCCGCTACAAACCTGTTTGGTCTACGAAGTTTGGTTCTTGCATTATTATGCAGTCCTTTTCAAAAGATTCCATTTAGTTGCTATTACAATTCATCGCATACTGCGGTGGTGTCTGATTTTGGTGCCCAGTAGTTATGAAGATGATTATTAATAATGCCGTAATCATGCCTCTACGGTCATTATTAGTATTATACATTTTGAGTATTTTTTCATTACTCCTTGGAGTATGGATGGTGTTGAAGACTGCAACAATAATAAGGAGGAAGTAGTGTATTTGTTTGCTATAGTTTATGGTATTTTAAATAGCCAAAATGTGGTTATTTGGAGTTTTCCGCTTATTCCGAGGACAAGACTAAAGGGAGTATTAATGAATACATTGGGTGAATATTGAAAGGATTTATGGAAAATTCATTGTTATGGATATTTAATGAATATCAACAGTTTTCTTGGTGGTTACTTTTTTATTTAGGTATGGTAATTCGAAGTATTGTTAAAGAACGTACTAAAAAAATTAAATTTATCTACTTGATATTAAATACTTTCAAAGGTGCACTTTATAAAGGAGAGAGGATAGTGGTTTATTAAATATCATTAGTTATTTATCAGGAAATTAAACATTTCATAGTGCAACAGCCAATCTGAGGGTGAGAAATTCCAATTCAGGGTCAAGGTTTTAGGTCAGTATAATAAACCACCCAAAGGGGTTTGCCTTATCAAGCCAAACTTTTTGTATGCCTTTTTTATTTGCATATATTGATGTTGTTGCTTTGTTTTTAGCTATAACTCAAGAACCGCTAATGATTTCTCATATCATTCTTCGGCAGAGTATGAGGAAAACAACTGAACACAACAAAAACGGGGATGGCAGATAATTACCAAATGACCACAAAGTTTTTTGTATAAACCATTTTTCCTTAACGCAACTCAGCTCTGTTAGTGAATTAAACTACTGTGTGATAATTTTTGTTTAAATTCCATAAATTTAAAATAAGTTTCACAATAACTGTGACAGCAATTTGTTGCTTTTGGGCCACGTCGTTAATGGTTTTCGTATTTTTCTGTTGTATGTCATTTTTCTAGGCCATTAAGGGAAGCTAAAGTCTTTTTACTATCCTTGTATTCCGTAGGTCGTGCTTTTGCTATCACCGTGCTGTCGGTGTGTGTATGTGTTTCATATTTTTTAGTAGTTTTTGTCAGTTTAATTTAAATTTATTCGGTCAATTTCACTTTGTTTTCCCGCTTGTTTACTGAAAATTGGTATAAATAAACCATAAATTTTGTTCACTTGTTGTGTTTGCTCTGAGTTTGTTTTTTAATCGGTTTTTATTTATTTTTGTCGCTGCTTGAAACTTTTTTATTTATTTGGTTACTTAGTACTAAATTTGGTGTGGTAAAAAATATAGAGTTTTGCTTAACAAAACGCCAAATCGCCTGAACAGGAGTTCATAACAAAATAACAAACAATCATGTATTTCTCCGCCGATTTTGGCAATGCGGCGGCAATGGTTAAAGGTTTACCATTTCGCTTGTGGGCAACAAGTAAAAGGGTAAGTATAGGTTATGTTTTGTCTTTGGCAGCCAATTTTGATAGTATTGGATATGCATCTGTCTGCCGGCATGTCTATGTGTGGGTGTGCCTGCCTATCACCATATATATGTCTAATTGCATTAACATTTTATGCTGTGATACCAGAGCGCACAGTGGTTGCGAAAAATTAATGTTCATATAAAAAGCTAATTATATTAGAATGTTCGAGTATATTTGTATATTTGTATGTCCGTTTGGAAAATAGCATATACAGCTCGGTTAGATTACGTTCAGTTATGTCTGTCGACATGTAAGCTGCTCTTCATTTTTTGTAGGTTTCATTCAATGCGGTCGTAATTTGTCTATCTGAATTAATTTCTGGCTTTCGTTTTTGTTACGATTGGTAAATGAATATAAATGTGACTGTCTGGGTGTCTATGTCGTTGTGTCTGCGTATATCCTGCACAAATCGGTGTACATCCATTGTTGTAGATACGTTTATATGCGAGAGTGTATATCTGCAATTCTCATTCATGTTTGTATTGCCGGTCTGATTTTCTTTTTACACTGTTTTGGTATTGTCGTACTTCTATAAGTATACATGAGTTTATGTGTGTATGTGCTTGTATATATCCATGCTGTCTCGTTGGGTTAGTGCGACAAAGTCCATAGAAAGCAAGAGTTAAATGTGGTAACTTTGTTATTGGCTTAACCATGATAGCTTCTGTTGCTGTATGTTTCCTTCTTCTGTGATTCTATTGGAATGTCTGTAAAATTTAATGGGATTTTATGTGACAAAGTAATTCCGCTTGTGGCTGTGACAGATAATAAATTTGTGAAAAGAAATTCGACTGAGATTGGAATATAAAAAAACAAAATAGAATGAAATTGTGGTCAAAAATTTAAACAACTTTTAAACTTTTGCATGATTTTAAAAGACAAATAATGAGTTTCATATGCACGAGTTTTGCTTTGTGGGCAATGTATGGAAACCACAAGGGAAGTCATATAGAGAGGCCCAACAAGAGGTCTATAAGATATTATTTGTAATAGAAAACTAATTAGTTATTGTTTAGTATATAGCTGGACGTTAGGTGTACATAGCTGTTCATGAGCATAGATCAGTTTGTTGATTTATTATTTATTTGATGGTAGTTGTTTAATATGGTAAACACATTAAGTAAACACTAGAACTTATCAGCAAAAGAGTTGATAGTTTTAGAACGAGAGAAAATTCCCACATAGATAAACCAGTCATAAATTATGTGTTTTATGGCTCACACTAATGACTGGCATACACAAAAGGTTTTGTGTATTTACTGTGCACACCACATGTCGGCAAGGGTCATGATTAGAAAATGTGTGTGATCGTACAGTAGGTAGAAAATGCCTTTCTTAAAGATTATAAACTGTGTATTTAGTATATAAGAGAGAAAATATCTTTGAATAAATGTCATTCATTTAAGAACCGCAGTGAAGAGTGTTTCATTTATCTCCTGGTTGAAGGAGTGGTTCGAAGTGGCCGTACGTACGTAAGAGTAGTCATCGATGTGTCTGAGTTGCACATTTTGGTGACCACGACGTGATAATTCACGTATAAATATTTATCTCCTGGTTGAAGGAGTTTCGATGTGCTGGAGTCGCACAGTAGTATTAATGCAAAATCACAAAATTTATGAACATTTAAACATCTACAGACGTGTACCAAGTACGTATGAATTTTCCAAAATGAAGCACAAATGACTTTGTAATGGGAGGAGATAGACGGTACCTACGCAACTCCGTTAAGCACAATAATATCTAAAATGGTTATAACAAACATAAAAACAAGCGATTAGTCTATGCGTGTTGTAGATGACACATGGTAACAGCAGTAACCAGAAGAAACATATATTCTATTTGTTTTGGTTTAGTGTGGCTTTGAAATACTTTCAGATGAATGCTTTTATTAGGCGTATCGACACGAAGGTCAATGGCTGGGTTCCATATGGGTGTTTCATTAATTTTGTGCGATGTTATGTCGTCCGGAAGTTAGGCCAACTATAAACGAGGCAAAATCATGTAATTTGTTTTAACGGCCAAAGAGTCTACAAGTATGTCACCGTTAAGTAGGAGCTGGACGTTAGATGGGACATTGTTAGATTAACTGAGGAAAATTTAAGCTTTTCAAAACATGCTGGCATAGGATGACATATCTAAGATAAGTATATTGCAGCATAACAGGTTTATGTGCTAATATGTATGTGTTTATCAGGTTTTAAAACTGATTCAAATTTCTGAAAAATTATGAATATTGGACATATCAATTTTGAGTAATTTTGCTAAAATTTTATAGCTCACAAATTTCTTGGCATTAAATTTCTGGCATATAGCCTCCGCAAATGGGCTTTATGAGAATTTGGACCACTTTTTCGACCATACCCGATCTTATCTTGTCAAATGTAAGTCAAATGTTGTCTTCTAAATGATCAGTTTCTGCTGATTTATCAGACACGAGATTTGACATACCGATACAAAAAATAGCTTAAGATGTGAAATCACCCGATTGTGGCTAATTCACAAATCTACTTCTTGAGATAATTAAGTCACCAAACGTTTGGCTCAACAAAGTGACGATTTCGCGCGATGTATGGGATGTTCCACCATCTTGTTGGACCCATTTCTCATCCAAATGATTTGCAATGGCATGAGGAATTAAATAATTACGAAGAATATCATAAGGATAAAGCCAATTGGCTAAAAACGGCGTCGGATCGACAGGGGCGATAGCTTCTTCTGTACGCACGGGTACGGGTACGGGCTCGATTTAAACGAATATTATTCAGAGGAGTAAATCTGTTCATCAAGAAGAAGACGTGCGACATCTACTATAGTGGCCATGCGGACAAGCACGAGTTTGGTTGTGGATTTGTGGTTGGCAAGAGACTGCGACACCTAGTCTCAAGGTTCAACCCGGTGTGTGAACGTATAGCCACCATAAGAGTCAAAACTAAGTTTTTCCACATAACACTTATATGTGCCCATGCTCCGACAGAAGAGAAAAGCGATGAGGACAAAGACGAGTTCTACGAGAGCCTAGAAAATGTATATGACCTTAGCCCCAGCCATGACATCAAAATTGTACTAGGCGATTTTAATACTAAAATAGGCAGGGAGACCGCATTTGAGCCTACAATCGGAAAATTCAGTCTGCACACCGAAACGTCGACCATAAAAATATTCATAAGGCAACATGGTTATGTCCAGATCATTTGACGAGGAATCAGATAGATCACGTGGTAGTCGATGGAAGGCACGCATCGAGTGTTCTGGACGTTCGAGTGATCAGGGGTGCGAACATCGACTCCGATCACTTCCTTACCGCAGTTAAGGTACGCACTAGGCTAAGCATGGCGAAAAACGTACGTAAACAGGCACAACGAAAGCTGGACATCGGTAAACTGCGGACCACAGAGGTAGCGGACGCCTACTCCAACCACCTAACTCAACTGCTGCGGAATGCTCCAACCCCTGAAAATATGGTCAGCTAGTGACGGACCCGGATAACGTTCTGAAGATATGGAGAGATCACTTTAGAAATTTACAGTATACTGACACCACTCCAGAAGACCCCGCTCCAATCCATGACGATGGTATTAACTGTCCACCGAGCCAGAGCGAGATACGTATGGCCATCTCCTTCCTTAAAAACAACAAAGCTCCCTGCTGAATTGTTTAAGGCTGGCGGGAGGAACTGATTAGGAGCATGCATCAGCTCATGGAGAACATCTGGCAAGAGGAGAGCATGCCCGGGGATTGGAGTCTCAGTCTGTTATGTCCCATATACAAGAAAGGAGATCGTAGTGAATGTAAGAGCTATCGTGGAATAAGCCTATTACCAATTGCGTGCTAGGTCCTTTCAAGCCTATTGTGTGAACGTCTAAAGCCAATTGTAGAAAAACTAATTGGACCATATCAGTGCGGCTTTAGACCTGACAAATCTACGACGGATCAAATATTCACCTTACGACAGATCCTGGAAAAAACCCATGAAAAACAGATCGACACCTACCACCTCTTTGTCGACTACAAAGCTGCCTTCGACTCTCCGATAAGGAATAGGCTTTATGAGGCCATGCCAGAGTTTGGTATTTCTGAATAGCTGATTCGACTTTGCAAATGTACCTTAGACAACACCAAATCCTCGGTTAAGATTCGTAAGGATCAGTTTGAACCATTCAACAGGGTAAAAGGTCTCAGGGCGATAGCCTGTCCTGTACACTATTTAATACAGTTATGGAGAAGGTGCTGAGAAAGACTGGTGTCAATATGTCTGGCACCATATTCCACAAAAGCCACATGCCACTAGCCTACGCCGATGATATAGATATCATTGGCTGAAATCTGCGGGACGTTACTGCAGTCTTCTCATCCTTAGAAAAGGAGTCGGCAAAAATGGGTTTAGCGGTCAACGAGGACAAAACAAAAATAATGATTTCGACGAACAATGAGTCCTCTCGATGGGGAAGCAGCGTCAACGTTGAAAATTATTGTTTTGAGGTAGTAGATGAGTTTACCTACCTCGGATCTTCCGTCAATAAGAAAAATAATGTCAGCCAAGAAATTAAGCGGAGAATAGTGCTAGCCAATAGATGTTTCTACGGACTGCGGCAGCACTTTAGTAACACCACCTTATCTCGGAATGCTAAGAAACAGCTTTACCAGGTGCTAATCTTATCCGTTCTTTTGTATGCTGCCGAATCATGGGTGCTTATGACTACGGACATACAAAACCTGGGAGTATTCGAGAGAAAAGTACTCCGAAAAATTTATGGACCTATCTGTGTCGACGGCGAGTTTCGCCATCGGATGAACCATGAGCTGTATGAGCTTCACCACGACATCGACGTAGCTAAAAGAGTCAGAATGCAACGACTACGATGGCTGGGTCATGGTGCCAGGATGGATGCAAATGCTCCAGCGAGAAAGGTGTTTGAAGGCGAACCTGAAGGACGGCGCAGAGCAGGGAGACCCAAACTCCGTTGGAAGGACCAAGTGGTAGGCGATGTGCCACCATCTGGTAGGACTAACTGGAGAGCACACGCACAAGACCGAAGCGTCTGAAATTCTTTAGTACTTCAGGCCTCAAACTTATGAACCATGTTTGTAAGTTGTAATGGGCCACTTCAGTAAGTAAGTGAGTAAATCTGTTCATCAATTGATCCACAGTGTTGCGTATTGACGATTTTGCGCACCGTTCACTTAACGCTCGAATTTTGGATATAAATGTTCATAATTTGTTAACGTTGTTGTGTTTTTCATCCTGATTTTTTGATTAAACGTAAAGTAGACGTTAAAATTCCGAGAAGATCGGAATGATATGACGGCGGGACTCTTAATCGAGACTCCTGTTCTGTGTTTACTGACGGATCGAAGATGGAACATGGCAAATTAGCTGGTGTTCATTGCGAGGACCTGTAGATAAACCTCTCTTTCAGGCTACATAATGAATGCATTGTTTTTCACGCTGAGCTTGTGAGCATTCAGAATGTGGCGGAAGCTTTTATGGGATGTGAAATCGATAGTAGAAGACGGATAACCATCTGTGAATGTAGCCAGGCTGCATTAAAAGCGATCATCTGTGCATAATGTAATTCAAAGTTAATTTGAAATTGTAAGGATAAGTTGGATTGACTAAAGCTTCGGGTTGTCAGCCTCCATTGTGTCCCAGCCTCTATTGTTTGCGAGATCCCTGCTTATGAATCAGCAGACTTATTGGACATAGTACGCTATAGTAAGCCTGATCAGACTCTCTGGAAAATGTTCACCCGACTATTTGTTGTTTGTTTAAGTGGATGATTAGATGTGAAAAACTGCCCGCAGACGTTGGATCTCCAGAACTGACTGTATAATTGCTAAATATCCTTTGCAATAACTATTGTTTCGCTGTGTGTACTAGTGTCTGTTTCAGTTTTGAATGCGAAACACACGCGCGTTTCATTACACTCGAGAAGAGACTGACTGTTTCGAATCGAACATATTTTCGAGTACGTGTGAATTTCCGATCGTGGCTGTGTGAGAAAAAGATTATTGCCGACTCCGAACGCAATGGTATTCCTATTACTGGTTTAATTCATCTTTACAATTATTTGTCACGTAACTCCTCCTAAACGACTAAACTGATTTTATAGAATTTTGTTTGAGTTGAATTGAATTGATGTTTGAGTGGCTCACAGGGCGATTTAAATTCACAATGCGGTCCGGTAGTGCAGTCATTGTGTTTTTATGTCCTAGACAAAACTTGTAAAAATTATTTTTAGGTTTCATAGTGATAGAACAGAGTATGTACTAGTTAAAAGAAAAATGGAGACGGAATATATATTTTTGCACCATATTTTTTTACATTTTTAATTCTTCTGAGTTTAGCAATGAGGTCCTCCTAAACAATATGACCACTATTGATGAAATTGTTTGTGTATACTTGAGTAGACTCCTGGATGGTTTAGAATCACGATAGCACCAAGAAGGTCCGTTGACGGTCGAATGTATCCATAGCAACAGGATAAGAAGAGGGCAGAGATATCCAAATGAAACTTGACACACATGTTTATATTAGCACAAATAAATCAACAATTATAAATTGAACTATTGCACATTTCTCTACTGTACAAAATTTCCATTATTTTACAACTCAACGATTCTCTTAATCCTTCAAATTGTTTGATTTGCTTTGAATTAAAGACTTATTGCTTTACGTCCGACATCAACAAGAATCCAAAAGCTTTGATTTCATTAAATTTCCTTGATTTATCTGTCAACTAAATACTTCAACAACTCTGCTTTACAACACTAAAGGATTAAATATACGTGATGGCAATGCCATAAATAAATACTGCACATAAACATAAACCAAACACTAACTTCTCTCTCGCTTTTTCTTTAGTATGGTCTATAGCTCCACATCATTGCCGTAGTTACATTACAAAGCCGTGACAACCGCAGTTACCATTTGACAACACATATAAACATTAAATACGTACAACGCAAATGACAGCCGTTTGTGGTTTTTGTTACTTTTCGTGGCAATAAAGGACAATAACAAAATTTACATTGAGAGTTTGCACATTTTTTACGGAAACATATTTAACTAACTAGTGTTACGGAAAATTTATTTAGACAAAAATAAAAAAAAAATTATATATAAACACATTACACAGACTTGTACACCTTTGAATGTTGCTGCCGCACGCAAATGCACACCAACGCATTGGGTAGAAAGACATATAAAGAAAATTTATTTGAAAATTTTCTTCGGTGTGCGAAAAATTCTCGAAAACAAATATATTTAAAGTTTTGTTTATACATTTGTTGTTACATTGTTAGTAGTACACAACTTTTGCTCATGAATTCTCTCTATAATTCCTGTTGCACTTTTATTTTCCTCTTTTTTCAGTTCAGTTGTTATGTAAGCGAATTTTATTTTTATACCATCACCCTTAGGGATGAAGGTATATATCATTTGATACGAGCCAAAAGTGTAACACATAGAAGGAGTGACTTTAGACCCTAGGTTTCTTTGAACCAAATTCGATTCATGACTTTTTAAGTCGTTTGAGCCATGTCCGTCTGTCTGTCTGACTGTCTGTCTGTCCGGTGGCTGTCCGGCTGGTTCGCACGATAACTTTCGAAAGACGCAACCAAATGTTTTGAAATTTTGGACGAGTTATTAATTTCTCAAAACTACTTACGGTATTGCATATGGACTACATGGCCCCGCCCCTTCTGGTACCTCCCATACAAATACATCATTCCGCCCACTTTAGAATTCGAGTAATAATATCAATATACCTTACGGGATCGTCCCCAAATTCTGTATTTAGTAAAGCTATAACAGGATAACCCTTCTGGTATCTTCCATACAAATCTACCTTTCCGCCCACTATAGAGATGGAGAAATAATATCAATAAATTAAACGTGATCGTACCCAAATTCTATTTTTAGTAAAGCTATAACAGGATAAAGTTTTGGAGAAAAAAATTGGAAGTCTATTCACGCCCCATCTGGTACCTCCCATACACATCTGGTACCGCCCACTTTAGAAATCGATTAATATTATTAAAAGACCTAACGCGATCGTGCCCAAATTCTGTATTTTGTTATGTTATAACAGGTCAAAGTTTTGGAGAAAAAATTGGAAGTCTAGCGACGCCCCTTATGGTACCTCCCATACAAATGTACCTTTCCGCCCATTTTTGGGATGTACTAATAATATCAGTACACCCAAGGCAATCGTGCCCAAATTTTGTAATTAGTAAAGCTATAACAGGATAGAGTAATGGAGAATAAATCTGGAAGTCCAACCACATCCCTTCTCGTACCTCCCATACAAATGTACCACTCCGCCCACTTTAGAAATCGAGTAATAATATCAATATAATAGAAAATTATTTGTTTTACTGAGGGTAAGGGTAAATGTAAGTTGGGTTGGTTAAATTTAAATTGGTTAATTTTAATAACTCAAGACTTAAACAATATCTTATATTGGGTGATGGTATTTATCAGTCAGTTCAACTGACTGAAATTTCTGTACTGGTTTTCTATACAATTGAATGCAATGAGAAAAAATATTTCGTTTGCTTTTTCTTTAATATATGCCATGAGCGTAGAAAAAAATCTACGAGTAACTAAAGTTTGGCAAGAAAGAGTGGAGTGGAAACGTAAGCAGGTTTCGCAAATAACAGCAACACCAGTAACACGAGCTAAACGGTTTCACACATTTGTATGTTTGGCTGGGTGGACATTAGACTGGCCATAGCTTTATATAGAAAAAAATAAAAATGTGATATCCAAAAGTTTTCGCACTGAATAATATGAGGTTGGGGATAATAATAATTATGCATATTTACATTTTTTTTTTTTTTAGTTCCAAGTACCTCCGGGTTGGGTCCAAACTTTTATTACATTACCCATATATCACTATTTTTGTTCCTGTTTATATTTAAATAACAACAAAATCTGACTTTATGTTCCCAACTGAATTTCTTCGATACCTATAATTATTACCTGTCCAACGAGCCGCAATAGTCTGATGATAAACTACGGATAATATTGCCCGGAATACCCTAAAACCAAAGTAAAAAAAAAAAAATATTTTTTTAATTTTTTTTTATTGTTGATAACTTATTAATGAAGCTATTTTTTAGGCTTATCCTCTTCGTCGTATGTCAATGCCCGATTGAAATCTGTAATTAGTTTTTAGTAATTGATCTTTCTGCCGTGTCATTTACAACGGTTAGTTTTTGCCATATTCGTTTTGCGGTGCAGTATTCTTCTTGATCCTTCCAAATTGCAGCTCATACGCTATAATTTGTGCTCATACGCATAAATATTTTTAATAGTAGGTATGAAAAAACCGCAAGCTCCAATTTTAGCAAATTTTGTGCTAGTTCGTTTTCGTCTTAACCAACAGATTTGGCAAATATGAAAAATATAGAAACGATGAGAACGAATTCTGTGAAAAGATAGAAAATTATATATTTGATATCGCAGCTGCGGATGCACTTGAAACGATGACTATTGAAGAGGACACAGATTTTCTTCTGCTTCAAAGAGAAAAGGGTCGGCCAGGTTGTATGTCAGGCCAGGATTTGAAGCTGTCACGAAAACAAGAACGCAAAGTGAAGCTACTGGAAGAAGCAGAAAAGTGCAAGCGAAAATATAAAGTAGAGTCTCAAGAAATTCAATGTATTGGTCAATATTATGTCTTTTTTTATTGTTATTTTTAATTATTGTTTGTTGTTCAAAGATGAGGTTGCGTCTGATACAGATTCCTCAGAAATTATTATATACGAAGGCGTAGAAATGGACAATTCAGCTCCGGAAGTCGATTTTCTGAAGGGCCAACATCAAGGAATCCGGGAATCTCGCGGAAAAATCCATTTCGTTGATGATCTAATGTTAGCAAGCATGGATAAATGCCGCATCAGTGATCGCGATGCAATGCATTTAACATCTGCTACAATTACAGCCGTCTTGCGGAAGTTGCAGGAAATGAAACCTGAAACCGAACATCGTTTCAAACAATACGAAAGGAATATCGGCGCGAAACAGCGTCATAGATGAATTCAAGGTACATATCTAATAATTAAATATAAATAAATATCTTGAAGGTAATTAACATAATATTTATTTTCAACATAGATTCCTGAAGTATTTGTCTTGCACTGGGACGGTAAAATGCTTCCAGATATGAAAGGCAAGGACAAAGTTGATCGATTAGCTCTCGTTATAACCGCAGAGAACGAAGAAAAACTCCTTATCATTGCAAAACTTGAAGAATCTTGTGGTGAAAATATTGCTGAAGGCATTGAAAAATTCCTACGCAAATGGAAGATTGATAATTTAGTGCAAATTGTGGCTTTTGACACAACATCTACAAACACTGGTATTGAAAAAGGTTCAGCATATTAGCTTGAAAGTAAATTGGGTCGCGATTTACTTTTTCTACCGTGTCGCCATCATATTATCGAATTGCTAATTAAATCAGTGTTCGCGTTAAATTTCGGAAAAACATCAGCACCAGAAGTCACTCTCTTTAATCGTTTTTCAAAAGACTGGAAAAATATGAAATATGAACTTTCAAGAGTGCAGCATTGGATGAAGCTCATTAAGTGCGAGCCGATTATAAGGATTTGTTGCAACTTTCGCTAATTTTTCTTGGTAAGGAAGTACCAAATTTTACGCAGTTGCATTTGCCTGGGGACCGGCCGTGGCATAGTGGTTAGAACACGCGACTACCATGCGGGAGATCGCAAGTTCAAACCGGGCTTCAGTCATCTTAAAAAAATTGTTATTTCATTGTCGGCTCCTCTCGAATGTTATTGACAGCAGCTTCGCAGTATTAAGTGTCCAGTAAGAGCTTCTCAAATAGTGACGTTCGCATTCGTGAATCTAAAAAGTGAAAGCGAGTTAATTCACAACAACGCGAGAAGCTATCCCATACCTCATTCATGGGGTGCAAAGGGAAATTAAGTAAGTAAGTCTGCCTGGCACAACAATTCATGCAAGGTTTATGTCCAAAGCTATTTACTGCTATAAGATTTTTTTGCTTAGCGAACAATTCAAAATGACATCCTCCGAACTGAAAGGCATTCGAAACATTTGCATTTTCTTGACGCGAAGTTATGTTTCGTATTGGTTCGGATGCGTTAACACTGTATCTGCACCGCGTCAAGATTTAAGATCAAAATCCATTTATGGTATTTATGCGAAGAGGTATATCCTGGAAAAAATATTTTTTTGTAATTTAGAGTGGGTATGGATATGTTGAATTTAGTAGCGCCGTAGGCAAAAAATATTTTTCGCGGGATTTTTTTTAAAAAAAATTTATTTTTTGGTATATCCCGGAAATTCAAATGGCTCTAACTCGGTCCAGGAGACCTAAAAATAACATGGTTGGATTCGTCTCGAAAATATCTTTCACTTGAGTACCCGCACCTGGGGGATCATCATAGAACCGTAGGGGCCCCTTTTTTGAACCCCCGGGCCCCATGGGCCTGAGCGCCAACTTTGACCTACCATTCCGATGTTTGGGGACCAAGACGAAAACAATGACATATTTTTGTTTTTAATCGGGCTCCCGCCCCATATTCTGCACTTCAGCCTAAATGAGTAATGTTTGGGCTCAACCCGGATGTACTCGGAATTAAAAAAAAAAAAATTAAATATGCATAATTATTTTTATCCCCAACCTCATATTTTTCAGTGCGAAAAATTTAACTTTTCAAAAAAAATTCCACTATGGCCACTCTAGTGGACATGTGTGTGTGTAATCATACTAACCCAATTGCACACGCATTAAATATAGTTGCAACGGAGTTGCATGACGGGGGTGAAATGTAAACATTGCCGCACACTTAAATTCACAGTGGGTGGATAGTTGATTTTAATTACACTAGTTTACAGCCATTTTGGTCTTTGGATACCACTATTTTTTTATGATAGAGGACTGGTTTCTGATTAAGAAAAAAAATTTTTATGGAGTAGATTTTTTTTAAAAATTTTTTTTTTTAACATTTTTTTCTTTGTTGACGGTACCTTTTGATTTTAACCTATATTTCAAGTTCAAGACGGGCGATCAGGACAAAAGAGGTACCAAATTTATTAGAATCAAATGGCCAACAAGAATTATGCCACTTTATGTTAACAAATTGCTTTATTTTGCCCTACTGGCTGAATTTATTTGAAAAATTTAGCTTTTTTCATGAAAAATAGCGTCTTCTTTTTTAGTTTTTAAATAATGATAATTTGAAAACTCGAGATAAAATTTTTTTGAAACCTTCTGCGTATAGTGGACACCTTAGCAAACAAATGTAGTATTGCAGAAGAGAATCAATGGACTAGTTAAAAAGTAATGGTCTCTGAAAGTTGGCATACAGAAATTAAGTTTTTATAAATATTTGAAATTTTGCATTTGTCGGAACTGCAGAATATGGTCCGAAAGCAACAACAAAAATATACCATTCACTTCGTCTTGGTCCCATAACATCGAAATAGTAGGTCAAAATGGGAGCCGAGGCCCATGATGCACTTGGTGGGGTCAAGAAAGCGGCTCATTGGATTCTATGATGACCGCCTATGTGCGGGTACTCAAATGAAAGATATTTTGTGTTATTTGGTATTATTTGGAAAGATATTATCGAAACGAGGATTCATACTCCGGTTAAAGTACAGGATGTAACAAAATTGATCAAGGAAATATGCAGAATAATTTGCTTGTACAATGTACTCCGCTGAATTTCCATTGGCTGTTTTTTTATTTCGTTGCTCCTCCGCCTCACTCCACCGTGGCTAATCAGAACAGGTATCGTTTAAAATGTGATGTAAATGGTCCACCATGATTTTTATTTAACTTTAAATTTCTATGTCTATGAATAATAAATAACACCATGAATCTATTTCGCATCAAACTGTAAATTTTACGACAAGTCTTACGCATTATTCCCTAAGTGGGATTGATTGATATGGGTTCTCTTAACGTAACAACTACTACAACTAATGTCACACTGTACCTTAACACCGAGAAACAACTAACTGCTATGCTATGCTGCAGTTGCCTGTTTAAACTACGTCTGCTGCTGCAATATTTTGTTTTTGTTATTATTCTGCTTTCGTTTCATTTTATATCCTATTTTATTCCTATGGTTTTTGTTTATACAAATATTGCACAATAAACAGAAATTTGTTGCTTAGTTAAAGTTTGGTGTAGTGTTACCTGACAAACCAAAACAAAAAACAAACAAAAGTCTTAGGAGAAGAAAAACCATAAGAGGGTTTTCTTTGACTTATGATGGTTGACGAGGTTGCCAGATGGATGGTTGCTAAGTGGATATTTAATAATATAATATTAATATTTAATATATAAAAACCACATGACATATGATTTATTAAAAATTACCACTTTCTGCTGGTTTCGAATAAAGCACTTCATAAAATTTTAAAATTCATAAAGTTTTATAACACAAAAAAATAAGATTCATAAAATTCAAGATAAATCATAAGAAGCTAGAAATTCCTAAAATCCATAAATTCAATAAAATTTCTCGGTGACTGACTGACTGGGTGAATCATCAGTGTGGTAACCAAATGGCTGTAGATAGGAGGATGAAATTTGAGGTGGTTGTTTCCCTTAGTAACACGACGTGAGCTAAGAAGGGTATTTTTCGAAATTCTTACTATTAGAGGTAAAATAGGTGAAAAAGGGAAAAGTCTGATTCTACCATCCAGACCAAATATCGAAAAATGCATTCTTGAGAACTGAAAATATGCCGACAAAGGATTAAAACTTGGACAAATATAGCAATCACGAAAATTAGATAAAATATTTAAAAGAATTAAAAAGGTGCACAAAGGGGTTTGTCCAAGTTCCATCGCTCAGGCCAAACGTATGTTAAAGTCACAGCCAATAAATGTATAAATTTAAATTCAATATCTCTAGGCATATGGTAACTGAGAATATAGTGAAGGAAATAATCGCTCCAAAAGGGTGGGGCCAAAATCCCAGTTTCGTAGGTTTCACCTATAAATACAAAATATTTAATGCAAAATATTTTTAACTTTTTGAGAGGTTTCTTTTAGAAATTATAGAGAAATTGGCAATCATTTATGTGAGGTGGTCTGAGTGATTATACCGCTTTAGTCGAATTTCAAAAGATATATTTATATCACAAAACTAAAATGGACCCTCTAGGAAACAACCCAATATACGATTATAGCTGTATCCCTTTGGTCTGGGTTATGGTACCAGTTTTATCCCTTTTCTGCCTTTTTATCACTAAATGATCGAATTTCTAAAAACTCTTTTTACCCCTAAAAGGTAAGAATTTTGAAAACCCTCCAATATAAATTATCATGATTATGTTATTAGCTTTTTCGTCTGGGCGATAATAAAATTTGTATTCCTTTTTCGATTTTTTTTTTACCCAGAAATATCGGATTTCAAAAAACCTACAATTTGATAGTGAGTATGCCCATGTAAATTTTCGGGATTATAAAACTAGCCAATTGGTCTGGGTCATGGTAAATATATTATCCTTTATTGGTCCTTTTTACCCCTAAAAGTACTAATTTCCAAAAATCCATTCATAGCTGACGTTTACTCGAAATTTCATTGTGCTTCTACAGCCAGTAAGTTTTTGTTAAATATATGGATTATGAAAATGTTATTACAATCGTATTACAATTATATTATGACCGATAAAAAAATTTTTCCAAAGGGGCGTGGCACCGCCCATTTCTCAGTGAGACGTTATCCCCCATGTACAATTTACATATGTATGAAATCTCATCTTCATAACTTACATGGCTCGTGAAATGTTTTGTGAGGGCGGTGCCATGCCCCTTTGTCTAATTATGTTTTCGTGTAGCCTATGATAGAGGCCCTATGGATAGTACTACATAGTGAATTTATTTCGCCAAAATAACGATTTTTTCTAAAGGGGCGTGGCACTTCCCATTCCTCAACGAAAGGCAATCATCCTTGTACCAATAATACATGTACCAAATCTTATCTTCATATCTCTAATTGCACGTGAGATATGACCGATTGAAATTTTGGCTTGTGTGGGAGGTGCCATTCCTCATTGTCTTACTTTGTTTTTATGTAGCCTATGATAGAGGTCTTATTGACAGTATCACATAAAGAATATATAATTGTAATAAGCCCATTTATTTGACCCATTTTTTTTAAAAGAGCGTGGCATCGCCCATTTTCCACAAACAAAGTATTATACGACTGATAAACGTACCAAATCTCGACTTCGTACCTATAATGGTTTAAAAGATAAAGCCATTTCAAAATACCAGTTGTATGGGGCGGTGCCACATCCATTTTATTCCCTTGCAATCCGAATTTCCAAAACTCCCTCCTTAGTGCGCGCCTACGTCATAAAAGTAACCTACATTAAATTTTGCATGGTTTTAGCTTTAGCCAATTGGGCTGAGGAGTCATCAGTCAGTCACTCAGGCCTTTTGTAAATATAGATTTTATTATTATACCTTCGCTCCTGAGGCTGTCAGCGCGACTGTCATCCTGGAGTTCCAGCGTTCGATTCAGTCATCTACATTTCTGTCATCGGCTACTCTCTCGATGTTGGAAGCAGCAACTTCGCTGGAAAGTCTAGTAAAGCCAGAAACTTTCCCATACCTCATTCACGGGGTGTAAGGGAAAATTTAGTTTTTTTTGTTCTTTGTTCTTTGTTATTTGCCCTTGCGTATTAATATAATAATCTGGCAACATTGCAAGCTACTCAGTAAAACTAAATAGTTTTACACAGCAATTATTTGTTACTTCAACAGCAACAACAACTACAGTAAGCGCCAAAAATTAGGGGGGGTTCCGTTTAGGGATTACACTTTAGAATTTCAAAAAGTGTCTGGTTCTAATGGTTTTAAAAGTAGAAAATACATAAAACTAATTAAACGATATACGAGCAGACATTCTGTTTAAATTTATCTTGCCATAAATATGTACATAACATTGCAAGCATCTAGCAGAAGTACTGTGTTTTTTAAAGCACTTAAAAATGTATTCCAGTTTAACAAATTTTCAATTTATATGCTCAAAGACTTAACTCTATGTTTTATGATACGTTTTTGTGTTGACTTGACCACAAAAAAAAAGAAAAACAGAAATGCTAAGTATGAAATAAAACTTTTTGTCGTATTGTGGGATTATGCAAAATTATGACTGGATGTACAAACAAAGAAACGAGCAAGCATCTCGATATGAAGTGTGAATTTGCATACACGAATATGAATGAAATCCGTAAGCAAAATTAACTGCATAACATGTGCAGCTGGTGTGAAACTATTGGGATTATTATTATTATTAGCCTTTAAAACAACTTGACACATATATATATTTATATCTTAGTGCCTAAGTCAGAGGCCGAAATGATCAAAGATTTCCATTCGCTTCGATCTTGTGCGCACCGTCTCCAGTCAGTCCTACCAAGCAGCGTCAGTGATTCCTCCACCTGGTCCTTCCAACGTAGTCGCGGTCTCCCTCTTTTGCGCCGTCCTTCGAGGTCTTGATAGAATACCTTACGCGCTGGAGTTTCCTCATCCATTCTCACGACATGGCCTAGCCAGCGTAATCGTTGCACTTTGATCCGCTTGACGACATCAATGTCGTGGTATAACTCGTACAGCTCATGGTTCATCCGAATCCTAAACTCGCCGTTTACGCAAATGGGTCCATATATTTTGCGGAGTATTTTTCTCTCAAACACCGCCAGATGAGCTGCATCTGCCTGTGTAAGCACCCAAGATTCGGAGGCGTACAACAGGACCGGTAAAATTAGTACCTGGTACAGCTGGACTTTGGTAGTTCGAGATAGGGTGGTGTTTATAAAGTGCTCGCGTAGTCCAAAGAAACACCTGTTAGCAAGCACTATTCTCCGTTTTATTTCGAGGCTGACACTGTTGTTCTTGTTCATGGCGGATCCAAGGTAGATAAATTCATCCACTACCTCAAAGCAATAGTTTTCAACGTTCACGCTGCGTCCCCAACGGGTGGACACTTTGTTCGATGATACCATTAACTTCGTCTTGTCCTCATTCACTGCCAAACCCATTTTTGCTGACTCCCTTTCAACTGATGTGAAAACAGCTGTTACCTCTCGCATCGTTCGACCGATAATGTCGATATCATCGGCATATGCGAGCAGCATGTGGCTCTTATTAAATATGGTGCCAGACATGTTAACCGCTGCTTTCCTTAACACCTTCTCCATCACTATGTTGAACAGCATACATGACAAACCGTCACCCTGTCTAAGACCTCTCGTCGTATCGAATGGTGCAGATAGATCTTTGCCAATCCGAACAGAGGATTTGGTATTCGTAAGGGTACACCGGCAGAGACGAATTATCTTCGCAGGAATACCGAACTCAGACATGGCTTCGTATAGTCGATGCCTGATGGGACTATCGAAGGCAGCTTTGTAATCGACAAAGAGGTGGTAAGTGTCGATTTGCTTCTCATGGGTTTTCTCAAGAATCTGCCGTAGTGTAAATATCTGATCCGTCGTGGATTTGCCTGGTCTAAAGCCGCACTGATAAGGTCCAATCAGGTTTTCCACAATTGGCTTTAGACGTTCACACAGTATGCTAGACAGGACCTTATACGCAATGGGTAAGAGGCTAATTCCACGATAGTTTTTACACTCACTACGGTCACCTTTTTTGTAGATTGGACATAGCACACTGAGATTCCAATCCTTTGGCATGCTCTCCTGAAGCCAAATGTTCTCTATGAGCTGTTGCATGCTTAAAACAAGCTCATCTCCACCCGCCTTAAACAACTCAGCTGGAAGACCATCAGCCCCAGCGGCCTTGTTGTTCTTTAGGCGGGATATGGCAGTTGTTATCTCCGCTTGGCTCGGAGGTGGACACTCGATGTTATCATCTAGGATTGGTGCACAGTCTTCATCAGCCGAGTTTTCACACATCAATAGGCTGCAGAAGTGATCTTTATATATTCTCAGTACGCTCTCGGAGTCAGTAACGAGATGACCATCCTTGTCTTTACAGGAGGGAAGACCTGTTCCATGTACCTTTTCTTTTATCTTCTGATAGAATTTTCGGGCTTCACCTCTGTTCCTGTAATCTTCAATACACACATTATTCCGCTCCTTAAGCTCTCGTTTTTTTTCGCCTGAAGAGTCGAGTCGCCTCCCGCCTCTTCTCCCTATACTTTTCATGAAACTATTGGGATGGATACAAGTTAATTCGAAAGGTGTGGCGGTCACTAGTGAAAAGAAAAGTAAAACAGAATTGAAAATATATATATTAAATTTAAGAGTTGCACTGCACTGCAGAAGCATAAGAGATATGCCTATACAGATGGTGCATTATTTACTTTACTTGATAATAAGTATAAACTTCAAGAAACAGGAAAAGTTTGAAAATTATGTGATTAAAATGTCAGTTTGTAGTTTATCTGTTTACCAACAGACATCAATTCATTATCAATTTATAGATTTATAACAACCTGCTTAAAGTCCTAAAAAAATACATATTCGAACATACCATTTCATCATATCATACTAATCTGTTTAAACTTTTAAAGTAATATTTTGAGAATGACCTTCTCTTTTGCTTTGTAACTATATGTCTTCCATACCATTTCATCATATCATACTAATCTGTTTAAACTTTTAAAGTAATATTTTGAGAATGACCTTCTCTTTTGCTTTGTAACTATATGTCTTCCATACGTATACGTTTTATCATTTGAATGTCCCTCAGTAAAAATATTATTCATACGTATTACAATAATCCCATTTGACCACAATGACAATAACAGATCAACAACAACAAATCAACATTGCCACCGCTTAAATTTGTCCCTACGTTTCAAATCACTTAATTTTATACAAAATTCAACTCCGTTCAATTTACAATCCAGTTCACCAACAGCGCTAAAAACTATTACAACAAGTGTTAATCACTTGTTTCCCTGAAATGTTTGTAATTTACTAAAAATATTTTCCCAACCACTTGTACTTGAGCTCAGTCGAGCTGTTGTCTTTCCGTTTCCGCAGTGTTATTGTGCGAATCACTGAACATTCTTGGCTGCTTCTATTAGTGGAATAATTGGAAAAAGTATTTCATTGCAACTAATTAAGTGAGAATTTAAGTGGAGATTTTGTGTAATGGTAATAACATAGAGTTAGGAAAAACATTTGTTTTCGCAAAACAGGTTATTGGACAGGTGTTGGGATTCAAGTGGAAATGATTGCGATATTTATCGTTTTAGATTAAAATATGAAATGTGCGAACTATTAAAGAGAGCAAAAGGCGCTGAATTGAACGTAAGTAGCAATTGGTACCACAAATCTATTAAAAAGGAGGTTTGCTTAATGCTGATCTATATTCTTAGAACTCGTTTTGAATTTCCATGTGGAAGTTTCAAATTAAAGTGACGTCAACCTTTCGCGTTTAACAAAGCTTCTTCCAAGTTTCTCATCCAAGCAATTATCTAAAAATGTTAAGGATCTCGTGTAACAACAGCTTATGTCAGTTTGACACTTATACTTCTTCACCACTAATGCTAAATGTTCTTCCTAACCATTCTATGCTGCAAACAAAATTTCATCAACTAAGTTCAACAACTTGTGTTCTTTTTCTATTTTATTTATATCCCAATTACAAATTGTCATTGCAAAACTTTTCTGCCCACAATTTTCGTTGGCCTACACAATTAACACTTTATCCAAGTCAATGTCCTTTACATGCCTTAAAATACTCTGTGGTTGCTCGTTCTTTTAACCCTCACCACACAGATACTCTCTGTGTGTGCGTGGTTGTGATTCTATGGTTGTAATTTGTGGTGGCACATAATTTGTGGTTGTCCTTCCAATGTCTTCCTGTTATTTGTTTGCTTGTTGTCATTGTTTATATCTTGTGGTGGCAAGACCACAAATATGTACAATCTGATTTTGATAAATTTTTAAGAACTTTCCATGCTGACAGCTATAATGACGCACCGGTTATTGTAGAGGGGGCATGTTTGGTAACAGTCTGTGTAAATATTTGTCTATTCAATTGAAAGAATTTATATACGTAGATACATGTTCGGATATGAAATAACATCGTATCGACAACTTGTTAAAAGTTTGTATCTTTTATTTCTTGGCTGAAATAAGGGTAACGGTGGATGGCAACTTAAATAACTTGTTTTTTTTCTAAATAGAGAATGTTTGTGTAGTACAGTCGAGGAATTCGCAAATATTTTAGAAGACAAATAATGATTATAAATAAAATAATTAATGTAAAAGTATTCGCACTTTTTATGATGATAAAATGAACTCGCCATGGAGTTCGAAACGCGTCATCCTAGTGAGTGACAATGAATTGCCATTAATATTGACAATAAATAACCTTTCTGATCGTAAAGCTAGATTAACAAATTTAAAAATATGATAAAATAAGTGTAGACGACATTATAATAAAGTTACTTATTTTGTGACTTAATCACAGTTGTTTTGTACATAAACAAATCTCAAAAATCATTTCCAATGATTTTTGGGCGATAGTTCGACTTCCAGATGTTCTAAGGTAAAAGTTCAAATAAAGGTACTATTGTAGCCCGATTTTATAAATGCAATATGATCTCAGGCAAATGGCCTAAAAAAACCTCCAAAAATGCCTTATTAGATCTATCATGTATGACTTTCACTGCAAAGCGAGGTCTGCTATACCTCATGTAAATTAATCAAGGGACATATGAGTTTAAGTTAATAAAATATATATAAATTTCGTCTACAATTTGAATATTTTTTGCAAATCATATATAAATTTCGTCTAAAATTTGAATATTTTTTGCAAATCGGTTAAATAGTGGCGATATTTAATCACGCTGTTGCAGCCTATTGACTGGGTTTACCCCAAACAAATACAAATATCCAATTTTGTTTTCTATTTTTTTTTTTGTATTATAACCGAAATTGATCTGTTTTTTTTTATTTTAATATCCCCTGAAGAACGTGTCTCAGGTGCCGCATAACAAATGCCTTCTACATATCGGTGGTACGTTAGACATCAAATAATGCCTTCGGAGAAAAAAGCTCAGAGAGAACACTTCATACCAAACCACTTTATCAGGCTCGTCATATCATAAGTTGTGAGTTGCAGGCTGTTGTAAGTGCAACGTGGGCAGACCTACGTTGAGACGCTGGCGGCAAAGGAACAAAATATTGTCAATGGCGTACTTCAAGCTTTATTTATAAAGTTACTGCATTAGGGTTGAGTAACATAAATAGCATGCTACCACCGCAGTATAACATTAACTTTCTATGCGTCTTATGGGGTAAGTAACAGAAGTTTCTGAAGTTTAACATAAGGACACTCTTGGTGTCATGGGCAGACCCAAAAAACTATGATCGGGTGCTGAAGCCTATTAAGACTATCCCTCTAAATAAACCAATTATTATGAAAGCACATAGAAAAATATCGAAAAGAAATTTCTCCGATCCAGATTATTTACGATCACCGCAAACGCTATAAGGACCAAGATTTAAGCATATGAATCTGGACAATCCAAACTCTCAACAAAATTGGTATCTCCACCCAATTGGTGGATGTCCTGGAGGCTTCACTTGCCAAACCGACCAAGTATATATGAAAAAAACGTGATGTGGTTTTTATACCCTCACCCTACGGGGTGATACAGCCCAAAATTGTAACACATTGGTGGTGTCATTTTAGACCCTGGGTTTCTTTGAAACAAATTCGATTCATGACTTTTTTAAGTCGTTTAAGCCATGTCCGTCTGTCTGTCTGTCCGGTTGGTACGTACGATAACTTTCGAAAGACGCAACCAAATGTTTTGAAACTTTGCACGAGTTAATATTTCCCCAAACTTATTAAGATATTGCAAATGGGCTACATGGTGACGCCCCTTCTGGTACCTTTAATACACATGTACCACTCAGTCCACTTTAGAAGTCTAGTCAAAAATTGATTAATATTATTAATACACCCAACTCGATCATGCCCAAATTCTGTATTTAGTAAAGCTAAAGCAGTATAAAGTTTTGGAGAAAAAAATCTGGAAGTCTTGCCACGTCCCATCTGGTACCTCCATACAAATGTACCACTCCGACCACTTTAGAAATCGAGTAATTATATTAAACAGGCAATGTGGTTGTGCCCAAATTCTGTGTTTTGTTACGTTATAATTGGATAATTTTTGGAACCTCCCATTCAAATGTACCACTCCGCCCACTTAAGAAAGCGAGTAGTAATACCAATACACTCGATACGATCTCTATTTTATTAAGCTATAACAGGATAACGTTGTGGAGAAAAAAATTTGAAGTCTAGCCACGCCCCTACTGGTACCTCCCATACAAATGAACCACTCCGCGCACTTTGGAAATCGAGTAATAATAACAATATACTAAAAAAAATATATTTTATTGTGGGTAAGAGTAAATGTAAGTCGGTTTCCCCGATTGAAACTATCTTACTGGTCATTCAAATGTTGAAAAAGTCCCATTTCAATTCTTATACTAAATTTACTATTTCGTACGAAATATTGTGAAGAAACAAACAACTTTAGCTTTAAGAAAATCATTGACAAATTACTTATTATGATTTTGGCAAATTTTGTCAGTATTTTTCTGCTAAGATGTTTTATATTTAGTGGGACAACAAACTCTCATTAGTAATTGTGGATATAAAAAGGTGTATATATTTTTGCTTTTGTGACAGCTGTTCTAATGCAATGCTACGATAATTTAAAAATTCTTTAAATTCAAATATTTTACAAAATATCTATCATGTACCTCAAACCTATCGCAAAACCCTAGTTGTCACCATCTCCATTATTTGCATGAATGTGATTTCCATAATCGTATTAATTCCATCTCATAATAACAATATCATTTGATTACTTTTGAGGCTGTGCTGTGTGAATAAAACATCAAATTTATCACTTTAATTGGATACAACATTTTGTTATTTCCCTTCGGCTCTCTTAGTATAGTGTTGGTCATTTCTTCTTAGTTAGCTATTTTATGTTTCAATTAAAAATCAACATGATTTGAATGACCATGAGGGAATAAATGTGTTTTATAACACATTTATTATAAATGTTTTAAATAAACTTTATTATCACATATGATGCCATGTGAGACGCTTGTGCAGTCCTTAGATAAGGACATACGTATAAGGATATTATGAACTGTTTTTTTTTGTGGAAAAATTAAATTTATTATTGTAGACAGTGCTGCGAAGTAGGGTATCATTGCAATCTGTTATCATAAACAGGGAAAAAAAATAGCGATTGTAGGGAGGAGGAAAGAATTATCTATTCGATATCTATTCTTTAATGAGAGTGTTTGGTTGACTTATTTTTATTTATTTTTTTGTAGAATTTAAAATCTGGAAAAGAAGCGCAGAAGATCGCAGCACATATAATGTTATTCAACGTGCGACATAACATCCCATTCAATTGCAAAGAAGTGTCAGCTAAGTAAGTTGTAGGCGATATTAAAGTCATACCGTGAACTTTTCCTTTGAAGAGTTCGATGATGTTGAGTTGACTGGTCCATATTTTATACGATTTCTGTTTATAATATTCGATCAGATCATAGCCAAAATTTCTTTGAAGATATTAATCTGCTTTTTATAAAGTTATTATGTAACCATAGTGGATTTTATTATCAGATACCAGTCATCTTGATTTTAATCAACTACAATTCACATACTGCCGCGTTCCTCCCAGTGGGTAAATTAACCAGCCTATAGCTATTATCGGAAGTTTTATTATATAGACATTTATAAAAATAAATAAATAAACTTCCGTTAGGAGATTTAGATCTCCTATAGTAGTTTTAATGTATTGACCAGGGCAGTTGTCCTTTTTTAGTTCCAGATACTGTTGATGACTCTCGGTATTTCCTTCTAACATATAGTATTCCCAAAAATTTCTATTATTTGTTACACTGTGCCCCTCGCAATTAAATTTTATTGTTGCTGCTTCAATGGCTACCGATGATGAGTGTGGCCAATGCTGCTGCTTCACAGATCAACTATTAAAAATGTGTAAAACTTTTATAATGATGTTAATCTCCCTGCTGCCATTAAATGAAATTAAATTCCTATAGTATTTTCCCAACATTTTCTATTGCTCTACTACATACGAAATTCATATCCAAACTATTGAGACCAACAATAGCAAATAGTAATTGAGAATGTAACAAATTATTCCCATATCGATAGTAAAGAACTTTCAAATGCTTAAGTTTACTTCTCGCCTCAATTCATATTCTATTTGATCTGGTTTTAGGGCCTCATGTGTGTTAATAATTTTTAGATGTAACTCTTTTCAACCGAGGGACATGGAAAATTTTTAGAAATTGAATTTCTATTCCTTAGCAATGATGGCTTGTAGAAAAGCAAATTTGAAACAAATACATAAATATTCGAAGCTGGCAGAAAAATTTTCAAGAAAAACCGAAACGAAGAAGTTCATTAGTTATATGAAATATTTATAAGGTCTCAGGAGTAACATAAAATTGTTAACATTCATATCAACTATCACTATACGAAGTGCAGTGTAGAAAAAGTAATAGAGGTAGAAACTCCATTCAATGCCGTTTGCCGGGGGCCATAGAATAACAATTTAATTCCTATACTAGTAAATTTTATTTCTAACCTATATGTTGTAATATCATCCGACCGTAAATTAAGCTGCTGTCCTTGGTGTGTTTACTTTTATTATGTGCTATAATTTCTAATTTGCTTCTTCTTAGTGTCTTCTTAATTGTGTTTACCTTCCGTTTCCGTTTTAAGACAATTTAACTTTTCTTTCCTTTGCCATGTTGTAGTATTTTTTAGTCCTTCGTGCAACTTAGTATACGTGCAGCTAGTACCTCCTCCTATTATTTTGTCTGCAGCCACTGCGCTTGTAAAAAAAAAACTTGTAAAATACTATAATTTATTTTTAGCTTCACATATCGCAACAAAATTCTGTCTAATATTTAGTGTAACACTCAGCATGTGTTGCATTCTGCACAATAAGCTCTTTCACATTGTGGGGTAGCTAGTACCGCAAAAGGAACAATACGCCCGAAGAAACATTTTTGCTAACAAACTCTACTTTATAGCCAACAGAGCGTATAATTAATATTATTTAATTAAAATGTTAAAACTAAATATGTTGCTGTGAAATTTAAATTTAATACGATTTTGTGTTGCATGCTGCTAATTATGTTGTATGAAATATTTTTGGAGTATTTAAAAATATTGGCTGTTTTGTAAAAAGCTCTAATAAGTTATTAGCTCCTAAACGTAATTGTAATATTGGGTTCGAAAATTTGAGCGAGTTATGAAAACACTGTACAAATATCAATATGACAAACTGACTTAAGTCCTCTGAGATTTAGCTGATTTTGCTCCATTTTATATTGTAGCAATTTGTAGCTGTAGGTCTGTTTGATCGACCGTGACATGATAGTTAGAATGCGCGACAATTATGTGGGCCAACCCGTGAAATTATAGTTAGAACACACGCCTTTCATGCCAGATCATGCAATACTTAGTTGCTACTCAGAATGTTATAAACAAGTAACTCACATTTTTGCTGATGGACTTACTTCCTAATAGCGTGTGAAGTGCATTAGCATTCATAACGAGAATGGTGTTGTTGTGTTCTGCCATTATGACTTGGTTTTTCAGTTCCATTGACAGGTAACCATAGTCTTCACATAGAAAATATGTCGAGGCAACTAACATAATTTTTAATTTTTAATTTTTAATTTTTAATTTTTAATTTTTAATTTTTAATTTTTAATTTTTAATTTTAATTTTTAATTTTTAATTTTTAATTTTTAATTTTTAATTTTTAATTTTTAATTTTTAATTTTTAATTTTTAATTTTTAATTTTTAATTTTTAATTTTTAATTTTTAATTTTTAATTTTTAATTTTTAATTTTTAATTTTTAATTTTTAATTTTTAATTTTTAATTTTTAATTTTTAATTTTTAATTTTTAATTTTTAATTTTTAATTTTTAATTTTTAATTTTTAATTTTTAATTTTTAATTTTTGATTTTTAATTTTAAATTTTTAATTTTTAAATTTTTAATTTTTAATTTTTAATTTTTAATTTTGTTGCATCCCTCTCACGTAAGTGTACATTTAATACTGTCTACTGCATTAATTTCCCAATATCAGTCCACCTAGACGTATGCGTTATATTTTGTATAATGTTGTACCTATCAATCATACGCTGTTCACTTAAAACCAAAAGAGAAAAAAATAAAACCAAATTTTAAAACAGTGCATTTTGATTTTCATTAAAAATTTATGCATCGCTGGCACATATTTCGCTTTCGTCTAAATTAACGAGTCGTTAGTGGACAGCTTGCGTACACTTGTTTTTATTTTTCGTGGAAAGCTAAAACAAATTGGCATCAGCTGTTGTTTCGTGTATTTTTATGGTGTCGCCAATATATTGATTTATTTTATTTGCTGCTACCTGTTGCCTATGGCGAATTCCAATTAGTCTCAATTTATTTAAAATGGATGCCAAGTAAACAGACCAATGTTGAGTTCGATCTTCTGTCGTTAACGTTGGCATCAATGCGGGGACAGATTTTGCATACATGGTATGTAGTCGTTACAATGTAATGTTCATTACATGAATTATTTTTTTTGGTGTGATTTTGTGATTGTTTATTGCTGGAAAAAAGGATTTTTTTTGCAATTTGTATAGTATGGGGGCAGATAATTGGCAGCAGCAACATAAATTCATGTATCGTAGAAAAGAATTCCAAGCGATTCGATTCACAACAAGTGTAGATAACAGCTCTTTTACCTGATCCGTCCAACGAAGTTTTGGTCACCCCCTCCTGCGCCACCCATTGAGTTTATTGACGAAAACCTTTCGAGCTGGAACATTTTATCCATTCGTACAATGTGTCCATGCCAGAATATTTTGTCTATTTGAACGCGCTTGACTACGTCGATGTCGTTGTACAGCTCATACAGCTCGTGGTTCATTCGACGACGATACTCGCCGTTAACGATGATGGGTCCATATATTATGCCAAGTATTTTTCTTTTTAAGACACTCAGAATAGGTTGATCCGCTTGTGGCATTACCCAGGATTCTTCGCTGTAGAGCAAGACAGATAGGATCAGAGTCTGGTAGAGTTGGATCTTCGTTCTTCGGGATAGCGTTTTGTTATTAATTTCTTTTGATTTCTAGGCTATCATTATTGTTTCTGTTTATTGCGGAGCCAAGGTAGACGAAATCATCTCCCACTTTAAAGTTGTAGTTGTCAACGTTTCCTCAGCGTCCCGGACGAGTGAACTCTTTGTATGTTGAAACAAATAACTTGGTTTTGTCCTCTTTTATCACCAGACCCACATTAGCCTACTTGCTTTTCAATGGTCGAGAGAGCCGCAGTAACATCCCGCAATCCACGGCCGATGATATCTATGTTTCTTTGGCTATATTCTGTGAAGTCTTCGTGGCAGTCAGTGTCATTCCGCGAAGTCGTATAAGCTTCGCGAAGATACACAGTTCTAATAATTACAGTCGTATCGGACTGTCGAATATCTTCTCTAGGACTTGTCGTAGTGTGAGTATCTACTTGGTCGTGGATTTACCAGGACTTAAGCCATACCGATTAGGTCCAATCATTTTCGCTTGGATGGGCTTTAGTCTTCCACAAAATACTCTAGATAAAACCTTGTGTGCGATGTTTTTAGGCAATTGCCATGCTGATGTTTCTTTGGCTCGGTGCTGGACAATCTACTCCGTCTTCGTTGACTGTTGTGATTTCGTCACTTATGCTGCCTTCGGGAATGACCATTCATTATATCCTCCTCCCCTTCTCATTATATCGATCCGTCACAGTACGGGTTACCAGTGGCTGAAGTATTCTCTTGTATGCAGCATGCAGTTTTTCAGACATTACGCTACATTTTTCATAGAACCAGCGCTTGTTTGAGCATAGTTGTTGAGGCAGTGGTCAAAGAATTCAAAATATGCTGTCACTGTGTATCGGGGGCATCAGAATTGGGGGGTGTTGGTTTCCTGTAGTTGAGAGAAATATATCACAGCTCATCACACGCACGTACATAACGCTTGAGACATGTCTTCCCTCGATTATTTCGTGATTTATTTGTTTTTTTGTCTTTTGATCACGAGAGGTTGTCTTATGGATACTTTTATGCGGGAATATGGTCACTCACTACCATGTTTCTTGCCGACGCGAAGCTAACCAGTTTGAATCCGTTATCGGATTCACTTTTATCATTAAACTCTACCAGAAAAATGTTGTTAAAGCATGGCATGGTCAGCGGTGATATATTTCCTCCAGGTGCACATGACGCACGCTTCTTTAATGTCCTTGTATTTGTCTAACATCATGGCGAGTACACAAGTCAGCGAGACGTCCAATATTTCGCCTTGATGCACATAGTGGCTATTGGGGTTAAGTAGCGAGACCAGATATCCCAGTCTTTTGCCGACTATGTATCCACATCCAAAATCGTGTCTATCTACATGGCAGCTGTAATAGTTCTTTCGTCGTGTACATCCCTGTCCCGTCCATTGAATTTCTTGTAGTATGGCTGTGATGTCAAGGATAGAGGCACTTTATTGCAGGGAGTTTGGTGCATGTCCTTGAGTGTTTATTGGTTCTTATAACGTTTGTGGGTGTCATCAATATTTAAAGGGATCTAGATTTTTTCTTTTTTCGTTTTTTGATAATAGTTTTTTTATTTAAGGCGAGTGGCTTATAAGGCCACTATTGAGCTTCAGTAGGTTCTGTCACCTACACCCTAAAAAGCATCGGTGGAACGTAGATCACTTTCAATTAATTGGATTAATAAACTCCTTTTACTTTCATTTCCTAAACTTTTGCAGCCAACTACCTATTGCTAAGCCAGCACATGATTTATTTTCCAGAAATGCACAATATACTAAACATTGTGTTTTTATTACTATAACACATAATATAACATATTTGTTAGAAAATTTATTTTATATCACAGACGATTATCTATCCTCCCGCATACTAAAACAAACAATCATAATTTATACGGAAAAAGTTATGGCATTCGCAATCATGTACTGCCTAACACTGAAACATACATTCATTTTGACAGACACACACACACTCTATACCAGCTCTCACACTTTACTGCAAACACACACTTGCTGAAGCTAATGATAACATAATATTCGGCATTTGTTATGAGTATAAAATATAGAAGCTGTATATTAACAATCCTATCCTATTAATATTATAAATGTGAATGTCTGTCTGTTTGTTTGTTTGTTTGTTTGTTTGTTTGTTTGTTTGTTTGTTTGTTTGTATGTTTGTTGCTCAATCACGCCTAAACGGCTGTACCGATTTCAATGAAATTTGGAAGACAGATAGTGTGGTATATGGAAATTACTATAGGCTATATATTTTGTAATTTTTTACCCTATGGGCGGGGTGGGCGTGGCAAAACTTTTTTTTGAGCTAGAGAGATAAAATTTGATACCCAGATAGTTCTCGACAACACGAAATACGTTGCAAAACTGTATTTTAACCCTTAAAAGATAACTTGGAACTACAATTACAAATTTTATTTTAGCCCCCGAGAGATGCAACACTATAAATAGATAATACTATGCGCAACAATTACAAAAATTCAATCAGTGGGCGGAGGAGGCATGCTTAAATCAAATCATAGCCCCAGAAAAATAAAATTTGGTACACAGATAGTATTCGGTACTACAATTACAATATTGCAGTCGACGATTTTGATCCTAGAGACATGAAATTTGATGTACTGATAGTACTCGATCGGCGGGCGGATAGTCATAGTGAGATATAATATTGACACAATAAAACATTGTTGATTGAACTGGTTTGGGAGTTACTTGGGGTAGCGAATTGTTTACCGAGGGCATAAGATCAACGCTTAAAATTATCCCATTATGAAATCAAGCCAAAAATCTTATTATCGAGTTAAGGAAACGTTGCCAAAGTATGTTTTAAAGTGCCATATGCACAGCTTTTATAACTGTGACCCAATTTTAATTGATATTTGTGTTAATTTTGTAATATTAGTCAATTATGCAATAGCGAAGCATTGCCGGGTCCACTAGTAATCTATAAATTTTAATTTAGAACAAATAAACGTGCGTAACATAATATGCGATCCCGAGGAGGTGAAGGAGAAAATTTAAAATTATAGTGAATGGCTGTTGTACGAAATAAATTTCTGTAAATGATACCAGAAGAGCAATATATGTGGTCAAGGTTGTCATAGTTGTAGGGGAAAGTTAGGAATTTGGTATAAAAATAACAAATTTAAATACTTTGTTGAACGATGGCGAAAAAACTACTAAAAACTAAATGTAAGCTAAAATTTAATTTATGATTTAAATGAAATGAACGAAATTCAGTTTATTGGCTAAAATTAAAAGTGCAGTAACCGAAAAAGTAAATTTTGTTAAATCAGCGAAGAAAATAAATTTATTTCGTTATATAATTTCATTATTTGAAATTCCAAACACAAAATAATTTGCAGCAAACTCTTTTATACAAAAATTAAAGAAAGCAGTGTCATAAGAAACAAACACTCACACACACAGCACAGAGACACACCTGCCTTCTCTATCACCTAACCAATGCTCATGAATGTTTGCCTTGCCTTTTCTGGGCTGATGGTCTCCTTAGTATCTTTTGTGTTTACCTATTTATTAGACCACAGCAACCCCAACCCCACTCTCTGTTATTTGCTTTGTTAGGTTTCTATAGCTGTAACAACTCAAATACAATAGACCCGAACTATTGTCAGTTTCAATGATTTCATTAACTGCCACCAATAGTCATCAAATTTCATTTCCCTTGAATGTCTTCATTTGATTATTGTGAAACATTTTGCTTGTCATTCATCCGTTTAAAAAATGATTAACTGTTAAATGAGTCAATTTATTGAATGGCTGCAGTTTCGCTCAATGAATAGATAATGAAGTTGGTCATTCAGGTTATGGAGGCAATGGGTCTGATTTAAGAGGCATTTGTATTATAATTCATTATAATGAAATAAGTTGTGTGATTTCAGTTGTACTCAATGAATTAATATAGTTCGAGAGATGGAATTGTTGAGATGAAAGTTAATATATATAGCTCTTAAATTATAATTAACTGGCAAATATATCATAATACGAAGGCCGAAGTGTAGTATTCTGACGAACTTTAATATGCTCATATCAATATGAGAGTGTAATGTGTTATTTAATATGATTTATTATTCATAAACCACATTTAATGTTTAACTTTTTTCTGTGCTCTGATAAATTCTATATTTAAAACATTAAATAAATAATCCCATTACTACCAACACAACTTAACAAACATCTATTTTTTTCGCACTTTTGAGATATGCCAAAATATTTTTATATACATCTCAGTATACGTATGTACATTTGTCCTGCATCAAATGCTGGACAATGACAAACTTTACCATTAATGCAACATTTGTGGGAAAACTTTGACATCTAGGTTTTTGATACTTGGTAAAAGTGTCGAGTTTGTTGATCAATGGTACACAACATTCATTACAATTAAAAAAAACTTTGCATACACGAAGAAAAGACTAATTTTTTTATATATGCGCTTGCTTGTATATTTGTCCAATGAACTAATAAAAAGTTAGAGAAATTTGTAGAATATTTTAAGCCATGTACATTTTTTTAGTGGTATGGTAGAGAGAAAAATGTTTTTTAAGCAAATCGTGAAAATCGGAGGAACTGAAATACACATGTTGACTAATATGTGCAGTGGTTTATATCTAAAAGGATTTTAAAGTTCTAAGCTACTCATAGATCGGAAAATTACACAGTGCAACATTTCTAAGGTCATCGTCTGGTGCCACCTTCGTACCCAGCTATTTTTGAAGTATATCCCGAAACTAAAAAAATCCCCAAAGCATTTGGCCCCATTACATCGAAACATTTTTTTATGGATACTTCAATATTTTTACCCCAACACGATTTTATTTTCATTTTTACGGAGTCCATATTTCATTAACCGTTCGAAATATTTTCTTTTTGTCTTCGGCAAAGTTGTAGATCTAAACCAGAGCAAAAAAAGTGTCAAATAGACTGACCCGAAAAAATTGCATCCAGTGCATGAAAATTTTAAAAATATGGAAAAAAAAGGATATTTTTTTTATGATGTTTTCACCATAAAATTTATTTCGGTGTACTCCGTGGTGTATGATTTATGTGGAATATTACTTATTATAATCATAATTTTATGGTGAAAATATCATGAAAAATAGGACTTTTTCCCATATTTTTACAATTTTCATGCACTAGATGCAATTTTTTCGGGTCGGTATATTTGAGACTTTTTTTGCTCTGGTTTAGGTCTACAACTTTGCCCAAGACGAAAAGAAAAAATTCCGAACAGTTTATGAAATATGGACTCCGTAAAAATGATCATAAAATCGTGTTGGGGTAAAAATATTGAAGTATCCATAAAAAAATGTTTCGATGAAATGGGGCCAAATCCTTTGGGGATTTTTTTAGTTTCGGTATATATTTCAAAAATAGTTGGGTTCGAAGGTGGCACCAATTTATGTGTTGCACTGTGTTATATTAAAAATAAAGGAACGATATTAAATTGTTATTTGTTTGACACACAAATAACTTATTTTTAGCTTACATTGTTTGAGATGCTTTTACTAGACATGTCCATTAAGTCGAAAGCTACGTTGCAACAGCAAGAGTACCGTGTTTGGTATATTAAAATTAAAATTTTTCATCCCCTAACACAGTACAACACATGTTTTTGGGGCATAATTCTGAGAACTGCACGTGAAAGTAGCCCTAAAATGAAGAAGTTCTGCATATTTCGTTTTCTGAAGTTATGTGCCATAATAATAATTTAATATCGATTTGAATTAGTAATTATAGTATAGGGGAATTTGTTACGCTTTTTGCTCTTTTGTTTGACATAACTCGAGAACCACTAGTCCTATTTAGCTGAAACAAATTTAAAAAAACTTGTTTTTTTTGTACTTTTGGTGAACTTTAACAAAACAAACTATATGTATTGTTGAAAAATCTTTTCTTCCCAAATCCTCTGAAAAACTTAAAATCGGTTGATATTTATCCGAGTTTCTGGCTTATAAGTCCGTAAAGGAACGAAAAACTGAAAATTTTTATACAAATGTAAATATAGAAATATCTTCGTTACTGGACCGGGTCGGTTGTACATTTTACACCTTTGATGGCACCATGGGAGCAGCAGGATCTGATTTCATAAGTAAAATTATAAAAATTAAAAAATCTAAGCGTTGAGGATAGAGGGTAGATTTGATCAAAGAAACTGTTGGGGTTAAAACAATATTGTAGGCTGGTCATATATTTGATTCATCTAGGGGCGACTCCGGGGTAGTAAGAGCGCTGGGAGAAAATTTTATTTAAAAAAAAAATTCTTTATAGGTGCCACCTTAGGGGGTGAAGATGAGGAGTAGGTATGTTTGAGAAAATTGTTAGTAGGAAAAAATTACTAGGAGTCGGTCATACATTTGAACCCTCTAGAGGCGATTCGAGGCAATTGTGGGCTTTGTTGTGGATTTTTTACCAATACGAAAAGTTTCTCGTCTAAAACAGGGTACTCGATTTTGATTTTTGATCCCATGGTTTCTCGGGCAAATTTCCTAAGAATTTACCTTAGATTACGATTTTCATAAACGCTTGGTGTATTTTTTTACTCCATAAAAATTTACTCACTCCAGTGTATACTCTTTTTTACATCTCCTTATGGACATTAGAATGTAAGAAAAAAACTAAATGAACAGATTTGTAAACCATTTCTCCCACTATCATCGCAAACTTTTATTAGTATAACCACAAGCTACATCTGCGTTCTGATTTCATTAATTACTCTTTTAAAATCCGCATAATGTATCAAAAGCCAAAGTAACCACAAAAGGTCACTTTAATTTGGCAAAACTCTCATACATAATTAAAATTTTCCCATATTCCCTTGCATTCACATCTGGTTTATAGCAAATAGATAAATATCCACATGAACCTTTTGAATTGTTGTTTCTTTATGTACAAACACAAAAATATGTACATTTGAATCTTTTTGTGATAAAAGTTAATCATTATAGACCTACTCGCAATGTAGATAATTTCAATTATGTGAATTGAATGGAAAAAAAACTAAAAAAAAAATTGTTAGGCCACTAATTAAAATTAAAACACGAGAGTATATAAATTATTACAACCGCTAATAAGCATTTAATTTGTATCTAATTAGTATTTATTTTGCGGGTTTTATTAAAAAAATTACAAAAAGTATAGGCAAATTAAGTTTTGTAAACAAAAAAATGTTTATTTATAGCACGGAAAACAAAATGTTTACTTTAATTTAAAATAAGCCCAACTGAGAACATAAAGTTGGGACTTGTTATTGTAAATTAAGAGCATGTTAATTATTGTCATGTGTTTTTCAATTACTTTTCAGGAGAGCCAAATAACTGGTTTATTTTTACTGCTTACTGATCTTGATATCTTCCGAACCAATCAAGATATCACCAAGATATCACCAAAAGTATTTAAGGGTCGATGGACGACAACAAGAGCTTTAAAAAATTTTAATAAAAAATATCGAAAAATTACACATAACTGATTTGGTCGGCGCAGCGACGATATATTGACTAGAAGAGCTCAATACATTTTAGAGCCATACATATATTATTTTAACCGTATGATCTATGAAAAATTTAGAATAACTATTTGAAAAAGCAGATTGGCACTTCTTACGCTATGCCATCGATATATTTTCTTTAATTTATAATTTGTATATCCACATCTTTTGGAAATTCTTAAATATGACCAATATTATTTACAAAACTATTACCACTTTTTTCTACTGTCCCACCCCTGTGCACTGCCAAAGTCCCCGGTATTTTATGCCAATTATAGACTTAACACTTCTTGTTAGTTTATCATAGACGTCAGGCATCATACACAGCTGAGGTTATCTCCAATGTTGTCAATTATGTTACACTAAAAACAGCGCTTCACGCTGTATAATGTCATTGTCACTTTCGACTCTGCTGTACTTCCGATACCACCACTCAGAAAACTACATAAGCAGATACATAATGCTTAAGTGTTTTTCAAGCATTCATGGCGATAAACTGTGTGTATGAGTGCATGAATACAAACACACACACACATGCGTACATTCAACTACATGTGTAGTCAGAGGACATGTAAACATGCAAGTGGATTTCCCTACACTGGATTTAGGCGAGGGTGTCGTCTGTTTGTAACTAACTCTGACGCAGCTTGACTACATTTGTATCTAAATGTTACAAAGAGTGCTTTATAGCAATATACCACACAGAGCCATAAAGCGTAAAGGGATTTAAAATATAAAAATAAAAAAAAATACTACAATAAGAACACAAAAAAGATTACAAATAGCTGTGAAAATGGCACACACAAAAAATACACAGCCAGAGATTGATGTATTGAAATGCTGATTGCATAAGCAGAAGTGGAATCAGCAAACTCAACATGCTTACTATTAAACATAATTTTACAAATGATTGCAAATGTGTGTGGGTGTGTTTTATCTTTACGTCTTGACAGCCACCAAGCAGAGCATTGCGATTTGATAACATTGTAAATCATAGCAGCCATAGCCTAAGTTTTCCTTTCAATTTCCTTTACTGCAGTTGGCTGTGACTTACAATGATTTGAAATAGTTGTGCTGTGAAAATGTTCATACTTATGCCAAAAATTTATAACAATAGCCATTCAGAGAGAATATACTTGGTTACTTCATAATAAAGCTAATTTATTGCCTCATAAGTAGTGCGTATAAAGTCATTGCCAAGTCAGCCCTTATTTATAGTGCAATCATGAACAGCTTAGCTGGCAAATGAATTCAAAAGCTATGAATAATGTAAATAATTCTGTTTAAAAGAAAATAATTAGCCAAGCATCAGACATAATTGAAAGAAGAGCACAAGTATAGTGTGTCGTAAGATTTTTGCAGGTTCATTTCTATTTGTTGCAAATGTTACAGTAAATTGTTGTTCAAGATAGTTAATGCTGGTTATGCATCAGGAACAAATTTTAAAATCAATTTTGTGTCTCCAATAAACAGTTGTCAGAAAATCGATAAGAACTAAATTGATTATGTACGGAAACTGATTTATCTTATAACAATTTCAATACCTAAATAAACATCAGTATTCCCACTATATATTTTTAGTGTATACTGCCCCACTATTATAAAACTAGTCGAACACTTTGACGATAAATGCGAGTCCTCTGTCACACACGTCTACAGCGGCTATGGCTTCTGTTGTACGTACAGTACGGACGTGATTATGTGGATTAAGGGTGATTATGAGCAAGGTAAACCTGAAGACTTTGATAAGTTTGGCGAACAGAGCGCGAATTTTGGAAATAAATTTCCGCGACTTGTGAACGTATGGAACTATTACCTCACTTCTTATGTATGATGTGATTGGAATTAATATGTTTTATGCATAGTTATACAATTATGATTTATATTCAAAGATCTTTGTGGTTAAAATTATTATCATCTTGTACATCCACTTCCTTGTACTTGGTAAATATATTCTCCAGGCAAATTAGTTTCCGTCAATCTATGCTCAAACAAATTTATGAAAATTTTATTATCTTATATATAAAATTCTCGTGTCACAATGTTAGTCTGCATACTCCTCCGAAACGGCTTGACCGATTCCTCTGAAATTTGGTAAGCATATTGGGTAGGTCTGAGAATCGGCTAACATCTATTTTTCACACCCCTAAGATAAAGGGGCGTGGCACCGCCCATACAACTTGAAAATTAAAAAGGCTATATTTCATGAACTGTCAGAGGTATGAAGATCATATTTGGTACATATGTTGTTGGAGCAGTATTAATTACAGCCAGGATGGAAGTGGGCGGTGCCACGCCCTCTTTTCCAAAATCGCTCTAACGGCTTTTCTAATAGATCGATTGATACAAAAATTTTACCATGAGGTACTGTTGACCTGTAAATAGTTCCTGACTACATTTGGTTGTAATTGGATAAAGGGGCGTGGCACCGCCCATACAACTTGAAAATTAAAAAGGCTATATTTCATGAACTATCATAGGTATTAAGATGAGATTTGGTATATATGTTGTTGGAGCAGTATTAATTACAGCCAGGATGGAAGTGGGCGGTGACACGCCCTCTTTTCAATAATCGCTCAAACGGCTTTTCTAATAGATCGATTGATACAAAAATTTTACCATGAGTTACTGTTGACCTGTAGATAGTTCCTGACTACATTTGGTTGTAATTGGATAAAGGTGCGTGGCACCGCCCATACAACTTTAAAATCAAAAGGCTTATATCTCATGAACTATCAGAGGTATGAAGTTGAGATTTGTTATATATGTTGTTGGAGCAGTATTAATTACAGCTAGGCGGAAGTGGGCGGTGCCACGCCCTCTTTTCAAAAATCGCTCTAACGGATTTTCTAATAGATCGATTGATACGAAAAATTTACCAAGTGGTACTGTGGACCTGTTGAGTCAGTGGCTATATTTGGTTGTGACTGGAAAAAGGGGCGTGGCACCGCCCATTCAACTTGAAAATGAAAAGGGCTATATCTTATGAACTATCAGAGGTATGAAGATGAGATTTGTTACATATGTTGTTGTTGCAGTATGAATTACAGTAAGGCTGGAAATGGGCTGTTCCGCACCTTTTTTAAAACAAACAGTTATAACTGTCAAAATTCCACAGTAAATTGCTTTTCGCCCAGAGATATGAACAGTAAGGTGGGCCAATTTTTTTATTCGCAAAAATCGGAATCTACGATGAATTTTAAGAAAATTTCACCAATAAACTTTGTGTCTAAAATCAATTCCTTGCTCGCGTTGGGAAGAATGAAGATTTCAGATAGAGATTATTTTTGTTTTTAAATGAGCACAAACCGAAAACTTCAGATATATATTTTTTGGGACCTTCTGCGTAAAACTGACTTCTCAACAAACTAAATGAGGTACTACAGAAGCAAATCTATGTATTGGTTAAAAAGTTATGGATTCTGAGAGGTGGCATACAGAAATTAAGTTTTTAAAAATCATTTTCAGAATTTTGGGTGGGATCGCAAACAATGTCAAAAATATAATATTCTCTTCGTTTTGGTCTCCAAACATCGGAATGGTAGTTAAAATTAGTTAGTTAGAGCCGGGGCCCATAGGTCTGAAGATACTGAATAATTGCTCATTGATAAAAAAAATATCTCTGCCAGAAATCTTCATGCTTCTCAGCGCGAACTAGGAATTGATTTTAGACATAAAGTTTTTTTGTGAAATTTTCTAAGAATTCATCGTATATTCTGATACTGGTATACGATTACCACTTTTCTTTTCCACGCGAACAAATTGATCCGCCCTAATGAAATAGCTTTTTTTGAACTAAATATGTAAAAAGTGCAGAGGCGCTGCCCACGCACTTCAATAGTTAACTTTTTAACTGTATCAAATAATGGTCCGTACACCAGGCAGTTGAGGAAACATAGTAGCTGCGCAGACTAAAACAGTGATTTTTTTTTATTTACTTTACAGGTGTGTATTTTTCAATTACTTTTCAGGAGAGCGAATCGGTAATTAATCATTTACATAGACGTAAGTTTGACAGGGGACTCGAACCGACGTTTTTCTCAGCAACTCCATCTGTGCAAATGCTGAGGAAAGATCTTGGCCTACATTCATATAAAATCCAACTGGTAGGAGAACTAGAACCATTGGAAGATCAATCGATTTTTTTTATTTATCATTTCATTGCACATTATTTGAAGGTGAAATGGTTCCAACACGACGGTCTAACATGCCATACGGCGCGTGAGACCATCACTTTGTTAAGCCAAACGTTGGTGACCGAATTATCCCAAAAAATGGTAATACGAGTTCAATACAAAAATAGTATTCCGGAGTATTCTTGATCCGTGTGAGAAGAAGACATGACAAAAGAAGTTTTTATGGCTAAAGGCATGATCTTCAAACGGAATATTCATTTGCGGTCAATAGGCGGAGAAGGCATAACAAAAATGTTTTTTTATGCCCAAAGAGATAGTAAGTATACAGACGTAGTGGCTTTTCGAATGGAAAAATGTTTGTTGGAAAATTACGGAAAAATTAAATAAAAATTGAATTTTCTTTTTCGACGAAATTTTTTATTTTAATGTTTGGTTTGATAATTTTGGACGATGTTAATATGGAAAATTTCGGATAATTATTCAAAAATGACTTTTCGAATAGAAAAATAGATCGTCCTTTCGAATTTAAGCGGATTAAATAAACCATTCGATTGGCTTTTGTGATGACAATCAATAAATCGCAAAGCCAATTGTTGGAAGTTTGTGGGATCAATGTCGAATTCCCCTGCTTTTCGCACGGGCAGCTGTGTGATGTTTGTTTTTGCGCCGGAAAACAAGTCGAAATACATTGTTTATCAGATCGCTCTTCACTAATTTCGAATAAATTCAAATAAATTACATTAAAATTTTAACTATCTGTATTATTATTACCCTGGAGCTTATATGAAGGCGTTAACTTTGGAGCGAGACAAAGTTCGCAGGGTACGAAGTTGTATGGCAGAACAACGTTTGCCGGGTCAGCTAGTAATATATAGTTGCGTATATAAAACGGTTTCTTGGGCAAACTAACTTAAGCTAATATTACCACAGCTTACCTTAAACGTAATAAAAGCTGCAGAAAATATGTTGGAATATACAATTAAAAACAAATGTTGACATAAATTGTATGGCCAAAGATTGTGTGATAGTGTGTTCATTATTTCCAAAATGTTCCTGCATTATATATTTTGAGATGAAGAACATGAGAACAAGGCACTTTACTTCACAATTTAATAATAATCGAATAACTAGAGATGAAAAGAAAAGCTTTATGTATGATTCGAATTTGTTCATATTTTGAAATAGATCCGTAACTATAATTCTATTGAGCCTACACCTTTTTTCTAAGACAAATTTTAAAGAGACACCTGTTTCCTACCACAATTATCCACGCTAAATATTGGTTCTTGTTAACTTTCCTGAACTTTCCCTTAAACTTTATATTAGATAATCTGTAACGAAAATAAATGCCACTATATTGTGTATATAAGTTTCAAAGAGTATCTGTAATTGCATTTGCCTTTCTCTCGCTCTATACTTCTTTTTGTTCGTATGCTACACTTTGGTACTACTTGTGTTTGGGTACAATTTTGTTGTGTGTTTGCGAGTGGTTCTAGAAGAAAATGGAAATTTATTTCGCTTTGCATTGCAAAATACATATTTTCCTTCTTGAAACATAAAACAAATAGAAACATTAAAATGCATTCCAAACTTGTGCAAAGACTATTATCAAAGCGTCCATGCAAGGAGTGTAAAATAATATTTGCAAGATTGCACAAGAAGATTTTAATTAATTCTTTTACAAGACTAATAGAGATATGCATAAAATTAAAGATTGCAGTTAATGTTGCAAATGGTTTTTTTGTCGTATATACGAATAGTAGTGTAAAATATGTAAACATTTAAGATTTAATAAGGTAAATGCATAAAGCAGTTTATAGCGAATGAAATGTAAAAAATATTCAAAGGAATCTTTGGATTCATTAAGTAAACACTTATGCAATACAACATAGAATTATAAAATCAACATATCTGATAATGAATTGCAGGTTCTCATATCATTTCCAAGAATCTTTTGCATGCATATTGTTTCCTCGTAACCCCTTTAAGTGTTCTTTAACATAAAACTGAAATTTTCATAAAATAACAGAACCGTTTTTCACATTATGCTCCTTTGTTTCCTGTCTTTGATTAAAAATACAATTTGTTATCTTATCATTTAAAATGTCAAACATTTTAAGCAAACTCTGTACGAATTTCTGATTGACAAAGTGAAGGCCAAAAAATTTTAATTAATATTTTTCCCACTTGCTTGGACACCGTCACGTATGAGTATGAAGAACAATCTCACATGTTTGTCACATTTCGGTGCAATGCAATACACAAAGTACAAGTGATAGTGAGAGACAGAAAGAGGTGACAGTCCTTAACAGTTTTTCGATTTCCATAACCAAATTGTTTTATAGTAAAAAAAAGGAACAAGGCTCTGTGCTACATGACTGACGTTAGTGGTGCGTAACAACAGCGGCCGGCCACTGGTAATTGCAGTCATATTTTCACTGCATAAAATATATAAATTTGGAGTTTTAAAATAAAAACACTTTATTTTAGGAAGAAATTAAATGAGAGGTAAGACTAAGGGTGGTTTGAAATATAGTTTTTTCTCTTCAAATTCAGAGGCATCTTTTTGCATCGTTGAAATTCAAATTATCTGTAATCCAATTTTCGACTTTTAATTTTTTTTATCCCGTTGGAACTTTGATTTATATCGTTAACATTTGGACACAAACAGCAATATTTTATGTTTTCAACTTTTCAAGTTATTTAAAGTAAAAAAATAATCAAAATTTAATAGAAAAACTTTTTCACTTCCTGTCAGAGCACACACACTTTGCTTTTGCTTTTGCAAAAGATTGGAAGGCACAGGAAAGTGTTCATTTATTTAAAGTAGAGTTAAAGAAGTTTTATAACTTTGTATGATTTGTAAAAGTGAAGATTAGACGAGTATGATGTTTGAAAAATTTTGTAAGCATAGTTTTTTGATCTCCGTTGTATGTTGTGGTTTGCAGATAAAAAGAATATAACATAGACTTAGAAAAATGGAAAAAAGTAGACGTTAACTATGTGAACCAGTACATTAAATGATTAAAATGGCAACAAAATTAATGATTTGTCCCAAAAATTTCAGAATATCAGAACTACATTCGGTGGTTGGAATCCTGAAATTGTCTGTAATTTCTGGTCATCATTGAGAGTAATGTACTTTCCTCTAATAGGTGGCCTAACAAGCCATTCTCCTTAAAAAGAACAACATGAAGTAAAGGAAAATTGACGACCCCGGCAAACATTATAAGGACCAGGATTTAAGGATATGTACCAGGAGATGTTCAAACTCTATACACAGATGATGCCTCTATAGATTTGGCGGCTGTCCTCGACAAATACAAGGCTGCAATCTGCGCCATACACATGATGAAAGAACTGGACATATTTTACAGTTGCCAAAAATACACGAATTTTTATGTGGATTCTTAGTTGGTAAGAGACTTCGACATCTGGTTCGCGGTTAAACCCTGTAAGTGAACGAATATTCACTAGTAGCATCAAGGCACGACAATAAAATTTATTTGGAAGACTTTTATGATAAAATATGAAAGGAATATTATATTGGTTCAGCAATCGGAAAATTCAGTCTAAATAACATCTTCGTTAAACGATTCATACTGGCTAGCTTCGCTTCGGCAAGAAATATGTTAGTGATTGGTACCAGATTCCCGCATAAAGATATCTACAAGGCAACCTGGATACCCACTAATCAAAAGTTAAGAAACAATATTGATCACGTAGTAATTGATGGAAGACATATTTTGCAAACACTGACGTTGCCGCGTGATGTCTGAGGAAATAGATACTGCATACAATACAGCACTCCAGGCAATGGTAACTCGTTCTACGACGGAACGATATGCGAATAAAAGAGAGAGCCGAACATCCTTATTCAACAGAATAAGGATAAGAAGAGGGAATAAATATATCGAAGAGTATGGAGATAGATGTAAAGCCCGAAAGTTCAGCCAATAAGTAAAATGCAAAAGTGTGGAACTAAAAACCCCACATATAAGAACTGAGATGGACATCTTGTCGCTAACACACAGAGTGTGCTGCAAATATGGACGGAAATTTATGTACTCTGCTCGTTCCCGAAGGCGACGCATGTGACAAAATCGCATAAATCATCGATGACGAAGTAGAATGTTCACCACTGAATCAGATAGGCACAGCATAAAAATAAATGAAGCTGTGGGAGCCGATGAACTGCCGGCAGAGCTTTTACCGGCTGGCGGCGATGAACTGGCAATGTGAATGCCCCAGGTCATAAAAACGATGCCTAATGGTATTCTCCAAAAAAGCGTCTCATTTCTGTGCATCAATTATCACTGGATCCATCTTTTACCATAATTTGTTCATGTCTAGTTTGTTTTGTGAAAGACTAAATCCTATCTTAACGATCCTGATTGGTCCTTATCTGTTTGGCTTTCGTTCTTGGAAATCCATGACCGACTAGATATTCACCATAAGGCAAATCTTGGAGGAGATCAAATACACAGTCCGTTGCTACAGAAACTACTAGATGCCATGATTGAGTTTGGTATCCTGCCACTAAGCTGTACGATGTGTTCAGTAAAGATTAAAGTTTAACAGAGATGGAGCACTCGCCGCTGTAATATTCTAATAGAGCTAATCATGCGGAAAGCTGCAGTAAAAGCGACTGGTACACTGTGTTATGTTACTCCAGCCTTTCCAAAGATTGAAATACAGTCGGTACAAGTGAGTCTGGTGATAACATAGAAGTCATTTGTTTCAACGAACAAAAAAAAAATATGCTCGTTTTGGTAACTTTAACAATTGAATTAGTGGTAGATGATTCTGGGCTACGCCTTTAAGAAATATAATACTGATAGACTGGAAATCTAGGGACTGTTGTTGATCAAACCGCTGTCACTATGCGCTAAACAAGTGATTTAACGACAAAGCCATCTTCTGCCGAATAAATATCGAACCTATGTTAAACTTCAGTTCCTAGCAATATGGCGGCGTGGGCGTTTTTTTGTGGCGTAACGATTGAAAAGGACTTAACAATGCCGAAGAAAACAAATGATATATCACTTAAAGTTTCAAAAAATAGCAGCAAATCCAAATACGACAGAGTGCAAGCATCGATCTTGTACTTGTTAGTGATTATAGAGCCCCTGCATAAGATATATGACCACTTGAATATCCTGTCGAATAATTGAAATTGGATCCGGGCCTTAGCAGCTGACTTGTAGGTAGTTCCAGTGGTTTGTAGTTCACCATGGAATTAAGCCCGTATACATAGGTATATAACAACATAGACGTATACGAGTGCATCCAAGTAGTCTGAGGACACTGGACTATATGTGTTCCAGTTGAACGAATATGTGAAAATACACCTGCTCGAAAAGTCTTTGCCAATAAACGCATCCTTGAAAATGTCATTAAAAAGACACCCAGGAAAGTCGATTAAAGTTGTGACTTAGATACAATTTCCCGCAGACCTCCTTCAGCTACATTATGAATTCATAATTAATTTTTACATTTGCCTTTAAAATACCGTCTAAAATATAAGACAAAACTGTAGAGGAATTTCAACTGAGTACTTTTTATCTCATCATTAATATTGATAACTATATCTTTACGAACAAACGTGTTTGAATAAATACTTATTGCAGCATTTAGTATTTAAAAATGTGCCTAATGTTTTTTTAATATAAACTATTTTAAAATTCCAGCTTTCTTTATCTTCTTAGCTATTTTCGTACAAATTGAAAAAAAAAATGTACATTACACCCAAAAACATTTTATATTCACCATTGCACGATTCGCATTAAACTCTTTGTACAATAATGATGCCAAACGAGTTAAACCTATGACATCCATACACAAAAAGGGAAACCCAGCACGTATTCAAAGTTAATTTTTATACAGAGCAGTACACTTGACATTAACCAGCACCACCACTTTGTTCATCATAATTATCACGTGCAACACCTACACAATTTAATGAATATTTGTACCCTTTTAATAACACGAAAAAAGTTATTGCAATAGCAGCTCTTTTTCGTGTTAAAACTATCAGACTTTCTCCTATTTTACGGCAAGCCGTTTAATGAAAATGTATTAGAAGCATTCACCCTCAGCGATGACACCCAACACTTGAGTGTCATTACCCGCAGCAACACATTTACCTTCGTGTAAATAATTTATGAAGTGTAATTGCACTACGTAGAACATTGCGAACGTAATAGTAACGTTACGAATATTCACGTTTCATTTCGCACTGCTCTTTTTGAAAGGTGGTGGTGTTTGTGATCACAATTAAATAAATTCTCTTTTGAGTGTTTCCAGCAAGGTGCCCTTTACTTTGTGACTTCAAATAAAATAAGCAATTGTGATCCTTTAAATTAAGTTAATGCGTTGTATACACTTTATCTGAGAGGAGCGGTTAGGGAAAATTTGGTATAATGGAAAACGTTTAGGTGAAAGAAAATGAAATGTAGCTTCTGTAAGACCATTTTTTGTAATTTAAATATTTTTATTACCTCGATTTTGCTTCGAATTTAGGCACACAAGATTTTTTTAGGAACAGAAAAATCATACTTTGATATATTATTTTCAGGCCCCATATATTACTGCTACCCCATCCCTGTTTCTGTCTCATACAATTCATAGTGTATAATGCTGAATATTTGACAGTGACTTTAAAGATTTGGCATGAAGATAAGTACACACAAGCGCTAAAATAATATACGTAAGTGTTTTACCTGGATTTTATTGAAAACTCTAAATATATGCGCATTACTTATCACAGGAGAACTTATCAAATAACACAGGAGTATGTAGTAAATGAGTAAGCGACTACATCGACTGAGTGGAAAGTTTTAAAGTTTTTCCTCAATCAAGGTAAGTCTCAGCGAGTGGAGTGGAAAGTTTTAAAGTTTTTCCTCAATCAAAGTAAGTCTAAGCGAGTGCTAAAAAAGGACTGTAACTTTCTTTGTATTAAGTGAAATGTGCACTGTAAACATTAAATATTAAATACATAATAAATAGTATTGTACATATTTATTAAAATTCATTTTTGTAAAATGCCAATATCTCATCATATTGATTTCAATTTCAGTCCAACATGTAATGAATCAATAAACCAATTTTCCCCTTTTCTAAAGTGAAATCCATTAATAATTATACATTACTAGTGGGCCCGGCAATGCTTCGCTATTGCATTTTAACTTGTAATATATTTCACATTTAGGTCTGCAAAGTACTTTGAAAACGGTACATACTTAAGCTCGATAATGATATGTTGAGTTTATTAACTTATGTAACTAATTTCAAGCAACTCCTTAACATGAAAGTTAACAAATTAAGTGTTGTTATTTTAAATTCTAAATATCATAGGTTCTATGACGATAGTAAAAAGTTCATCAGCAAAGTCATATCTTTTACAAATCGGAAACAGACATTTCGTTAAAGATCAAAATTCAATGTAGTAGCGGTAACCGTCTGTATACTAACTATCTCTTTGGGCGTAAGAAACACTTTTGACATGCCTTCTCCGCCTATTGAAAATTTCGTTTGAAACTTCATGCCTTTAGCCATAAAAACCTCTTTTGCCATGCCTTCTTCTCACATGGATCAAGAATATTTCCAAATACTATCTTTGTATTGAACTCGTATTCCCATTCTATGAGATAATTCGGTCACCAACGTTTGGCTTTACAAAGTGATGATCTCACGCGCTGTATGGCATTTTACGCCGTCGTGTTGGAACCATTTCTCCTTCAAATAATGTGCAATGACATGATAAATAAAAAAAATCAATTGATCGTCCACTGGTTTTAGTTCTTCTACCAGTTGGATATATGAATATAGGCCAAGATCTTTCCTCAGCATTTGCAGAGACCGAGTTGCTGAGAACGGCGTCGGTCCGATAAATTCGAGTCCCCTGTCACACTTACGTCTAAAGCGTCAATGGCTTCTATTAGCTGCTCAGATGGGTGAGTATATGCACCATAAACTTCACAAAGGGCAAACAGAACGCGCATTTTGAAAATAAATTTGCAAGATTTGTAAACGTTGTTCTTGTGTAGTCTTTACATGGTGATTTTTCAAAGAAAGTCTCAATGAAAGTCTATCACACTTCACACACCTCGCCTGAATGACGAATTGGATGACCTAAAATGGCAACAGAAACGGTAAATGGTGTTTTGTTGGGGGTCATTTGTACATTAATAATCCACATGAATCAAAATTCTAGCTGATACTTTTTTTAAGATAAAAGGATTTTTCGTTTATTTAGTCCGTTTTGCGCTTCTTTTAGAAGTTACGTTCGTTGCTCCATGATAATTGAAAGCGTACAGACTTCAGCTTTAAGACACTTCTATCAAAATTTAAGTTTTCTGCACTAAATTAAGCTTTCCCTGCGCGAGCTAGGAATTGATATTACACACAAAGTTTATTGGTGACATTTTCTAACAATTCATCGTAGATTTGGTTACAATTTTGCGAATAAAAAAAGTGGTCCACCTTACTGTTCATATCTCTAGGCGAACTGCAATATACTGTGGAATTTTGACAGTTATAACTGTTTATTTTAAAAGGGGTGTGGTACAGCCCACTTCCACTCTTACTGTAATTTATACTGCAACAACAACATATATACCAAATCTCATCTTCATACCTCTGATAGTTCATGAGATATAGCCCTTTTGATTTTCAAGTTGTATCAGCGGTGTCACGCCGCTTTATCCAATCACAACCTATTATAGCCAGGGACTATCAACAGGTCAACAGTACCATTTGGTAAAATTTTGGTATCAATCGGTCTATTATAAAAGCCGTTAAAGCGATTTTTGAAAAGGGGGCGTGGCACCGCCCACTTCCACGCTGGCTGTAATTAATACTGTTCCAACAACATATATACCAAATCGCATCTTCATACCTCTCATAGTTCATGAGATATAGCCCTTCTGATTTTCTAGTTGAATGGGCGGTGCCACGCCCCTTTATCCAATCACAATCTATTATAGCCAGGGACTATCAACAGGTCAACAGTACCATTTGGTAAAATTTTCGTATCAATCGGTCTATTAGAAAAGCCGTTAGAGCGATTTTTGAAAATGGGGCGTGGCACCGCCCACTTCCACCTTGGCTGTAATTAATACTGCTCCAACAACATATATACCAAATCTCATCTTCATACCTCTGATAGTTCATGAGATACAGCCCTTTTGATTTTCAAGTTGTATGGGCGGTGCCACGCCCCTTTGTCCAATTGGACCAAATTGTAAATATAAACCACCCGGGGCGCCACCCAAACGCATACAAAAAAATGTATGCAAATCGGTCCAGCCGTTCGTGAGTTATGAAGTCACAACACACTTGCAACAATTTTTTATATATATAGAAGATTCACTGTTGTATAAAGATTTTTTATTTACATTCCCCGCCACCCTGCGGTCATGTTCAATAATACTTATTAAAATGTATAATTCTTTGTATGTATAATCGTCCTGTTGCTTGACGTTCGCCGGTGAAATTTAACATAATCGAAAATATGCAGATTGTTGTAGCAATCTTCATTATCTTCAACATTGGCTTGAGGCCATTTTAATTCAATTGAATGGGGATAATCTGCCACATTTGCAATGTACTGTATTTATACATCAATTGTGTAAGCATTAAATGTGTAATTAAGTAGTAATTATATGAAAAATTTCTATATAATTTACTTGCAGCTCAATGAGTAGGCAGTGAGTCGTATATATTATATGAATATAAGTAGTGGAATATATGACGGATTGTTTGGCTATGCCAGTGGTTATAACTACTGGACGCTGTAATTTACTGCTGTGAAGTTATGATAATATTGTACTTTATATGTATGTGTAAATGTTTAACCTGCAATAGTCAACCTGAAGTGTTTTCAAAAATGGCGGTTATTGCATTGTTCCTTTAAAGAGTTATTGTTTTAAATTATTCACTCGCAAACTAAATCAGGAGATCAACCTATCATACGGTAAAACTTCATTCAGGACCTATCCATTCGTCTACCTTTATTTGATTGGCGACCCTCTAGTTTTTGTCGACTTCTAAGTATATACTCCAACAGTTTTTTGCACATTTGTATTCGCCTTTAAAACTGGAATATTCTTCTCTGTGGGTGATATGTTTGCTATTTAAATGGATTACGTTTGCAGTTAATGAAATGTTAAACCAAACATCTTAATTGCTTTAAAATAACACAGTTATTAAAGAATTTTTAAAATATATAAAACATGTTTTTACTCCCAGCATACAGATATATCAATTTTTGTCAGTAGTTGCAGTTTTTGTTATTGGTATGACAATTCTCAGCATGAGTGCTGTGAATGAAATTTTATAACTCTAGTATACGAATTGTTAACAATTTCAAAAGTGTCTGGTTGTTGTTTGTGAAAATGTATATGAATAAACTAAATAGTATAACTTAAAAGCCATATGGTGTCGTGTGTACAATTGAAAATATTATGATGTAGAAGCATTTGTCAATAAACGTTTTTTTCTTGAATCCAAATAACAGAGAAGCAACAGGTTATGTAGGTTGTTGGGATTTCTATCACAGCGGTTTTTTAGGAACATTCACACATTAAATTTTCATGATTTTAGAAAATAGTTGGATAACACAGTGCAACACACTTTTTCGGGGGTGAACCAAACCAATATCAAACGATAGCATTTGACCTCAGTAACAAAACCCTAAACTCCATTTTGCTCCACTACGTCACAATTTTTTTTTACAGTGGTTTAAAGTTCGATTTTTTTGGTCAAAAGTCGAATCAAAGAATATGAAAAATCATCTGTAAAAATACGTTTGGGGTATTTCATGTCTTCGGAGACCTATATTAAAACAATCAGGGGAATATTTTCTCGGAACATTTTAACCCTCTAGCTGCCACCCGTATGGGACATTTTTGGCCCAATTTTAAAAAACTTTTTAAAAGTCAACTTTGGACGGAGGTCAAGGATTAGAATCTTCTATAGAAATATTCTCCGGAAAATTCCACTAAGAGTAACCGAAGACAAATAACCTCTACGAGTCAAAGGTTCCAAAATAAAATCAAAATGAAATGTTAAAAAGTCTATTTTTGAGCAAACAGTGCAACGCACTTTTTTGGGAGGAAACTAAACCAATATTAAACGATAGCATTTGACCTCAGTAACTAAACCCTAAACTCCTTTTTTCTCCAATACGTCACAATTTTTGTAAACAGTGGGTTAAAGTTGGATTTTTATAATCAAAAGTCAAATAAAAGAAAATAAAAATCATGTGTAAAAATAGGTTTGGTATAGTTCATGTCTGCGGAGACATACATTAAAATTTTCAGAGGAACATTTCATCAGAACATTTGAACCCTCCAGCTCCTACCCTTAGGATAAATTTTGAAAAACAGTTTAAAAGTCAAATTTCTCAAAATGTTCAAAATGGGTGGCAGATAGAGGGTTAAAATGTTTTGAGGAAATATTCCCCGGAAAATTTTAATGTAGGTCTCCGAAGACATGAACTATCCCAAATCTATTTTTACACATGATTTTTCATTTTCTTTTATTTTACATTTGACCAAAAAAATCTAACTTTAAACCACTGTAAACAAAAATTGTGACGTAGTGGAGCAAAATGGAGTTTAGGGTTTGGATACTGAGGTCAAATGCTATCGTTTGATATTGGTTTGGTTCACTACCGAGAAAGTTTCATTAACATTTCATTTTGATTTTATTTTGGAACCTTTGACTCGTAGAGGTTATTTGTCTTCGGTGACTCTTAGTGAAATTTTCCGGAGAATATTTCTATCGAAGATTCTAATCCTTGACCTCCATCCAAAGTAGACTTTTAAACAGTTTTTTAAAATTGGGCCAAAAATGTCCCATACGGGTGGGAGCTAGAGGGTTAAAATGTTCCGAGAAAATATTCCCCTGATTGTTTTAATATAGGTCTCCAAAGACATGAAATACCCCAAACGTATTTTTACAGATGATTTTTCATATTCTTTGATGCGACTTTTGACCAAAAAAATCAAACTTTAAACCACTGTAAAAAAAATTTGTGACGTAGTGGAGCAAAATGGAGTTTAGGGTTTTGTTACTGAGGTCAAATGCTATCGTTTGAAATTGGTTTGGTTCACCCCCGAGACAATGACCATCAAATTGTGTCATAGTGTAATCGACGTTGGTTTATCCGATGGTTATAACTTATAAAGGTTCCAAATATTCATACTCATATTTTAACATTCACTTTACAGGTGAGGTTGGAGGTCATTTTAAGAGGAATAAAAAAAATTGCTAATGAATAATTACTCTAACAAATTTGATGCAGTTAGCTCCCCTTAAAAAAGAAAATAGTCGACATTATGTTATATATTCTGTATATGGGATTTTTATAAAATACTAGCTGACCCGGCAAACATATCGGTTATTCAATAACTTTAGACTTAAACAATATCAGACATATTCATCAGTCAGTATACCTGACTAAAATTTCTGTACTTGTTAACATTCATATCGTCGCTGCGCCGACCACATCAGTTATGTGAAGTTTTTGGAAAATTTTTAATGCATTAAGGTTTTGTGGTCGTCGGTCGAACCTTAAAAGCCATTCGTGACGTCATGATTGGTCTGTAATGTGTAGCATATATAGGAACTGAAAAGTTACTGAAAAACACATGACTGTTTCGGTCTGCGCAGCGACAATATGTTTATTTATTACATAGGTTTTTTACACAAATTGACCGATTTATATTACAACTATCTAAAAATTTGATCCTTTGGAAAAAAATAATAAAAGTTTTAACAATATCTACCAGAATCTATTGTTTTTCTGCATGTTTTGACGGTATTTCATTATTTTTTTTTGTCTGGATACTTAATGCAACGAAATAGTCATACGTATGAGTAATGCTCAACGAATTAGCATAACGTATACGCTCTAAGCCTCTTATTGGCATTTATATATCGCACACATTCTTCTAAAGAGGCATAACTCAAAATCTTCTATATATATAAAAGAGGATGTGTGTATATATGTAACGTATGGACTCGAAAACGGCTGGACCGATTTTGATGAAATTTTCAGGGAATCTTCCGAATATCCCCGCGAGTAACATAGGATACACATTGTTTGGATTTTTCTACATTTAGGGGGTGAAAATGGCAATATTCGATAACACAAGGTATTCCGCGCTTACAAGAAGTATTTTTTTTTGGTTTTTAAATGAGCACAAACCGAAAACTTCAGATATATATTTTTCGAGACCTTCTGCGTAAAACTAATTTCCCAGCAAAGTAAATGAGGTATTACAGAAGCAAATCTATGTATTGGTTAAAAAGTTATGACCTCTGAGAGTTGGCATACGGAAATTAAGTTTTTAAAAATCATTTTTCAGAATATTGGGCGGGATCCAAAACAATGTCAAAAATATACTATTCTCTTCGTCTTGGTCTCCAAACATCGGGATGGTACGTCTGACGTAACTTAAAAATTGCTAAAAATATACCTAAACCTGAAATCTTCATGCTTCTCAGCGCGAACTGGGAATTGATTGTAGACATATAGTTTCTAAGCGAAATTGTCTAAGAATTCATCGTACATTGCGATACTGGTATACGATTACCACGTTTTTTTAGACGCGAACAAATTGTTCCACCCTAATGAACAGGCTATTTGGAACTTAATAAGTAAAAAGTGCCGAGGCGCTGCCACGCACTTCAATAGTTAAATATTTAAACTGTATCAAATAATGGTCCATACACCAGTTACTTTTCAGAAAAAAATGCAATATTCATTGTAGTTATACTGGAAAACACCTTTTGTTTTATTGGGGCACAATTAACATTTTTAAAGTATGTCAGAGGTAACATAAGCAAATATTTGTAAATAACCTATATATGGGGTAATTTTTTTTGACGTATAGAACTTCTTTTAGTATACTTTGGAAAATCACCATGTAAAAACTACACAAGAACAACGTTTGCAAATCTTGCAAATTTAATTTCAAAATGCACGTTCTGTTCGCCAAACTTATGGAGCCCTTTGTGGAGTTGAGGGTGCATATAATGATCCATCTGAGGGTTAAAATGTTTTGAGGAAATATTCCCCGGAAAATTTTAATGTAGGTCTCCGAAGACATGAACTATCCCAAATCTATTTTTACACATGATTTTTCATTTTCTTTTATTTTACATTTGACCAAAAAAATCTAACTTTAAACCACTGTAAACAAAAATTGTGACGTAGTGGAGCAAAATGGAGTTTAGGGTTTGGATACTGAGGTCAAATGCTATCGTTTGATATTGGTTTGGTTCACTACCGAGAAAGTTTCATTAACATTTCATTTTGATTTTATTTTGGAACCTTTGACTCGTAGAGGTTATTTGTCTTCGGTGACTCTTAGTGAAATTTTCCGGAGAATATTTCTATCGAAGATTCTAATCCTTGACCTCCATCCAAAGTAGACTTTTAAACAGTTTTTTAAAATTGGGCCAAAAATGTCCCATACGGGTGGGAGCTAGAGGGTTAAAATGTTCCGAGAAAATATTCCCCTGATTGTTTTAATATAGGTCTCCAAAGACATGAAATACCCCAAACGTATTTTTACAGATGATTTTTCATATTCTTTGATGCGACTTTTGACCAAAAAAATCAAACTTTAAACCACTGTAAAAAAAATTTGTGACGTAGTGGAGCAAAATGGAGTTTAGGGTTTTGTTACTGAGGTCAAATGCTATCGTTTGAAATTGGTTTGGTTCACCCCCGAGACAATGACCATCAAATTGTGTCATAGTGTAATCGACGTTGGTTTATCCGATGGTTATAACTTATAAAGGTTCCAAATATTCATACTCATATTTTAACATTCACTTTACAGGTGAGGTTGGAGGTCATTTTAAGAGGAATAAAAAAAATTGCTAATGAATAATTACTCTAACAAATTTGATGCAGTTAGCTCCCCTTAAAAAAGAAAATAGTCGACATTATGTTATATATTCTGTATATGGGATTTTTATAAAATACTAGCTGACCCGGCAAACATATCGGTTATTCAATAACTTTAGACTTAAACAATATCAGACATATTCATCAGTCAGTATACCTGACTAAAATTTCTGTACTTGTTAACATTCATATCGTCGCTGCGCCGACCACATCAGTTATGTGAAGTTTTTGGAAAATTTTTAATGCATTAAGGTTTTGTGGTCGTCGGTCGAACCTTAAAAGCCATTCGTGACGTCATGATTGGTCTGTAATGTGTAGCATATATAGGAACTGAAAAGTTACTGAAAAACACATGACTGTTTCGGTCTGCGCAGCGACAATATGTTTATTTATTACATAGGTTTTTTACACAAATTGACCGATTTATATTACAACTATCTAAAAATTTGATCCTTTGGAAAAAAATAATAAAAGTTTTAACAATATCTACCAGAATCTATTGTTTTTCTGCATGTTTTGACGGTATTTCATTATTTTTTTTTGTCTGGATACTTAATGCAACGAAATAGTCATACGTATGAGTAATGCTCAACGAATTAGCATAACGTATACGCTCTAAGCCTCTTATTGGCATTTATATATCGCACACATTCTTCTAAAGAGGCATAACTCAAAATCTTCTATATATATAAAAGAGGATGTGTGTATATATGTAACGTATGGACTCGAAAACGGCTGGACCGATTTTGATGAAATTTTCAGGGAATCTTCCGAATATCCCCGCGAGTAACATAGGATACACATTGTTTGGATTTTTCTACATTTAGGGGGTGAAAATGGCAATATTCGATAACACAAGGTATTCCGCGCTTACAAGAAGTATTTTTTTTTGGTTTTTAAATGAGCACAAACCGAAAACTTCAGATATATATTTTTCGAGACCTTCTGCGTAAAACTAATTTCCCAGCAAAGTAAATGAGGTATTACAGAAGCAAATCTATGTATTGGTTAAAAAGTTATGACCTCTGAGAGTTGGCATACGGAAATTAAGTTTTTAAAAATCATTTTTCAGAATATTGGGCGGGATCCAAAACAATGTCAAAAATATACTATTCTCTTCGTCTTGGTCTCCAAACATCGGGATGGTACGTCTGACGTAACTTAAAAATTGCTAAAAATATACCTAAACCTGAAATCTTCATGCTTCTCAGCGCGAACTGGGAATTGATTGTAGACATATAGTTTCTAAGCGAAATTGTCTAAGAATTCATCGTACATTGCGATACTGGTATACGATTACCACGTTTTTTTAGACGCGAACAAATTGTTCCACCCTAATGAACAGGCTATTTGGAACTTAATAAGTAAAAAGTGCCGAGGCGCTGCCACGCACTTCAATAGTTAAATATTTAAACTGTATCAAATAATGGTCCATACACCAGTTACTTTTCAGAAAAAAATGCAATATTCATTGTAGTTATACTGGAAAACACCTTTTGTTTTATTGGGGCACAATTAACATTTTTAAAGTATGTCAGAGGTAACATAAGCAAATATTTGTAAATAACCTATATATGGGGTAATTTTTTTTGACGTATAGAACTTCTTTTAGTATACTTTGGAAAATCACCATGTAAAAACTACACAAGAACAACGTTTGCAAATCTTGCAAATTTAATTTCAAAATGCACGTTCTGTTCGCCAAACTTATGGAGCCCTTTGTGGAGTTGAGGGTGCATATAATGATCCATCTGAGCAGCTAATAGAAGCCATCGACGTTTTAGACGTAAGTGTGACAGGGGACTCGAATTTATCAAACCGACGCCATTCTCAGCAACTCGGTCTATGCAAATGCTGAAGAAAGATCTTGGCCTGCATCTATATAAGATCTAACTGGTGGAAGAATTTGAGCCAGTGGACGATCAAGTGATTTTTTTTATTTATCATGTCATTTCACATTATTTGAACGAGAAATGGTTCCAACACGACGGTGTAATATGCCATACAGCGCGTGAGACCATCACTTTGTTAAGCCAAACATTGGTGACCGAATTATCTCAAAAAAATGGTAATACGAGTTCAATACAAAAATAGTATTCCGGAATATTCTTGATCCGTGTGAGAAGAAGACATGACAAAAGAAGTTTTTATGGCTAAAGGCATGAAGCTTCAGACGGAATTTTCATTTGCGGTCAATAGGCGGAGAAGGCATAACAAAATGTTTTTTATGCCCAAAAAGATAGTTAGTATCCGCTACTACAGATCAAAATAAAAATTATTAAAATTAGCGGAATGTCTGTTTCCGATTTTTGGAAGAAGTGGCTTTTCGCCTTACATACAAAAAAAACTTAATCTACATGTAAGCACTATAGATATGACTTTGCTGATGAACGTTTTCAAAGTACTTTGTAGACCTAAATGTGAAATATATTACAAGTTAATGTGCAATAGCGAAGTATTGCCGGGCCCACTAGTTTCTATATATATAAAAATGGTGTAATAGTAATTCATATAGTCATTCTTCAATTGAGAACGGCTGGGCCGATTTTGCTCAATATTTTTTCAGTTGTTCGTAATTGCCAGGAGAATGTTTATGTGAAAGAAAATTTGGGAGAAATCCTTAGGAAAAGTCGGAATATAGGGAAACCCGAAAACTGCCTTTTTGTATGGAATTCTTAAGGAATGGATTTTCAAATCGAAAAATAGAAAATTTTTTGTGGCAGAACAACGTTTGCCGGGTCAGCTAGTATTCTAATAAAAAGTTTACTTTACGGTTCATCGTACACGTTTCTACCAGCTCAAGAAGAGATCAGCTCACTTTTTGAGTATACTTAAGTAAACTTTTTAGTAGAATATGTGCGATTTGTTTTTAATTTATTACTGCATGTTATGGCAGTATTTATTCCCTTAAAATCTTTTGTGAAAGAAAGGCCCACATATTACTCTCAATGCAATTTGTAGGCTGCATTATTCCATGTGAACTCTAGCACTCACTCAAATTACCATACTTACAGTTCTTCACATGACTAAACACCTAATCTAAGAAGATCTAACATATTCCTTTGTGTAAGCTAAAACAGCCGTTTAGTCTCACAGGCTTTTACTCTAATACATAAGTATATTAATCGCACACTGTACACACTTACATCCTTATGAATGTTTATATGTATATAATGTTAATTTTGATATGATAATGATGCGAAATATTTCAACAAGTGCTCTTTTGCTCGATTCAATGTTGTGTAAATTTCATACAAATCATTTTCATTTATTATACCTGTTATATTCTACTGCACGATTCTAACCAAGAGCAACGGAATACAAGTGACAAATATGAATGTATTATAGTGTGAAATAAAGCGTTTCCACCTTGTCGTTTATACATTTCCGTGTGTGTGTGTGCATTACTGTAGGAAAGTTGTATGCTTGATTTCATATTACATAAAATTATACAACACCATTGTTGAGTACCATTGTTGTGCTTCATTGTCCTCCTAATGAGATGTGAAGTGGTGTTATTTTTGTATAAAATGTTATGTAATTTTTTCCTGCTTTTTCTATGTTGTTTGTCATTTAGTCATTATGAAACTAATGCACATATAAACATTAATTACGCAATGTTTTATGCAGTCGATGGTGTAAGATGTTGCTTAAGAATATTTCACACTAAGCAGGTGAAGGGAACTGATACTTGATAATGCGAAAATGTAATATCGGGAGTTTTTATAGTGAGTTAAGTAATCCTACAGTGATTTTCAGTTATGTCGGGAAGGAATAGACCGACATTTATTAGTTCAGTGTCACTAATAAACATCTTAACATTACAATATAACTTAAGCAGGTCGTTTTGATAGCAACGTGGCAGTAAACTGTTTAACAAAAAATTTGCGGATAGCCTCACACGCAGCAACGTATATTATTAATTCCGCTGCCCTACGATAATCCGAGATCCGTGAAGAATAATCTTGTCCACTTCGCACAATATATAGTGTGCATAGCCGATCATTTGAGACCACTTTTGTCAATACCATTCGAAAATTGTGTACGTTTGTAGATGATAAATAAACACTTCCAGCCCGTATTGACGGTAATATTGCAGCTGTATCGAAGAGTGTGGCTTAAAGTAGTCGATCAAATGAGTCGACGCTTTGAGCAGTTTTTGGGAAACTCGTATGAAACAACTTGGCGAATTTTATGCAAAGATATTGGAAATACATTCACGAGATGTATCACGACAAAGAATTTTAGCCATCGGACTTAAAATGATGTCTTAATTTCAGCAACAGCTGATTTTGAAACTTTTTTTAGATACGAGACACATTACGGGCTCAAGGGATACGTCCCCAAATAAGATTGTTGCAATTAGGCCAATAAGCAAACCGAAAAGTTTCTCGAACTGCTAGCCTAGTCTTTCTTTTATCTCTCTACTATTATTATTTGAAATTATTAAACCAATTTCAAATTATTTCATTACTCTAATAAACAAACCCCGAAAACAACAATCAAACTAAGGAAATTTTCCCCAGCATTAAAATCTCCTGTAGCATTAATGTTAAGCACAATAACACCGAAGAACAAGAAGAAGAATCTTAGGATTCATGGACTTATGATTCTTGGCTAGCAATAGCCTGTTTGCTAGATGTTTTTGATTTGCCCACAATGAAACAACCACGTAATAGTGAACTTTATTACTCCTCCCAGCGATGAGTTAAATGTGCTTGTTTGTTTGCTCGTAGGAGAAAGTGTGCAGAGTGAGCAAATTAAGACGTTGTGTGTATGTATGTGATAGAGTGCAATCGCTGTTGTTTGTATGCCTGAGCAGTGTTTGTGTGTGTGCGGTTATAGCGGTGTAGTTCTCTGTGTACATCATATCCCTGACGATGCAATTTGTGTGTTTTGCGTTTTGCCCCTCGGCTATTTTTCGTGAAACTTAACATCATATAAAGTAACCTTCTTTTTTTTTATTTTGAAAGTTTGCTGTGGTGTTGCTGCTGAAGATGCTTTTAAGAAATTCTTGTGAACAGATGTGAGTTCATAGTTTGTTAAAATAAAGTTATTTTTTTCGAGAAGGATGTATGTGTAAAAATTTGCAGCAACTAGTATACTATGTTTACCTTAACTGTCTTAACGGGTAGTAGTAAAACATTTAAAATTTTGAATAAAACTATTAGTATATTTAAAGCTTAGGCTATATTTATATTTTCAAACTTTTTGCAATATGAAAAATTTTTATGTGTAAAAATAATGATAAATTGATTTCTTTGAGTTTTAAATAAGCAACTTATGTTGGATTTACTTTATCACATTAGTAAAATATTCGTATTGTATAGCGCTCCGGTTGTTCAATATTCCAATGTAATGAAGAAGTTTAGAAAACTACGAAATACTAATAAAATAGAATAATGTTAAATTGAAAATTAACTTCCCAGCGCGAGAATCCAGGACTTACTGCTGAAAATGCTGTCGGTGGCCATGCCAAGACCATCCTTTGAACATGGCAAAGACCGACATTGCGACCTTCCATATACCCTTCGCGTAGCTACCCTTATAGAAGGCCTTCTAAACAAGGTAGTATAGCAGGTCTACGAATGCGTTCTTGAGAAAGCGTGGTCGAAGACGTACTTGCACAGGTCTAAAGACAATGGTTATATATATAGCCTGCGAATATATGAAAAAGGCACACTGCCCTATAAAAAAAATCGGTGCCTCAAATTATTTATTTTTATTTAGAGCATTTTTTTTGTAGATGGTGACTAAGTAGTTACTCTCATTATACAACTTCCCTCGCCTTTTGTCTAGTTATTGTGTTCAGCAATGTTCTTTTACCTCTTAGAAAATAGTAACAATGGTAACAATACAAAATGCAAAACATTTCTCAAAAAATATTACCAGGTACGTATTGTTGTTTTTAATTTTTCAGATTCTTTTCGTGAAATAGACTTTGATAACAGGTCTAAAGACAATGATAACATATTTTTTTTATCTTACATTCATAGTCAATAAACATGCACATAATAATTGTGGTGATTTCCCTGTTTTAATTTCTCTATTTAATCTTTATATTTTGTATAGACGATGATAACTCGATACAAGCGTTTGCCTTTGTCTAAGTTTTCTAACCTTTAAAACTGTCAATGGTCTTTCAAGATAAGAAATGAAATGTTTTTTTCTATGTATAACTTTTGACCCATTTCTTTGATAGCGACACACAAAGGTCAACCAAAAAAATGGGACAATAGACAAAAGAATTTTAAGGAAACAGTTAACAGTAAACAGATATAACAGACAAAAATTACAATATATATAATAACAGGGTCAGAGAAGACATAAACTTGACCTACAATGTGGTTGTTGTTGTTCTTGCTTTTGTATGTTAAATGATTGTATAATGAGAGTCTGGGCATTCTATTTGAAATTTTAATTTGTCTGCCATAATCATATTAACTTTTATGTGGGGCAGAAAATTTTTTTTGATTGCTGTTGTCGACATTTTTGAGCGAAAAGTTATCAATTTCTTTGTAAGTCCTTCCAAAACAATGTCAACGAACACAATGTAGTTGTCTGGGGTACACCTTGTAGATATATTTAGAATGTGATAAATTTTATAAAAAAGTTGTTGTGTCGGCAATAATGTTTGACTTTAAAGTACTTAAACAAGAATCCTATAGTCCGTATATACGTTTTAGCTATTTTTTTATAGTTTAAACCTACACAGAAATTCAGTCAGGTGAGCTGACTGATGGAATTAGTTATCCAAATTTCTCAATTTTTAAGTAATAAATAGGTATTTAATATTGTTGTGCGTATGTGTTTGCTTACATAGCATACCAAGGAGAGAAAAGCTCAACTTCTTGAAACCCTTACGTATTTTACTCTGTAAATCTACCAAACAGATTCTACATCAAATTGCATACAAATTGTGTATGTCTATACAAACATCTGCAATGGAATCTTAAATACTCTCTAACCAGCACTAAATCTCATTCAACTCTAAGTAAGTAACCAATAAAACTGAAGAATAACCCTAAAACAACAAACGAAGAGAACTTTGAATGCAACACAGGAATTTTGTAGTTGACTATTAGCCTTTGCTTTTATCGCCTCAGATAGTTGTACATTGTCTGGGTATTGGCATTTGCCATTCAGGACGTCTGAATAGCACAGGATATAATGTTTATCTGAATGCATACACAGAATTTACATTCCTGGTTACTTTAAGGAGTAAAGAGTTGTAAAGTCGAGCAAAGGAATGTGTATGTATGATTAGATAGCATTCTAACCTTGTCTTAATTTAATTCAATGATTTGAATTTTAAGTAAATTAAATGCATTTAATGATGAGAGACAGACAGGGATGTTTAAAAATAATTTATTTTTATCTAGCACTTTAAACTAATCGGGGTAAATAAGTAATTGGTTTATAGCCGACCAGTTGGAGTATAATTGCTGTGTTCATTAAAATCGTCGGCATGTGCGTTTAAAGAAAGTAATGGTTGTATTGCATTAAGTTGAAGCACGAGGAGTGGGAAAGAAGAAAATGCTCTAGCTCATGAGAAGGTTTAACCAATATTGGATTTTAATAAATAGGATCAAGGGAAATCCATCCAATTTCCCTTTGAATCGCATGAATGCGATAAGAGAGAACTATAAATAACTGGAATTTGTCTACATATCGCAATCGTTGCAACGAAATCAACGTCTATTGATTAGAACAAATTCCGTGCAACAACTACACTACTGTACATGGAAAGAAACATGTTTATTACAAAATGTTTTCCAACAATGCTTCTATTTTGTAACTCGCACAACGAGACCTTTAGATTAAACCAAATATACCTGTAAGCGCTGTATTTTGATGCATTTACTGTCATATATGTCGGCATGTAGCTCATACATTTCACGGTGACTTTTACGCCGATTTTCCTCGTCAACACAGAACGTCCTGTGTTGTTTGCTTTGTCTTAAGTAGCATCGATTTATCTTCGAATTATTTCGGTTTTATCATCATACTTGATGTTGATATTACCAGCTTTCACTATGTAGCCTTTCTGTTGCAGTCGCAAGCATAAGTTTTGTCTTGTCGTCGCTCAACATCAGATCCATTTTTGCTGGTCCCTTCTCGATTTTGGAAAAAAGCACCAGTATCATCACGCTCTATATTTCTCATGAATTTCAATGTCTTATGCTACTGCCAATCAGCATTTTAAAGAAGTTCCACGATAAGCTGATTCTCCTACTAAGAATCTAGAGTCACTCATAGATAGATATGGTTACACGGTTTCTTATCGGAATGTCTAAAATGTCGTTTAAAATATGGTATGTATCGATTTGCTTTTCATAGGTGTTTTTCAAGATTTAGCGAAATGGTAAAATTATTACCCAGTGCAACAACTTTTTAAGGGGGTGAATTATTGATTGGGGACCGGCCGTGGCGTAACGGATGTTCCATGCAGGAGGTCCATGGTTCTATTTTTCTTTCATTGCCGGCCCCCCTCGATGTTGTCGACAGCAACGTCGCAGTATAAATGTCGAGTCAATCGGCATGTCTAGTAGAAGCTTCTTAAACAGTGATGTTCGCATTCGTCGATGAACAAGTTGGTGCCGTTTGTTGTGAATCTAATATAGAAAGCGTGTGATTCGCAACAACTTGAGAAGCTATCCCATGCATCATTCATGGGGTGTAAAGGCAGAAGTATATTACAATTGTTCGGTTAGAACTAAAACAGAGTATGAAATAGATCATAAGAAACTATATTTTTTACTTTTTCAGCGGAGATTCGATAAAATATGTATTCACTTAACCAACTATCTCGACTCCTTACGTCTTAATTTCGAATAAAATTCAGAAAAGTACCTTAAAATTGGATTAAAGATCGTTCAAATGTTTAGAAAACTTTACTAAAGACGAAAAATCGAAATTTTAAATTTTTAGTAATAATTTTTTCTCATACACGACTCCGTACGTGTCCTTTCCATCCTTACTTCGATGTTGCTCAGAAAATTTTACTCGGTGTGCTCTAAGACGGAAATTTAATATATTCAACTTGTACTAGTGCTTTTGGCCTCTTTGCAAAGCTCTGTGTGAATAGTAGCAAAGGTATGTTTTACTTCGCTTTTTTATGGTACTCACTACATATTTATGTATGTGTGTATACACAACGTATGAGTAATATTTTTGGCGGAATTTATATTTATCATACGCAACATTGTTGCAACAGCCAATCTCAGGGACAGTGTAGCAAAACCCCCAAAGAGTTTGGCGTTTTCTCCAAATCTGCTGAGAAATGAATTGTAAAACCAGTAAGAAAGTTTCAGTCGGGCAACCCGACTTACATATACCCTCTCCATCAGTAAAACAATTATTGATATTATTACTCGATTTATAAAGTGGGCGGAGTACATTTGTATGGGAGATACCAGAAGGGGCGTGTCTAGACTTCCAGATTTTTTCTCCGAAGCTTTATCCTGTTAACTAAATACAGAATATGGGCAGGATCGCGTTAAGTGTTTTGACATTATTGCTCCATCTCTATAGTGGGACCATTACGCTATTTTTGGCTGTGTGGAAGATGGTAACAAAGAGGAAAGAAATTGTAAACAAAGCAGTCAGGGTGCGGAAAACCAACAAAATCTACTTACAGAAATAAACTCCACGAAAGTAAAGAGATTGATACAAAGGACTAATTGGAGTGAAATTGTAAACGAAAATTTAAGCACGGATGTTATATATAAAAAACTCTGTGATAATATAAATAAAATATATGAAAAAGCAAAACAGCCAAAAAGAAAAATTAAAAAAAGAAATGACTATCCGTGGCTTACCGATGAATTAATAAATGAATGTCATGTGCGGGATAAACTTTACAGAAGATGGAAGAAAAATCAAAATAACACTATCAGGGAAAATGAATACAAGGCATATAGAAATAATGTTACCAAGAAAATAAATTATGTGAAAAATGAATATCATCGCAAAGAATTTATTAAAAACAGATTTAATATTCGAGGAACGTGGTTATTAATAAATGAAATTATTGGCAAAAAATCTGAAAATGTAGACGATACAATCAAGAGAAACTTCAAAAGTGAGCTCCCAGAAAATGTGCTTAATAATTTTACATTAAAATTCGACGAAAATGTGAAAAGTATTATACACAGTTGTGATATTAAAACACTGCAAATAACAGAAAAAAGATTACAAAACACTATCTTCATCACAGAAACCAACCAACAGGAAATTTTCAACATCTTAGCTGGTCTTAATCTTAAAAAAGGTGCTGGTGTTGATGGCATCAGACCAAAAGATGTAAAAATCAATGCTCTGTGTTTAACTCCAGTGTTTGTCGCTCTAATCAACTCTAGTTTGCAAGAATGTACGATTCCAAATCTACTTAAAACTTCACTGGTGCGACCGATTTATAAAAGTGGCAACAAAAATGATTATAATAATTACAGGCCGATATCCATTCTCTCGGTGGTTGAAAAAGTTCTTGAGGAAATTATAGTGAGAAGACTAAACGAGTTTTTAAAAAAATATAAAATAATAAATAAAAACCAATACGGCTTCCAGAAAGGAAGAAATATTAATCAACTCCTTGCCCATTTCTCCTCACATATTAATAAAAATCTGAACAATAACGATCACTGCCTAGTCCTGTTTATCGATTTTAGTAAAGCCTTTGACACACTATCTCACGAAAAACTATTAGAAATACTTGAAAGGAATGGTATAAGAGGACAGTGTTTAAACTGGTTTAAGAGCTACCTCCATTGCAGATCATACCGAGTGAAAATTGGAAAGAAAGTTGGCAATGAAGTGATGATTACGCATGGAGTGCCTCAAGGTTCCAAACTAGGGCCGATATTATAAAGGGAGTGAAGTTAAATACGTTTTTTAAATACGTTTTTAGCGAAGACACAACCCCCAAATATGGAATCCATCAAAACGAGTTTGTAAGAAAAAAAATATATTTCAACTTGAAAATAGTTAATAATTATTGAAAAATAGTGAATAATACTGATATATAAAGCAATAAATAAATACATTTGTTAAATATGTAATAAATAATTTCCTTTCTAAATACATGTGGTATAAAAGATACTTAGCATTACCATATTCGGGGGCCCAGATTGGGCACTAGGGGCAGAGAGGAATGAAACTCCTTTGCATCACGTCGTAGCCCCATGGGAGTAGGTCACTCCCATATCCAAGATATATCAATCGTCTGTTTCAGATCAGAGATATATCACAAAGTATATGCGATATAAATGATATGTAGTATTAGCGTATTCGGGGGCCCAGATTGGGCACTAGGGGCAGAGAGGAAAGAAACTCCTTTGCATCACGTCGTAGCCCCATGGGAGTAGGTCACTCCCATATCGAAGATATATCAATCGTCTGTTTCAGATCAGAGATATATCACAAAGTATATGCGATATAAATGACATGTGATAGTAGCGTATTCGGGGGCCCAGATTGGGCACTATGGGCAGAGAGGAATGAAAGTCCTTTGCATCACGTCGTAGCCCCATGGGAGTAGGTCACTCCCATATCCAAGATATATCAATCGTCTGTTTCAGATCAGAGATATATCACAAAGTATATGCGATATAAATGATATGTGATAGTAGCGTATTCGGGGGCCCAGATTGGGCACTACGGGCAGAGAGGAATGAAAGTCTTTTGCATCACGTCATAGCCCCATGGGAGTAGGTCACTCCCATACACAAGATATAACAATCGTCTGTTTCATATCAGAGATATATCACAAAGTATATGCGATATAAATGATATTTAGTATTGGCGTTTTTGGGGGCCCAGATTGGGCACTACGGGCAGAGAGGAATGAAAGTCCTTTGCATCACGTCGTAGCCCCGTGGGAGTAGTTCACTCCCATATCCAAGATATATCAATCGTCTGTTTCAGATCAGAGATATATCACAAAGTATATGCGATATAAATAATATGTAGTATTAGCGTATTCGGGGGCCCAGATTGGGCACTAGGGGCAGAGAGGAAAGAAAGTCCTTTGCATCACGTCGTAGCCCCATGGGAGTAGGTCACTCCCATATCCAAGATATATCAATCGTCTGTTTCAGATCAGAGATATATCACAAAGTCTATGCGATATAAATGATATGTAGTAGTAGCGTATTTGGGGGCCCAGATTGGCACTAGGGGCAGAGAGGAATGAAAGTCCTTTGCACCACGTCGTAGCCCCATGGGAGTAGGTCACTCCCATATCCAAGATATATCAATCGTCTGTTTCAGATCAGAGATATATCACAAAGTATATGCGATATAAATGATATGTAGTATTAGCGTATTCGGGGGCCCAGATTGGGCACTAGGGGCAGAGAGGAATGAAACTCCTTTGCATCACGTCGTAGCCCCATGGGAGTAGGTCACTCCCATATCGAAGATATATCAATCGTCTGTTTCAGATCAGAGATATATCACAAAGTATATGCGATATAAATGATATGTGATAGTAGCGTATTCGGGGGCCCAGATTGGGCACTATGGGCAGAGAGGAATGAAAGTCCTTTGCATCACGTCGTAGCCCCATGGGAGTAGGTCACTCCCATATCGAAGATATATCAATCGTCTGTTTCAGATCAGAGATATATCACAAAGTATATGCGATATAAATGATATTTAGTATTGGCGTATTTGGGGGCCCAGATTGGGCACTAGGGGCAGAGAGGAATGAAAGTCCTTTACATCACGTCGTAGCCCCATGGGAGCAGGTCACTCCCATATCCAAGATATATCAATCGTCTGTTTCAGATCAGAGATATATCACACAGTCTATGCGATATAAATGATATTTAGTATTGGCGTCTTTGGGGGCCCAGATTGGGCACTACGGGCAGAGAGGAATGAAAGTCCTTTGCATCACGTCATAGCCCCATGGGAGTAGGTCACTCCCATACCCAAGATATATCAATCGTCTGTTTCAGATCAGAGATATATCACAAAGTATATGCGATATAAATGATATGTGATAGTAGCGTATTCGGGGGCCCAGATTGGGCACTAGGGGCAGAGAGGAATGAAAGTCCTTTGCATCACGTCGTAGCCCCGTGGGAGTAGTTCACTCCCATATCCAAGATATATCAATCGTCTGTTTCAGATCAGAGATATATCATACGCCCGTAGTGCCCAATCTGGGCCCCCGAATACGCTACTACTACATATCATTTATATCGCATATACTTTGTGATATATCTCTGATCTGAAACAGACGATTGATATATCTTGGATATGGGAGTGACCTACTCCCATGGGGCTACGACGTGATGCAAAGGACTTTCTTTCCTCTCTGCCCCTAGTGCCCAATCTGGGCCCCCAAATACGCCAATACTAAATATCATTTATATCGCATATACTTTGTGATATATCTCTGATCTGAAACAGGCGATTGATATATCTTGGATATGGGAGTGACCTACTCCCATAGGGCTACGACGTGATACAAAGGACTTTCATTCCTCTCTGCCCGTAGTGCCCAATCTGGGCCCCCAAAGACGCCAATACTAAATATCATTTATACCACATGTATTTAGAAAGGAAATTATTTATTACATATTTAACAAATGTATTTATTTATTGCTTTATATATCAGTATTATTCACTATTTTTCAATAATTATTAACTATTTTCAAGTTGAAATATATTTTTTTTTCATTACAAACTCGTTTTGATGGATTCCATATTTGGGGTTTGTGTCTTCGCTAAAAACGTATTTAAAAAACGTATTTAACTTCACTCCCTTGATATTATACATCATTTATGCTAATGAAATGATAAACATGCTCAAAAATAGTACAGCATTTGCTTATGCTGACGACACTGCCATAGTCGTGTCTCACAAAAACATCGATAGCGCATCCGAAATAATGCAACGTGAGCTGAATATAATAGCCAGATGGTGTCATGACAATGGTCTAATAATAAATGCGTCAAAAACAAAATTAATGCATATAAAATCACCGCATGTAAGATATTCAAACATTTTCATAAAATTCCATTAAAACGAATGAATACACAAAAATCCTATTGGTTTAAACAATTATGATGATACGTGCACAACACACATTGAACTTGTCAACGAATATAAATACTTAGGCATCCTAATAGATCACAATTTCAAATGGAAAACGCATATTCAAGTACTGCAAAAAAAACTACGTAAATCTTTATATGTACTTTATCATTTGAGTAATTGTGCCCCTTTGTCCGTTCTATTACAAGCATACTTCTCACTAGCGGAGTCATACATAAGGCACGGCATAACTGCATGGGGAAATGCATCGTATTGCAAAATTATACAAAAAACGCAAAACAGACTTTTAAAAATACTTATGAAAAAACAAAACAACGCGCAACAAAACTTACGAATCAATACATCTTACCTCAACACTGTTAATAATAATGAAAATCCAAATATAAATATCAATACTAACATAACTCGAAACACAACATATCAAAATTTAAAAATATTCGCAAAGAATAACAACATTTTATCAATTCGAAATATATACAAAACCACACTAGTCAGTGAATTTGGAGATGAGCCTAACATTTTGTACCAAATTGATCATCAGTACCATACCAGAAGACGAGCAGAAGGAAGATTCAAAATCCCTGGTCATAACAATCGCTATGGAAGAAGTACACTTGATGTCCAATTGCCAACAATATTAAACTCCTTGCCACAAAACCTTATTAATAATAGTAATAAATTAAAACGCAAAAAACTTGTAAAAAAATTTCTTATTAACTCGCAAAGAAGCGAAATTTGTAACATTCAATTGTAATATGAATTTTATAATATGTATATTTGTAATAATGTTTAAACGAATTCATGTATACTACTTTCCTGCATACAAGCGTATAGCTTCGCGGGATTTATACACATGTAATTTTATTGTTAAATCTATATATATAAAAAATTGTTGCAAGTGTGTTGTGACTTCATAACTCACGAACGGCTGGACCGATTTGCATAAATTTTTTTGTATGCGTTTGGGTGGCGCCCCGGGTGGTTTATATTTACAATTCAGTCCAATTGGACAAAGGGGCGTGGCGCCGCCCATACAACTTGATAATCAAAAGGGCTGTATCTCATGAACTATCAGAGGTATGAAGATGAGATTTGGTATATATGTTGTTGGAGCAGTATTAATTACAGCCAAGGTCGAAGTGGGCGGTGCCACGCCCCCTTTTCAAAAATCGCTCTAACGGCTTTTCTAATAGACCGATTGATACGAAAATTTTACCAAATGGTACAGTTGACCTGTTGATAGTCCCTGGCTATAATAGATTGTGATTGGATAAAGGGGCGTGGCACCGCCCATACAACTTGAAAATCAAAAGGGCTGTATCTCATGAACTATCAGAGGTATGAAGATGACATTTGGTATATATGTTGTTGGAGCAGTATTAATTACAGCCAAGGTCGAAGTGGGCGGTGCCACTCCCCCTTTTCAAAAATCGCTCTAACGGCTTTTCCAATAGGCCGATTGATACGAAAATTTTACCAAGTGGTACTGTTGACCTGTTGATAGTCCCTGGCTATAATAGGTTGTGATTGGATAAAGGGGCGTGGCACCGCCCATACAACATGAAAATAAAAAGGGCTATATCTCATGAACTATAAGAGGTATGAAGATGAGATTTGTTACATATGTTGTTGTTGCAGTATAAATTACAGTAAGAGTGGAAGTGGGATGTACCACACCCCTTTTAAAATAAACAGTTATAACTGTCAAAATTCCACAGTATATTGCAGTTCGCCTAGAGATATGAACATTAAGGTGGGACAGTTTTTTTATTCGCAAAAATTGTAACCAAATCTTCGATGAATTGTTAGAAAATGTCACCAATAAACTTTGTGTGTAATATCAATTCCTAGCTCGCGCTGGGAAAGCTTAATTTAGTGCAGAAAACTTAAATTTTTATAGAAGTGTCTTAAATCTGAAGTCTGTACGCTTTCAATAATCATGGGGCAACGAACGTCGCTTCCAAAAGAAGCACAAAACATAGTAAATAAACGAAAAATCCTTTTATCTTAAAAAAAGTATCAGCTAGGATTTTGATTCATGTGGATTTTAAATGTACAATTGACACCCAACAAAACCCCATTTACCGTTTTTGTTGCTATTTTAGGTCAACCAATTCGTCATTCAGGCGAGGTCTGTGAAGCTGTAGACGTAAGTGTGACAGGGGACTCGAATTTATCGAACCGACGCCGTTCTCAGCAACTCGGTCTCTGCAAATGCTGAGGAAAGATCTTGACCTATATTCATATAACCAACTGGTAGAAGAACTAAAACCAGTGGACGATCAATTGATTTGTTTTATTTATCATGTCATTGCACATTATTTGAAGGAGAAATGGTTCCAACACGACGGCGTAAAATGCCATACAGCGCGTGAGATCATCACTTTGTAAAGCCAAACGTTGGTGACCGAATTATCTCATAGAATGGTAATACGAGTTCAATACAAAGATAGTATTCGGAAATATTCTTGATCCATGTGAGAAGAAGACATGGCAAAAGAGGTTTTTATGGCTAAATGCACAGCTTCAAACGAAATTTCCATTTTCGGTCAATAGGCGGAGAAGGCATGTCAAAAGTGTTTTTTACGCCCAAAGAGATAGTTAGTATACAGACGGTTACCGCTACTACATTAAATTTTGATCTTAAACGGAATGTCTGTTTCCGATTTGAAAAAGATATGACTTTGCTGATGAATATTTTACTATCGTCATAGAGCCTATGATATTTAGAATTTAAAACAACAACACTTAATTTGATAACTTTCATGTTAAGGAGTTGCTTGAAATTAGTTACATAAGTTAATAAACTCAACATATCATTATCGAGCTTAAGAACCGTTTTCGAAGTACTTTGTAGACCTAAATGTGAAATATATTACAAGTTAAAATGCAATAGCGAAGCATTGCCGGGCCCACTTAGTATAATAAATTATTACATTGTTTCACAGATGGGTTCGAGAGAAACACAATCCACCGCCGGTCATACCCTTTGAATACCAGTCTTGCGATGATTCTGGGGCAGACACAACAAAGTGCATTATTAAGACATTTTGTAAATTTCAAAAGACGTCATTTGGGTAACCAGTTGTCACATAATACATCTCATATCTATAAATATAAAAATGAAATGGTCCACGTATGTCATACCATCACTAGAGAACGGCTGGAGCGATCTGGCTGATTTTTCTTTTATTCGATTCGAAATTTTCCGTACATTGTTTGTGTTAAAAAAAATCAAATACAGATGGCGCTAGGGTGGATTTATATCGGAAATTTGAATGCATGTACCAATTCAACTGAAATTTAGAATGGATATTCGTTTGATCACGAATGGTCCAATTTAACTGAAATTCAGAAACTATATTTGTTTGATCATTAGAAAAAATCGTATGTACAAATGGACCCGGTAGATGGCGCTAGGGTGGATTTATATGCATGTACCAATTTAACTGAAATATAGTATTTATGTTTGTGGAACCTTGAATAAATTGACCCGGTAGGTGTCGCTATGGTGGAATTATAATGAAAATTTTAACAAATTAAACAATTTGACTGAAATTTAGAATGTATATTTGTTTTATTATGAGAATTTTTTTGTATATATGGACCCTCAGTTGATTTGGCTGGCGTTGAATTATTTCGAGAATTTATATCGATTGTCCGATTTTACTTAAACTTAAAATATATGATTTTTTGGCATGAGAAAATTTTGAATGTATGTTTGGAACCAGTTGGCTGTGTTTAGCTTATGATACACTTAATATTTGGAATGTCATTTAGTCACTTTTTTAACAACATAGTTATATAAAAAAGATGTATATTTTAATGCCACCACTAATTGTAAAAACGGTTGACCCCATTTGTGACAAAATTTCAGTGAAAGTTGGGAATTGGATGTAGATGGTCACCCAGACCGCAAAAAGGCTTAAAGAAGAATGACTAACTTTTATAATGGCGCACTTCCTACAGAATTAGAGAGCTTCAAAAAGTGGTTTTTCCCTTTTCGAAATTTTAGGAGACAATAACGAAAATAGTAATAACTGTTGATATCACCCAGACCATACGGTTAATGGGGTTGCTGAGCCTAATGAATGCATTTTTTGAAATTTGTACTCTTTAGGATAAAAAGGTACAATCACCCAGTACACCAATGCAGAAAGTTATATGTCAGTCAATTGGCTTAAAAATGTGGTTTTAGAATATATGTGTAGTAAATCTAATTTCCAGGAGTTGAAATGACACACAATGTTTAATAGTCAAAAGTTTTATTACGACTGAAAAACCAAATTATATTATAGATACAATGTCAATACAATTTATAACAAGAAAAGAAATGATAGCGATATGAAAAACGTAAAATATATGTGTTGCTTAAACAGGTAATTCTTCAAAGTAATTCAATTTGCAACACTCCTCCTCAAAACATATATTTAACAAAAACATTTAAAACTAAAAATGCATTTCTTTTTAACAATCTTATACAATACCAAGGGATTTTACAAATTTCAAATGTGAAGATTTAGATAAATTCTTTGTAAAAATATCAGCTACGTTATCTGTGCTTCCACAATATTTAATGTCAATATGGCCATCTTCATATACGTCCCTAATATGGTGATATTTAATATCTATGTGTTTCGTTCTATTGTGATATATGGGATTTTTAACCAAGTGCAATGCACCTAGGTTATCGCCGTTAACAACTATTTTTTCTGGACAATGTAATTCAATTTCGCCAAGTAGATTCTTTAGGTACACGGCCTCTTTTGCTGCAGAAGAAAGAGCCATGTATTCTGCCTCTGTACTGCTTAATGCTACTGTAGATTGTTTCTTAGATTCCCAAGAAAAAACGGCTCCAGCAAGTTTAAATACAAAACCGGTGTATGATTTACGGCTAACAGCATCACCTCCCCAATCGGCATCAACGTAACATGTGACAGGTTCGCTTGTCTTGTGGTAACGTAGCTTGAAATTGATGGTTTTATTCAGATATTTTAGGATTCTCTTCGCTGCTGTCATATGTTCGTGGTGCGGATCTGTGTTCTTTTGTGATAGTTTGCATACAGAATGCAAAATATCTGGACGTGTGCACACCGCAAGGTACATTAATGAACCAATAAGAGATTGGTATTCAACAGGGTTAACTTTATTGCAGTTTTCCTCATTGCAAATAACTTGAAATTTTGTTTCTAGAGGTGTGGAAACCGAACGGCATTCTTCCATTTTATATTGACGTAAAAGATCTGATATATGTTTCTGTTGGTGGATTTCGATAGTCCCCGTGGGATCTTTTCTTTCAATTTGAAAACTCAAGAAATTAGTCGCAGGACCCTTATCAACGATTTGAACTCGACTTGCTATATGAGACTTAATGGAATTCAACTCGGCTAAGTCTGAGCTAGCAATTAGCAGATCGTCCACATAAACTGCTATAAGATTTATGTTATTCTCAACGTTTCTTCGATATAAACATGGTTCATTTGAACATGGGATGAAATTAATTTCTCTTAAAATATTGTCCAAAGTTTGGTTCCACTTCCGACCCGACTGCTTCAGGCCATACAAAGCTTTTTTCAATTTCAAAACTGATTTAGGGCGAGTTTCGTCAACAAAATATTCAGGTTGGGTCATATACACCTCTTCATTTAAATCGCTATTTAAATACGCTGTTGACACATCAATTTGATGCAAATGAAGCTTATATTCCGCAGCAAGGGCTATTACCATTCGTAACGTCTCATAACGAACAACCGGTGAAAAAGTTTCGGTATAATTAATTCCATACGTTTGTGCGTAGCCTTTGGCAACCAATCTTGCTTTAAAACGTTCGACATTACCATTCATGTCCTCCTTAAGAACAAATACCCATTTACACCCAATAATCTTCTGCCCTTCTGGCAATTCAGATAACTCCCAGGTATCATTTTCCATTAGAGATTGATACTCCTCCTGCATCGCCTTTCTCCAATTTCTAGCGTAATGACTAGATAAAGCCTCTTCTGCCGTTTGCGGTATCTCAATATTCTCAGCTCTCATCAGATTTAAAACATTGTACTCCTTCTTAGGCCTCCCTGGGTTACCACTTCTTAAAATTCGGGGTCTGCCTGGACCTCTCTTTTCACGTTCTAAAACATTATTTTCGTCGCATTTTTCATCTTGGATGTTATCGTCGGCTGACTCAAAATCATCCTCGCTCTTGGCCTCATTTTGACCATTTTCCATATCTTTCGAAATATCGTTTTCACACTGTTCTTCTTGAATTATGGGAATAACAATATTGTCAGTTACTGGAATATTTTCAACAAAATATACATCTCGGCTTAATATGACTCTCCTCTTGCATTTATCGTACAATCGATACGCTTTTGAAGTGTCTGAATATCCAACTACCTGATATTCTATACCCTTTGGTCTGAACTTGTGGTGATGTTTCTTATTCAGTGCTATTGCAGTTGATCCAAATATTTTAAAATGTTTTACGACCGGTTTCTTCTTGTGCCATACTTCATAAGGAGTTGAGTTTTCTAAAGCTCTTGTGGGTGCTCTGTTCCGTAGATATGCGGCTGTATTCACCGCCTCAGCCCACAACGATTCATCTAGATTTGAAGATATGAGCATAGACCTAGCCATTTCCACGAGCGTCCTGTTAAAACGTTCCGCCACACCGTTCTGTTGCGGGGTGTATGCAACAGTAAGCTGACGAACAATGCCATTTTGCTTCAAATAAGCATCGAATTTCCCATTCACATACTCCGTGCCGTTGTCCGATCTTAGCACTTTTATTTTTTTCCCCGTCTGGAGTTCGACCATCTCCTTAAATTCTTTAAAAATTTCATATGCTTGATCCTTAGTTTTCATAAAGTAAACGTGCACAAAACGGGACATATCATCAATAAAGGTAATCATATACCGTGCTCCACCAACTGATGCTTTATTTATAGGGCCACACACATCAGTGTGAATTACCTCCAACAAATCTTTTGCTCTGTTGTCCGACTGTGAAAATGGTCTAGCTACGCATTTACTTTTCAAACACACCGTACAATTCATCTCATTTTTAAATTTTACGTCCATGCCATGCACTAAATTCTCTTCTGATAGTTTTCTCAAACTCGCAATGTTGAGATGCCCGTAGCGATAATGCCACTTTAGAGACTCGGACTCATTCATGAAAAACATATTTTCCCTTTTCGAACTGTACAAAAATAAATCTCCAACCTTCTTAGCAGTCAAAACTGTTTTTCCCTTAGCGTCAAGTATTCTGGCTTCTCTTGCGTTGAATACTACCTTGTCCTTAGCTGAAACTCTGCCCACTGATATGAAATTGCACTGTAGTTCGGGAACAAACAGAACTTCATTTAATACAATATTGCATTCATTAATTCGTACGGTTCCTCTTCCTTTTGCCACAATTTTGTTCTGTGCAGCCAAATTAATAATCTCAATATGATCATTAAATGTTTCAAACATACCTCGGTTGCAGCATAAATGAGAAGAAGCGCCGCTGTCGACGCACCAAACGCTCGAGTTTAACACACTGCTATCCTCCGATGCAGAAAACAAAGGATATGCACGCGATTTGTCATTTTTCTCCACTTTCCTGTTTTTACACTGAGCAGCAAAATGTCCTTTGAGGCCACAGTTATAACATTTCATGTTTTGTTTTTGTTTATTGTAGCATCCAGGATTCTCGTTATTATTCACCTTAGCATTTCTGTTCCTCCCTCTCTTGTTGCTCTGAGACATAAAAACCTGCACCGCGCCATCAGTGTCGTTCGGCTCATTTGATTTTCTTCTCTCTCCCTCTTCGGCTAACTTGATTTTCAAGGAACTCATTTTCGGCAGTTCGTCTCTTGTTTCTAGCGCTATAACAAAATTCTCAAATGACTTGGGTAAGCTGGCTAACAACACAATGACGAACAATTCTTCGTGCAGCTCTATACCCGTTTCCGCCAATTTATCCACAATTGACGTGAAATTGCAAACATGTTCTTGAACGCAATCGCCTTCATTCATTCGCATGCCGATTAATTGTTTAAAAAGAGTAACCTTTCTTACTGGTCCCTTCGGCCTGTGAACATCGCGCAAAATATTCCATGCTTCGGCTGAGCTTTTTGCCTGTTTGATATACGATATTTGTATTGGCGTTATGCTCAATATAATCGTTGCTAGCGCCTTTTCATCTCTTGCTATCCATAAAGCATCCTCCTCGTTAGGCTTCGTTGCTGTACCATTTACAATATTCCAATACTCCTGATGTATCAGCACTGCTTTCATTTGAAAACTCCACGAGTCGTAATTCGTGTCATTTAGTTTTTCAATATTAAAATTTGAAGAACTCATCTTCTAATTATATATATTAAAAGTCACTATAATTCTCCTTTGTCCTTTGAGCTCTCCTGGGCCCATAACCTGTAGTAAATCTAATTTCCAGGAGTTGAAATGACACACAATGTTTAATAGTCAAAAGTTTTATTACGACTGAAAAACCAAATTATATTATAGATACAATGTCAATACAATTTATAACAAGAAAAGAAATGATAGCGATATGAAAAACGTAAAATATATGTGTTGCTTAAACAGGTAATTCTTCAAAGTAATTCAATTTGCAACAATATGCCTATCAATAAGTAAGTTTTCATCATATCATGGACGACACTGCTGATCCGTTTTAGCAATTCTTATAATAATCTTTAAGATATATGAATAACAGAAATTGTACGGGTAAACCTCGCCCTTTAAATTTAAATATTTTAAAGGTCAAAAAAATAAACCAATCGTTATTACATTTCAACTACACTCAACATATTTTACAAAAATTTGGAGGCAGGACGAAGTCTGCCGGGCCAGCTAGTTTTTTATAAATAAAGAATAATAAAAATAATACATACCAGAAGGGGCGTGTCTAGACTTCCAGATTTTTTCTACAAAATAATTAATAAATAATAATAAAATAATCTATTAATAATATTAACCGTTTCTAAAGAAGGCGGTACCAGATGTGTATGGGAGGTACCAGATGGGGCGTAGCTAGACTTCCAGTTTTTTTTTCTCAAAAACTGTATCTTACTATAGCCTTACTAAATAAAGAATTTGGGTACGACCCCGTTTTGTGTATTGGTATTATTACTCGATTTCTAAAGTGAGCGGAGTGATGTATTTGTATGGGAGGTACCAGAAGGGGCGGGGCCATGTAGCCCATTTGCAATACCGTAAGTAGTTTTGGGGAAATATTAACTCGTGCAAAAATTCAAAACATTTGGTTGCGTCTTTCGAAAGTTATTGTGCGCACCAGCCGTACAGCAGACAGACAGACAGACGGACATGCCTCAAACGACTTAAAAAGTCATGAATCGAATTAGTTTCAAAGAAGCCTAGGGTCTAAAGTGACTCCTTCTATGTGTTACACTTTTGGGTCGTATCAAATAATATATACCCTCATCCCAAAGGGTGATAATATAATCATCAGTGGTTCTTGGGTTTTAGCTGAAAAATTTAGCTATCAAAAATAAAGATAAGCTAAAAATATAAAAGGTATAAAAAAACGTTTGGGCTGAAAACCGAGTTTTCTGTACTGGCTTAGTACCTTCACTTGGAATTTCTAACCCCCCATGCAATGACTCCGAAAATGTTTCACAGTGTTATGGTTACACCTCTTAAATTAAGGCCAAGTATGTACAATACATATGTTTTTTTTTTGCATACAGCTTGAGAAATTATCGCGTAGGTAAGTACGTACATCCAGTAGAGCGTTCTACTTGACTTTACAGTGTATACATTATTTTTGTATGTGTGATAGGGCTGCAGATATGCTACACGCTCTTTTAAACTGATTTTATAGTTTTGTTGTTGTTATGTGTACAATACAGACAAACCAGTGTGAATATTTTTAATTTTCAATTAAAACTTAATGCTAATTAAAAGTTTCTAAACGAAACTAAAATTTTTTAAACTTATCGAAAAGTTATGGGTATTGGGGTTTTAATATATTTTTAGCAGTTCAAAAGCACACACTCTCATTCAAGCGCCTCCAAAATGTATACAGAAATTGTCCTATGAACTTTTTTTCCTTTTTCTGCAACAATTTATATCACTAAGCTCTGCCCAGATAACCTTAATCGACACAGGATAAATCTCAAATAACTACTGCAATTTAAAATTACCTCAGAGCACACTCAAGGCTCTTTTTCTTTTGTTTCGCTTAATTTTTTCTCCAACATCAGGAGCAAGTCCATAACGTGCCGGCAACCCTTGACAGTGGCCATAAAATTAAAATGCGTTTGACCATCGTGCATAGTCAGATGTAGTTGTTGTTGGCGTCATCTCTTTATTCTTTTTTTCATTCTGAAATGTTGCTAAAACTTAGTGGTGGATACGGTCGGTCAGTTAAATGGTGTATGGTTATATTAAACAAAAGGAAGATTCGTTGCTGTACGAGTTGGTGTAACCGGGTACCGCAGCAACATGTGACATATTAAGTGTAAGAATTAATTAAAATATAAATGCAAGTTGTCCATGGAAATAGTAAGTTAATTAATAGCTTGACATTATTATAAGATGATTTAGACAACTTGCTGAGAAGATAAAACTTAATTCCTAGAAGGTTATTGGGCACCACTATAGGAATTAGATACAGTATGAGACTGAGATTAATTTAAAATGGTAATTTAGTTTTAAACTATAATTTTTACACATTTACAATGCGCCATATTTTGAAATATTGTTCCGTATATATTCCAAATTGTAGGAAGTTTTGCATATAATATCTCATATGCAGCCGGCCACAAGATTTGCTGCAATTTCTGAAACAAACCTGAAAAAATTAAATTATAATTATAAAATAAGTACAGAATATCAAATTTCCAAAAATTCCAAATGTGATTATATTGTTTTTCTTGAACGCTCTTATCTATAGCATTTCGCATTTATTCTTCTCCTATTGCAGTATTTCCTTTCGTTTGTTGCCACATTTCAATTAATTAGAACATTCTATGTTTTACCATTGATTTTTCAATCTTGTTAATGTTATGTTGCAAAGTACACTTTCTTTTGTCGTTTTATTTTACATGCAGCTAGTTATTGCATTAACGATACTCTTGCATATAGCGCTTGCATACTTAACTTAAAATAGAATAATTAATTCAATACAATAACAATGCGGACATATGCAGGTATTTGGCTCAACTCTCGGGATGTGTAGCAATTTGCAAAATTAACATTTTCTTGCCACACAATGGCTAACAAAACAAGCAAATTCAAAATGTTGTAGCTATTTTGCAAGAAACGTCTGTGGTAGAGATAGTGAACGTAGCGTATGGTGGATGTATAAAATTTAATAATAACGATAATTGTTGTTAAAAGTTTGGAAACCAATAAAAAATATTGTACGGATACTAGACTATTGCGGAAGTGTTGGAGTTGATTAATGCAAAAAAACATAAAAATATGGATGATCAAACCAAGAAATATCAATGAGTGAAATTATCATTAAAATGTATATAAAGTGTGATTCATTTAGAAGTTTATTTTTGATTTGTTTCCTTTTACAATTCAATTATTTTACAGATACTAGCCTATTTTGGAAATGTTGGAGTTTATAAGTGCAAAAACTACGAAAATATCTCTGATCGAATTTAAAAATTTCATTGAGTGAAGTGAAATGAAAATAAGGCGTGATTTATTTATGGGTTTATATTTTATTTATTTCTTTCTACAAATCACGCCAGATTAGTGCCCAGCTGTCATATTACTTTTATTCAACATAGTACGACAAATCGTCATGCCAGGACTGTATCTGTTATCTGTACTATCAAATTAAGCGATCTGTGAAAAAAATTTCGTGCACTTCCTACAATATATGGGGTTCATATTCTACCTTTCGGTCACACTAGTGACAATACTTTTCGCAAATTCAAAACATGGTGTATGTTATTGGATGATACGGGACCTGGGACCGAATAGACTACATATCGACTGTGGTGAGGAAAATTTTAGGGAGAGTATGGCTGATGATCACGACCAACCATTTAAGCAAGTACCTTAGTTTTAAGCCTTCAAAATGTTCAATAATTGAAGGCTGCAGATTTACATTTTTGGTTTAATTTCAGGGTATGGCAAACAGTCGTACCGAGTACTATTTTGGATCTAATTTTTATCTCTCTAGGGCTAAAAAATAGTTTTGCCTCGCCCCACCGCCTATTGATCGAAAATTTAAATTTCGTTATCCGTACTTGCGTTGCAGAGTTCTATCGGCATATCAAGTTATGTGTCTCTGGACTCTAATACAGTTTGGTCACGCCCCCTTCGCCACCTGAACGAAAACATGTAATTGTTGTGTACTATCTATATATCAAGTTTCACCTTTCCACGGTTAAAATACAGCCTTCCCACTCCCCTCAACTGACTGATTTAATCAGTCCTCCTATCTGTGTACTACATAATATCTCTCTAGGGTTAACATATATTTTTGCCACTTCCCTTCCGCCCATTGATCGAAAATAGTTGTTATTTGATAAAATTGATATTTTCTCTGCATATTTGTTATTGCGTTTCAGTTTTATCAGGATATCAAGTTGTATCTCTCTAGGACTCCAGGATATATACAACTCTTTATTCACTGAAATAACAGCGTGTTAATATGGATGTAACTGACAAACGAAACATATCAGTATCAGTATCAGTATCAGTATCAGTATCAGTATCAGTATCAGTATCAGTATCAGTATCAGTATCAGTATCAGTATCAGTATCAGTATCAGTATCAGTATCAGTATCAGTATCAGTATCAGTATCAGTATCAGTATCAGTATCAGTATCAGTATCAGTATCAGTATCAGTATCAGTATCAGTATCAGTATCAGTATCAGTATCAGTATCAGTATCAGTATCAGTATCAGTATCAGTATCAGTATCAGTATCAGTATCAGTATCAGTATCAGTATCAGTATCAGTATCAGTATCAGTATCAGTATCAGTATCAGTATCAGTATCAGTATCAGTATCAGTATCAGTATCAGTATCAGTATCAGTATCAGTATCAGTATCAGTATCAGTATCAGTATCAGTATCAGTATCAGTATCAGTATCAGTATCAGTATCAGTATCAGTATCAGTATCAGTATCAGTATCAGTATCAGTATCAGTATCAGTATCAGTATCAGTATCAGTATCAGTATCAGTATCAGTATCAGTATCAGTATCAGTATCAGTATCAGTATCAGTATCAGTATCAGTATCAGTATCAGTATCAGTATCAGTATCAGTATCAGTATCAGTATCAGTATCAGTATCAGTATCAGTATCAGTATCAGTATCAGTATCAGTATCAGTATCAGTATCAGTATCAGTATCAGTATCAGTATCAGTATCAGTATCAGTATCAGTATCAGTATCAGTATCAGTATCAGTATCAGTATCAGTATCAGTATCAGTATCAGTATCAGTATCAGTATCAGTATCAGTATCAGTATCAGTATCAGTATCAGTATCAGTATCAGTATCAGTATCAGTATCAGTATCAGTATCAGTATCAGTATCAGTATCAGTATCAGTATCAGTATCAGTATCAGTATCAGTATCAGTATCAGTATCAGTATCAGTATCAGTATCAGTATCAATATCAGTATCAGTATCATACACGAAATCATATGATTTGTATTCATTGCTCTAATACAAAATGAGTAATTTTGTGTATTTTTACCTCAACACTGCACATCACACATCAATGTGAGCAAATACAAAATCTAATTTCCCAAAATCGTAAATAATAAAAACTGATTTCAAATCAATTTTTCTCCACGTTAGTGGCTCAGCCAGCAATGAAAAATGATGGCAACAGTTTCCAGTGTCGCCCTCCCCAATTGAAGTTCTCGGTGGCATTCATTCATTTAAGTGTTTTCAATTAATTTTTAAATTTTCATCGCTCTAAGCACACACACATAGCAATAATGTGTTTATATGATTGCATGCGTACATACGTGTGCATGCAAATACTATCACTGTGCGTCATGAAATCTGACACAATATGATGCACCGGAGATACACCCATTGAAATGGACACATGCAAGCGCATGTGAAGTCAACTATGGAACATTAATGGCCAGCCGGTGGGGTGTTATTTGCATGTACACAGTTAAATAGGTTAACCGTACTTATGTTGCATTTTGTATGAACTTAAAATGGGAAAAGGTAACATATGTATGCACTAAATAAAACACGGATTAACTATTTCTAGCATAATTGTAGCCTAGATATTGGAAATGTATATGAACGACAAAGGGAATAATCACTACGATGTGAAGATATATAAGAGTTCACTACTGTTTTGGGATATGGTTTATAGTCGACGAATATATAATAAGTTTTGATTGTTTCACTTTGGATTTTTAATATTATTTGTTGGAAAACTATACTGATAACTGATGTATCTGTACCATGTAGAAAAAGTTGATATGCTCATTTTTTGTTACTTGATATGTCCTTTAGGACTGTAAGAACAAGTTGGTAAAGTATGATATGTCTGAGATACGTGGAAGTCTATGAAGTGGTTAGATAAATAGCTGATATGTCCTTGTGTCCTAATGAGGTTTCCAAAGTTTCAATCGACTTCCTGTGAATTAAATGGACATATCAACTTGAGCAAAAATGATATAGGTATATAGTTATTCATTAGTGTCCTTGCAAGATCCAAAAAAATAGTAAATGAGACTGTATTAATCTATGTTTAATTTCTTACGAACTCCATTAATTGTGCAGTACATTAACAATAGCTGCACCACATTTTTTCTATGCACACTAGGGCGGCCCTTAGTTATGGACGGAATGGCGAGTTTGGCAGCTATTTTAATAACGTTGTTATTAGTAGGCCAATTTTTATTTTTGCCAAGAAGTCTGATAAATGGTGTTCAGTTCTTAACAAAAATAGGAAAAAATCGTTGTTTTCAAGATTTCAATCGCTTTGAGCCACCTCTAATTTTTTTTTGATCGTCCCAAAACTTTATATTTCTTGTTTTTTATCTCTTCACATATTTTTTTAAGGGCCACCTTTATGCACACTCATATTCATAGATGTTTTGTATGTTCACTACGAGTAGTTGCCATCTGATTTTTTTGTATTAATGCATATGCATGTGCGATACATAAATTTAGATGTTGTTATGTTTAAAGTTCATACACATGACAGAACAGTTGCATGCAGTCATAGTGTTGGTGTTTTGTGAACCTGAAACAATAAACCCGTTTTTATCGTACGTATTTTGCTATTGTTTTTGCCTTTTCTTTTCAAATAGATGACGACGTTTACTGTTCATGTGACACACACTCTAGCGATGTTGTGGTTAACATTGCACGAAATGACGAACACCAACAATGAACTCTTCACATAATCATTAGTCAAGCTTAAGAGGTTGACAACAATAAACAAACAAGACGAGAATAATGGGAACAAATGGGGAAATGTGAAAATGCATAATGTGACAAGAGCAGTCAAGATAAGGCGTTAAGTACTTGTATGTAGCCTGGATGATTTTTGAAGCCTTGTTTGAAATCAAAGATTCATAGATCATAGAAAATAGTTATGACAAACAGCATATGGCTTTTAGCAGTGTTCACAGAAGCAGCCACGATTATCTAACCGAAAAAAACTTTAATGTTTATATGTTATCGGAAACCACACTGCTGAAGACTAAAGACGACGAAGTAAATTTAAGCTAGTAAGATAATTATCGTCTAAACTTCTACGCCGAAACTCAGACTTCGTACAACAAAAATTTACAACTATATTAGTTAGATTGTATGATAGGTGGACGTTAATTTCCATGCGTGCGCATGGTGAAGGGCATATATAAATATATGTATATAGTTCGAAATTTTTGAAAATTTTCCTGTAATCCAAATTTGACTAACATTAAATAACAATTACAAAATTAAAATATTACACAATGAACAGAAGTTCGTAACTAGGAAGCACCCATAAATTTTTGTTCGTTGGTTTGGTTATTTACAACATAAAATTCGAAATTTACCAAAATTTGATTTTCCGCCAATAACTAACTATTGATATAGCAACTCTATAACTCCTAAATTTACAAATTAGATATAATTGATTAACTGTCGGCTTTCAAACACAACAAATGTCAAAACAGATGCTACAAAAAGATTTTGGCGCGTTTTTACACGTGTGCAGATTGTGCTGAAAAATTGGGAAAACTTATACTGCTGAACATTTTTTTGGAAATCAACACTTTTTTTAAACCCCCTTTGTGACCGAACTAGAACTTCTGTAGAGTAAAACTTAGTTAGGCGGCATAGGCCGATGAAGAGACTGTTCTTTTATGTTAATACATTTCGTTTACTTTGTGAAATGCCCAACATCTGCTGCTTTCAGTTGCTTTTGCAACTGCTTTTTGCTTTTGAAATAATCTAATAGGTTCACACATTAAAAAAAAAAAAAAATTTCTAAATAAAAAAAAATTTTTGGTGAAACATTGTTTTTGTCATTTGGTTCCTTCTTGTTATATTATTCTAGAAAAAATAACTCTAAACCATGCAAATGTACCACTGTGCATAGGTGAGATTTTTTATTATAAAAATCGCCGTAGAACCAAATACCATTACTCAAGTATAAATGTGATGTCAAAACCTCTGCAATTGTTATTGCAAAAAGTGTTTTGCAATTTTCTTACTTAATGCTTGCGTTCGTTTCCGTACCCCTTAAGCTCTTAACTTTTAAATATTATAACATTTAAAGTGCGCTCATTGTACTGCTCCTTTTCTCAACAACATAAATCCGTTCCATTTGCCAAGGTTTATACCTCGGGCTTCGATTGCTTCTCTCCTTGTTTTTTGTCATCTCAGTATTACAGTAACACATTCATTTTCCGGTTTCCGCCGTCTGAACACATGCGACCAACACTATGACTTCACAAAGCACATCGCACCAGCAACACCACCACTTTAGAGACGAGGCTACAGGAGCCATGAATTATGTTACCTTAGGGACGGTACTAAGAAACGACATAAATGTGTTTCGCCACCCCTACATATCGCGCGAACAACTAAAACGGAAGCGAGCGAAGAAAATTTAATAAAGCCACGAGCTATATTACATTGAAATGCCATTGAGGATATGCTAGCATTAAATGTATGTAATTACATAGATATGTATGTACTTATGAAAGTAGGAAACTAGTAAGTAGTAACATTTCAATCAAATCTCAATGGAAAATAAATAAAAGGCTTTAATGGAGGGGGTTCAGGTATAGCAAATAATTGTTCATAGGTAAAAGGAAATAAAACTGTTTGATGTTAAAAATATGTAGCAAATAATTGAATTTAATAGGAAGTAAAACGACGATGCTCAAAATTTATAATGCTGTATAAAAAAGCGATATGCAATGAGAGATAAAGGCCAACAACATGTAAATACTAGCTCGAAATTAAAATTCTCAGTATTGCTGCTTTTATTTTTTTAAATAAAATTTGAATTTTGTGATACATTTTTCGATTAATGGGTAACGACCGTCCACAAATCTATCTAAATACCTACTTACTTACTTACTTAGCTGGTACTTCTATGCAATCCCAGTGGATTATATACCGCACGTAGAAAAATATTATAAGCGCCTCGGTCTTCTGCGCTTCTTCTCCAGTTAGTCACACCGAGTTCTGTAAGGTTCTCAGTAACCTGGTCTTTCCAACGGAGTTTAGGTCGCCCTCTTCTGCGCCGTCCATCGAGTTCATTGTCGAAGACTTTTCGAGCTGGAGCATTTTCGTCCATGCGTACAACATGACCTAGCCAACGCAACCGTTGCACCTTAATGCGTTTGACCACGTCAATGTCAGTGTACAGCTCGTACAGCTCATGATTCATACGACGCCGATACTCTCCGTTAACGATGATGGGCCCATATATTTTACGGAGTATTTTTCTCTCGAATACCGCCAGAACCGATTCATCCGCTTGTGTCATAACCCAGGATTCTGAGCCATACATTAGGACAGGTAGAACCAGTATCTGGTATAGCTGGAGTTTTGTTCGTCGAGAGAGGCCTCTGTCATTGAATCGCTTGCTTAGTCCGTAGTAGCATTTATTTGCAAGCAGGATTCTTCTCCGGATTTCTAGGCTGACATTATTTTCTTTGTTGATGGCGGAGCCTAGGTAGACAAAATTATCTACCACATCGAAATTATAGTTGTCAACGTTCACGCAGTTTCCCAAACGAGTAGATTCTTTGTTCGTTGAAACTAATAACTTCGTTTTGTCCTCGTTCACCGTTAGGCCCATTTTCGCTGATTCCTTCTGAATACCTGAGAAGGCTGCAGTCACATCCCGCAGTTTTCGACCGATGATGTCTACGTCATCAGCGTACGCGAGTAGCATGTGGCTTTTGTTGAATATAGTGCCACTCGTGTTTACTGCAGCTTTTCTCATTATCATCTCCATCACAATGTTGAAGAGATCGCACGATAGGCCGTCGCCTTGTTTTAGGCCTCGTCTGGTATAAAATGGCTCCGTAAGGTCCTTGCCAATCTTCACTGAAGACTTCGTGTCAGTCAGCGTCATTCCGCAAAGACGTATCAACTTCGCTGGAATACCAAACTCAGCCATGGCTTCAAGTAATTTCTGCCGTATCGGGCTGTCGAAGGCAGCTTTATAGTCGACAAAAAGATGGTACGTGTCGATCTGTTTCTCTTGGGTCTTTTCCAGGATTTGCCGAAGTGTGAAAATCTGGTCAGTTGTTGATTTTCCAGGTCTAAAGCCACACTGATAAGGCCCGATCAGGTTGGATAACACTGGCTTTAGTCTTTCACATAGCACACTCGACAGGACCTTATATGCGATGGGTAAAAGGCTGATCCCGCGGTAGTTGGAGCACACACTTGGATCACCTTTTTTCAGCACAGGACATAATACGCTTACATTCCAATCGTCGGGCATGCACTCTTTAAGCCAAACCGTGCGCAGGAGCTGGTGCATGCTCGTTATCAACTCCTCGCCACCGGACTTGAAGAGCTCTGCGGGCAGACCGTCGACACCGGCTGCTTTGTTGTTTTTCAGCCGCGATATTGCTCTTCTTACCTCGGCTTGACTTGGTGGTGGGCAATCTAAGCCGTCGTCGACAATTGGCGTGATAACTTCACGTGCGCTGCCTTCTGGAACCAGCAGTTGCTGGAAGTGTTCTATCCATATGTGCAGCACACTCTGCGTATCCGTGACCAGATTTCCATCACTGTCCTTACAGGTGGGGAGGCCATTACCGTATCCATTTGCTCTTACTTTCTGGTAAAATTTTCGGGCCTCACCTCTATCCCTGTATCGCTCTATATCCTCGCTCTCCCGTTCCTTCATCTGACGTTTTTTTCGCCTAAATAGCTGTCTCGCCCGTTTTACTTTCTCCTTATGCCGTTCCCTAACAGCACGGGTTACAATTGGCTGTAGCGTTGCCATGTAAGCAGCATCCTGTTCCTCAGACGCTATGCGACATTCTTCATCGTACCAGGATTCGTCTGAGCGCCGCTTTTCATATCCTAGCACGGTTGTTGCGGCGGTTGCCATGGAATGCGCAATATGCTGCCACTGTGTATCGGGAACGTCAGAAGTAGAGGCGTTGTGTCGTAAAAGTTGGGAGAGTTGGTCGGAGTAGGCAGTAGCTATCTCTGGGGTTTGCAGCTTCGCGATGTCCAGCTTTCTTTGTGTTTGGTTACATGCGTTTTTCGCTCTGCTCAATCTTGTGCGAACCTTGGCTGCAACAAGGTAATGATCCGAGCCAATATTAGCACCACGGATCACACGCACGTCCATGACACTAGATGCATGCCTGCCATCAATTACCACATGATCAATTTGATTTTTGGTGTTTTGATCGGGGGATAGCCAAGTTGCCTTGTGGATATCTTTGTGCTGGAATCTGGTTCCACTAACTACCATGTTCCTTCCCGCTGCGAAGCTAACCAGCCTAAACCCGTTGTCTGACGTGTCGGTATGCAGGCTGAATTTACCGATCGATGGACCAAGAACATCTTCCCTTCCTATTTTTGCATTAAAGTCTCCCAGAACAATTTTAATGTCGTGGCCAGGGCAGCGGTCGTATGTTTCCTCTAGGCGCTCGTAAAATGCATCTTTAATCTCATCGTCTTTATCTTCCGTCGGGGCGTGTACACAAATCAGCGTGATGTAAAAATATTTCGCCCGGATGCGAATGGTGGCTATACGGTCACTTACAGGGTTAAACCGCGAGACCAGGTGTCGAAGTCTCTTGCCGACTATGAAACCACATCCAAATTCGTGTCTTTCTGCATGGCAGCTGTAAAAGATGTCACAGTTCTTTCGTCGTGTGCATCCCTGTCCCGTCCATCTCATTTCCTGTATGGCGGTGATGTCAGCCTTGTATTTGTCGAGGACATCCGCCAGTTGGATAGAGGCACCATCTCTGTTAAGAGTTCGGACATTCCAGGTGCATATCCTTAAATCATGGTCCTTATATCGTTTGCGGGGGTCGTCAACATTTGGGGGGGTTCTTGTTATATTTATTCTCCGTGTTTTCATAATAAATTTTGTTTAAGGAGAGTGGCTTATTAGGCCACCGCTCCCGATCCTAGTTTCTTGGGGCTGCCAAAGCCACTAGGAGAGCCTATGTTGAGCTTCAGTAACTTCTGTTACCTACTTCCTAAGACGCATCGGTGGTAGCATGCCGATTAGGTTACTCAACGTTTCGCCTTCTAACTCTAGCTAACTTCAAAGCGGTTGCTTTAAAGTCATTGCCCAGGGAATACTTGGTCTAAGACCGGAAGTAGTTAGCTGCTTGGACAGTGCCGCAAAGGAATCGATTCTGGTCACTCCCAAGTGAGTGACAGTCAGTAACTTTCAGCCTCTGGGCAAAGTCCCATTCCCCATTCCCTAAATACCTAACAAAACGTTATAATGGGATTTCTGTAGGATTTTTTTTCGTTTTCTTTGGCCTACAAATTTGATTCTTCCTTCATTATTGTTTTTTAAGACAAAATGAAACTTTGGTACTCAATACCAAAAACAATAATTTTGATAGGAACTCTTTCCCTGGGAAAAATGATGTTACTGAATTTTTAAAATATTTCTAGACAACTCAACTGTCTATTAGTTCATTCGGCCTATACTATTAACCCAGTATAAATATTTACATATCATAATTGCTCTAACCTCTAAGTCGATCAACAAAGCACTTAACAATTCATATTAATTACCATTGTTATCCTCAATTACTTCCGTGCAATCTTTTATTCATGGTGTCCCTTAAATGAGACACTTCTTTTAATTTATTTTGAACGATTCTGACAAACAAATTAATATCCAGGATACGACAACTGTTGGCAGACGACATCTTGATGTAATCCTATTGACTTGAAACAATATTTAGCAAAGATTTTATTACGTATTTTTGCTCGCGGTTAAATATTTACTGTAAGTATGTCTGTTATCATTGGAAATTATACCGCAGAAATATGGCGACAGCAGACGACAGTAATTTGTCTCACTTGTTAGCATAATTAACAAATATTCTTCTTTCTTATACATTTTAGTCTGTTGCTTTGGTACCACCGATTGTGGGGCTATGTGTTTGTGTGCTGCGAGTAAAGGTTACTGATTTATGAACCAAAATCTCTGGGAGGCAAGGATATTACAAAATTGTCCAAAGTTTTGCGGTTAACTGAGTAATTGACTTCTAGTATTGTGTTAAGAAATTAATTAGTGTGTTAATTTTATGTTACAGGAAACATTGCATCAAGTGCTTAGTATAAAGGAACTTTAAGCACATGTATAGCATGATGCTATGGACAAGATTTATTAAAAACTTTCTGTAGGGAAGTAGTTGATTTAATTGCGCGTACCATACAATGGCTTTAATAAGTTTGCTAAATAAATTACAGATAGCAGTATAGTATTAAAGTGGATAAGTGGATGGATTTTTTTTAGAGGCATCCAAATTCTGATTGGTATAACTATAAAACTGTGTGTAATACTAATTGCGTGCCTTATGTTTTTTATACCATCACCCTTAGGGATGAGGGTATATATCATTTGATACGATCCAAAAGTGTAACACATAGAAGTAGTGACTTTAGACCCTAGGTTTCTTTGAATCAAATTCGATTCATGACATTTTCAGTCATTTGAGCCATGTCTGTCTGTCTGTCTGTCTGGTGGCTGTCCGACTGGTTCGCACGATAACTTTCGAAAGACGCAACCAAATGTATTGAAATTTTGCACGAGTTGATATTTCCCCAAAACTACTTACGGTATTGCAAATGGGCTACATGGTTCCGCCCCTTCTGGTACCTCCCATACAAATACATCATTCAGCCCACTTTAGAAATCGAGTTATAATATAAATACACCCAACGGGATCGTACCCATATTCTGTACTTAGTAAAGCTATTACAGGATAAAGTTTTTGGACAAAAAAATTGGAAGTCTAGCCACGCCCCTTCTGGTACCTCCCATAAAAATTCACCTTTCCGCCCACTTTAGATATGGAGTACTAATATCAATAAATCCATCGCGCTCGTACCCTAATTCTTAATTTAGTAAAGCTATAGCACGATACAGTTTTTGAGAAAAAAACTGAAGTCTACCAACGCCCCATCTAGTACCTCCCACACACATTAGAACTACCGCGATCGTGGCCAAATTCTGTATTTAGTGACCAAATTTGTTACTGTTTTTTTTTTGCTTTTCAGTATACTCAGCATGCAAAGACTAACACCAGAACATCATTTACAAATCGTGGAAATTGATCAAATGATCTTCAGTGATGAGGTTCATTTCTGGCTCAAGGGAAATTTAAAGAAGCTGGATCGCCGTTTTTGGAAAGAGAACAATCGTCATGAGAATCTTCAAACTTAATTACATCCCGAAAAATCACTGTTTAGTGCGAGTTAGACGACAAAGGCTTCAACCATCCGCTTGTCTTTAAATCCGAAGCCGGTGCGAACAATACCATAAAGGCCGGACACTACAGGCAAATTACTTCTTTTGGTCGTAATGGAACCATCACTTTGAAGAGTCAAACGTGTGGTGATCGAATTACCTCAAAGAATGTTACTAGGTATTTGTTACCTCATTGTGTGATTTCACAGCTTTCAACTGGAGAACGTCAAATATTTTTTGATTTATGCTGATAACCCAGCAACGAATAATTATAGGACCAAGTACTCTCGAAAAAGTGGTGCAAAACTGAATCGACTAGATTTCGTTTATAAGTCGCAGTAGCGAAGGCCATGTAGTGTATGCATGACGTAGGGTAACAATTGTAAACAATTTGTATTTTTGTGTGTCATGCATACAATGCTTTGCTGTGCGCTTTGTTTTATTTGGTATGTTGTGACTCAAATAATGTTTGTTGTAGTTTCATATATTGGGTGCACTGACGCTCTCACTTTCATTGGAATGTTTATGTGACGAACTCTATGAACAATCACACTCATGTTCAACATACTCATATTACTCCTACAAATATAGCAAAAGAAATGTATTGATTAGAAAAAGATTTTGAGTAATATTAGAATGTATTGAGTAGAATAAATAAATCACTCAATGTTAAGCTTCTCATAAGTTATTTATAAGCAGGTAATTTTTTTAATAAAGCCAACATCCAACTTGGGATCAAGACAATAAACACTGGTTGTCATAAGTCATTACAGCCATATGCCAGGAACTTATTTGAAATTTTCTTGAAAATAATTACAATAAAATTTGTGGGTTAATAAAGCCAAAATTTTGGTCCTCCATTGAATTTTGTTGAAAATTTTGTATTTAATCAAAGCCTATGCTTATTGAAAAAGTCAAATAATTATAATTCAGAGAATACAAATGACATGGATACAAATGTATCACTTTTTTTGCAACTTTTGTATTTATTTAATTTTTATGAATGTCGAAGTTATGGTGAGTATAGTATTTTGTTACCGTTTTAGGAAGTTCCTTTGAGGGTTAAGAACTTTACGCTCTTTTGTTATGTGGATAACAGGTTACTAAAGCGCATGTTTTCTCTCATTGCTGTTATTTACCATTAAATGTTACGCTGCCCTGTAACAATAATATTTTTGTTCATGTAGGTCAGGAACAATAACAAATGCCGGCTATTGTTATGAAGATGACGTCTGTGCATGGGAATACTCAGCTCATTAATGCCAAATAATATTTTTACTTACTAGTATTCTAAAAAGGGGAGGAACTGTGGAGGAGTCCTGAAAAAAAAGTTTGTTTCGAAAGTTAAATATGGGAACATTATAACAAGTAGCAGAGAAATTTTAGTCAGGTGAATTAACTGACAAATACCCTTTTACGTCTAGAAATTTCATAAATGGCAAACGGTTCCTACAAGTCGGTGCAACATGCCACAAAACCCGTGAAACTATCATTTTGTCGAGCCAAATATATCTGAAAGAATTGTGTATTTCGAGAAATTGACCTGAGATTTGGCCACCGCTTATGTGCGATTTAATATATGTGGACTCTTTTTGTGGGGTTACGTCTTGGGGTTATGTTGATAAACAAGCAACGATTCACCATTTAGAAGCCAACATTCGAAGCACTATTGGTGAAATATGACTGCGTTTGCTTGAAAAAGAGGTGCAAAATAAGGCCGAAAGTGTGTTCAAAGGCGCAATCGCGGTGGCCATAAGACAGTGGTTATTTTTAAACATTAAATGCAATGACATTTTTGAGCCAATAATTTCAAAAGTTTGGTCATTCGTTGTGTTTTATTCGTAAGAGAAGTTTTACGCCTCGTAAATAACCCTTTATATCTAACACTACGTTGTATTGGTCTTAAGGTTTATAAATATTATAAGCCTAACCTAAAGTTAGCTAAATATTTTCTGCCAAAATATGTTAAATTACTTCTTACAATATAAATGCCTTTAACTGTTTCATTTCTGTAATAAATTAAAGGCATAATGAAACTCATCTATGAAAATTCTATTAACGAGTCTAGAGAAGTTTGCAACAAATTTAGAAACCAATTTTCAGATTTGTTAACCATTATAATCTAAATTACTAAAATAATAACTAATATATTTTATTGATGTGTTTAAAATTATTTAAAATGCTAAAACATTTGCTTCTAATATAGTGTGAATACCATTCATATAACTCAGCCATTACTCCCAATGACAAACATATCCTTAAAAATCCTATGAAAATATAACAAAGTTATATTGTGGAATTTCTTAAACATTTGCTGTGAAAAATAGGCATGAGTAGAAAGCACACAATCTTTATGGTAATGGGCAACATCGATAAACTACTGAAACTATGTACCACACTCTCTTGACGTTAATGGAGTCACGAGCGGTGATGTTAAATTTATTGTCTTGCATGTGACACTTTGTTATGAAAGCTGCAGCTTTTCTAATGCCAAAAATGAAGATAAGAACATATGTTTTATGGGATAAAAGCAAACGTACCAGCAGTTAACGCATTAAATGGCAAAATATTTTGAACATTCTATTGTTATATTTTGGTCAGACTTGCAAGCAGACAGCTTCTAGCATATCATTTTATATCAAAATTTTTTGGGATTTACTTTGTGGCTGTTAGTAGACAACAGTAGTGCAGTTGTTAAGGGATCATTTATATATTTTTCAGGATTTTTTCTGGGAATTGAAAGGTAAGGGAATTGTATCCTCCTTTGCACTAGACAGATTGATACATTTGAATTGTTTAAGTTTTAAACTTCAGTTTTAAATTCACTAAGATCTGTACAATCTGCTCAGAACAAAGCTTTAAAAATCGTATTTAATTTGCCAATGCGTTACTCTATTTTGGATTTGTATAGAACCAAAGCAACAAACATATTACCTGTTCGTGGTATGTACAAACAGCAATTACTTTTATTTATGTTTAAATCCATAAGATCCCCAGATTCCGGGGAGTCTTTCAGCCGAAATGACCAGACAACAGGGAGAAATACAAGGCAAGCTAATCACCTACAAGTTGCAAGATGCCGAATCGATTTAATTAAACAACAAATAAGACACGCAGGATCACTTAAATACAACAGTTTACCTGATGATATAAAAAATATAGCAATTATTTCCACTTTAAACAACCTGTAAAAGAATATCTTCTTAACAACATGGAAGCACTTCTTACGTAATATCAAATATCTTGCATATATAAAGTATTTTTTTTCTCTTTTTTCATAAAAGTATTTTTGCATTATTGTTTTAATTGTAAAAATTTTTAATACTTGTTAGTATTATAGTTGCCAGTTAGCCTCTACAATGCCTATAAGGCGCTGGGGCACTTAATAATAATAATTGTACTTATAAATAATGAATTAAAATAAACGAAAAAAAAACTTAAAGGAATATCTCGTTTGTTAGTTGACATCAATTGTAAGATGAAAAATTGGCAAACATTAACATCATAGTTTAAGGACCTTAAAGGGGACCAAGACCGTTGAGATAAATTTGATTTTGTTTAACATTGTGGAATAATCAAACTATTTGACCAATTTTATTCGCTGTGTTGACCTCTGGCCACATATAAATGATAACCCAAATGTTAACATACCTGTGATATAATCACCACCACAAACCATAATATCATGATTATAACTAATAATATAATCCACATCGTAATGAATCAACCATGCGTATAATCATTGCTGCATTGACTAGAAAACAACTCGTAGAAAACAACAATGTAGTATATAAAGTGATGCTAATGTATCTGCATTTTATATTAAGCTTCACTTAATTTAAAGTTATGGCATGAATGGATTGATTTGAATGATTGCATATTACCCACCAGTTTAACTAAACTGTTATGGCAACTTGCAAGAGATAATGAAAATTTAAATAAATGTTGTTACTGGCATAGGTAAATAAACTTCTGTATATGTCTGTTATTCTTGTAAACTTATATATCGTTGGCATCCTACAAAAAGGTCTCAAGTCTACTTTTTGTGTTTCTGAGTTATTGATGATTTAAAATCTATGGCCGCTTGTGTTTTGATACAATACCTACAATACTACTTTAAAAGACTTTTTAAAGGGAATAGACTATGACGATTGGGACACTTTTGTATCATTGTGTCCATTTCATAAAAGTTTGAACTTGAGACCTTTTTGCAGGATACCGACGATATATGTTTGTTATGCAGCTGATAGAAAACAACAAAATTTTTATAGAAAATAATTTTTACATTTACTTAGATGGTTAGTGTGATTCTATATAAGTCCGTTTTCCTTACTGGTGCTATGAGCTGACAAATCAGTTTGTATACATACATACTTTGCCTTCTTTAAGTTCCTTGTAATAGTTATATATGAACCCTCATTGAAAATCGCTCATACGCACCCAGATTAGATACACCAGTAGATTTACACCAGTAGATTGGTTCAAAAATATTAAAAAATCAAAAACAAAAATCAAAAACAAGGCTGCCCCTATTCCAATCAACAAAATGAATATATTTCAAGTTTCAGTCAATTTCGCACAATATTTAGAGGTCGCTGGAAACTTACGATATTACACAATAAACTGTATGTAACAACCTCAAAACATTGTCATATTTTTCACATTTTTGGTTTTCACACTTGATCTTATGAGTTGAACCGGGGCGACCTATTGGAGACAAAACCAAATTTAATCAGAAAATCCCAATCGTTCTTGAGTCAGTCTATTACACCAGTATAAGGAGTTTTTAATTTTTGTTAAAAAAGTCAAATTCACTTCTATATATATTCACCAAGCACACCCTAAATGTCATAACATATCACCACTTTAGCTCTGTGTAACTGCCACAACATATCAAAATTACAAGGGCATTTCCAGATAGTTACTAACTACACTTTTTATACATGAGTAAGCTCTTAAATATTGATTGCATGTCTACTAAGGTAGGTTTGCGGCAATCCACTTGACATTGAACTTTATGGGGCGGGAAATGATTACTACAAATAACTTGCAAAGTGAAAAGGAAAGCAGTTTTTCTTGCTGCAAACACACTTATATATGAATGAAGCCATATACCGCATATGAGCAAATATGAAAAAAATTGGGCTGATAGGTTCAGATAAGAGTACATACACTTGATGTAATCACAGCTTTAGAGAGTGATAGGCTAAGTGCAATACGATGTTGCAGCACCTGATTATATCACTAATGATTTTATTGGATGTGTGTCACGACGCTGGGTTAAAAACTTATATAGGAAAGCGATATCATCGATTTCTTTAAGAAATATGTTAATTTTATTCAGATGGATATTTGAATTTTTTAAGCAGCAAGGCATATCGTCGGCTAGCCTGCAAGTAGTGTTATGTGTTTTTGAACAGGTTTTCAGGAGAGGCAAAAAACTGATTTATTTTGTCCATTAAAGATATATTTTTTTAACCATAGGCTTAACAGAATGTCTACCACAAATACCAGAGTACTGCATTAAAAGATATCCGATGTTGATCTCTGTTACGGAGTGCTATAGGTTTTTTAAGAAAAACTACACATAACACTTTTTGTAGGAACTTTTTTTTAAATATATTCATATGAATTCGTACACATAACACTTTTTGTTTAGATTTTTTATTTTATTATATTTAAGTATTTTTGCCATTAAAAGACGCCTAACGCTAGCAAAATTGGTGGTACAATATGTAAGATGAAATTCATTAACATTTTATTAAAAACAAATTTAGAAACTTAGATAATTAAACAAAGAAAACAAACAAATACATTTTTAATGTTGAAGATTATCATAAAAGGAGTGGTAATCTTTGTGCATATATTGCTATAATGACTGGAGGCTCTCGTATTTGGATTCATCAATTTTTAATGGAGATTCATATAAGTTTCTTGGTTCATTTATTTTAAGTACCCTTGCTCGCTTTTATTGGGTCCTCAAATCCCAATTATCGGTGTGGCGCAGCTTGAAATAAACTTCATTTTCTTTAAAAAGCAATCCACGGATGTTGTTTACTTTTGCATCAACTGCACGTTCACCAGGTCTGATTGAGGTAATGTTGCCAGGAACGTGTTTGTAATCCTTAAAAAAAGTTTACTCTAAGTAGTTTACTGTGTATGGATGTGTTGGTCTTGCCTGTCTCATGCGACTTACATAATCTAGTGGCGAATATATTGGAGCTGTAAACAAATTTTCTAACGTTGAATGGACACGAATTCCATCATTGTATGGCCTCTTTCTAATATAATTTGCTCCAACTCTTGTCTAGTAGCTACAGAAAGGTTTGCTAAAGCACTACACAGTACCTTATTTTTATTTTGGTAGGTACATCTATCCGATATTAGCATAACCTTTTTGTACGAAGCGCAGTAAGTTTAAATAAAATGTACAATGCAGCTTGTTATATTATTTGCTGTTACTTTTCCCTGGGACCGGCCGTGGCATAGTGGTTAGAACACGCGACTACCATGCGGGAGATCGCAGGTTCAAACCTGGCTCCAGTCATCTTAAAAGAAAAAAATAAATAAAATTTTCTTTCATTGTCGGCTCCCCTCGAATGTTGTTTGACAGCAACTTCGCAGTATTAAGCGTCGATTCAATCGTCGTGTCAAGTAAGAGCTTCTCAAACAGTGACGTTCGCATTCGTCGATAAACAAGTAGGTGCCGTTAGTTGTGAATCTAAAAATAGAAAGCGTGTTAATTCACAACAACGCGAGAAGCTATCCCATACCTCATTCATGGGGTGCAAAGGGAATTTAAGTTTTTAAGTTTTCCCTCGCCTTCGTGCCAGACGTACAAAAAAACGTCTTTGGTACTTTTGACATAAAATGTAAAGTTATGGAGGGCCAGTTTCATTTTATAAACTTGTTCAGATACTAATAACTTGGGGGAGAGCAAAACACTTTGCATATCCATGGAAACGACCACAACATCAGATGACATACTCTTAATAGCCAATTTCTTGGCATTTCTTGCTTCATCGTTTTTTAACACGTTAGGTTTATAATCATTTTCAGTAACATTACCTTTCTTGTGTCCTACACAAATATCGCACTGATCTTTACGTGGCTTAAATATTGGAAAGGTTTTTTTGTCCAAAATTTTTTAATCTTAACTGATTCCTTTTTTATATGCTACACACCAATCGCAATATGTTATATGCATATGTGTTTTCGTTTGGGAGATATCTTCCACGTAAACCTTTTTGGTATTAACTTTGCAGTAATGGCTTTCGACTTTTGGAATATCTTCTAGCCATTCGTGTACCGAATAAGACTTCATTTCCGAAACTGATTTTATGGAACGGGTAACTTGAAATTTCTATATAAAAAAATTATAATTACCATATAAAAAAACACATAACACCTATTGCTGGAATATTTCGTATATGGGTTACACATAGCACTTTTTGCTATCTTCTAAACCCATTAAGATATCGCAAAACGTCTTGGTAGGCTTATGTATGACCAGTAGAGCTTCACAATGGAACAATAAAAAAAATATTCCAAAATTACACATGACACTACTTGCAGGCTAGCCGACGATATACGATTCATTTAACAGTAAAAAGAATAATGGTGCCACTTGTTATGGTTTTGCTCAATTACAATGAGCCGTAGAATTTACATGCAATCGACTTTTATACAATAACCACACCTAACCCTCAACTATAAAATGTTAAATAAAATGTTTGTCTACTGTCGTTTACATTTACCTTAGTTTGTACTTTATTCCTAGCAGCAATAATGTTTCCATTGTATTGCAATAACATGACTAAGTTTGCGTAAGCAACGTCAAAGGGCATATTTACATAAAACATTATCTACAACGGCTTGTGGTTCAATAACTTCTTGATGTCCACAATTGCAAAAGTTATTTGGTAAATTTGTTTATTGACAGGCACAGAATCCGTATCGATGAAACTTCCGTTAAATAGGCAGAGGAAACTATTCAAAATGGAACATCGAATGAGGAAGATGTTTAAAAAACTGTAACATATTTTTCAAAACAGAAATAAATTCTAAAGGATACCGATCCATCGTTTAAAGTATAGAAATATTTTCGGTGGTCTTCCTTATAATTGTAGTTAAAGATAAAGATCGCCTCTGAAGAAAAAGATAGCCTTTAGTGACGCGGAATATCTCACGGGTTGGGTAAGATTGGGTAGGATAAGTTCATAAAGATATTAGAAAACTTGTACTGCTTTGGCATATTACATTTTGTTGAAGTTAAATACAATCTATCCGTACAACATGTCCCAGCCAGCGAATTCACTCGAAGCGCATAACTAAAAACTCTCAGAATAGATTGATCCACTTGTGTCACTATTTTTTATTACAGAACAAACTGGCAAGATCAATGTCTGGTAGTGTAAGATCTTTTTTCGTTGACGGCTTTGTCATTGAATCGGTTGGTTAATGTACAAAAACTTTGATACGTAAATGTTTGTACAAAAAAGTAGCTTAATAATCTGCTACCAGTAAAGTCATCGTAAGGCGATACCACAAGGATGTTTGTAAACATTTCACTTTACAATGACACTTTGCAATTTGAATTTTGATAAGTTTCTATTCTAACATCTAGTTATTATTGGCATGGATCTGTTTTTAATTTGAATCACAGGAAATATCAGAGAACCCTAATCTCATATTTAATTAACAAGCTAAGTTTGCTTCATTACATTTTAAATTAACTTTTAATAAATTTCAACCATATTAAGGTATACTGCTTGGTATCTGTTTTTTTTTTTGTATATAACGTCGACTATCTGTCACAGTTAAATAGAACTGAACTACGTTTTCGTCCTTCACTACTGATTTTCTTGAGCTCATGGAAAAAATAAAGCCGATTTTCTTTCACAATTAAAAAAAAAAATTGAACAACGTTTTCGTCCTGCACTTCTGAACTCATGGCTGCTTACACATGCGATCTCTATAATATCATTTTACCTGTATTTAAAATTTTCAGCCTACAAATAATTACCGTAATTGTTCCACCATTTCTATGCTAATTTTCTCTTATTTTATAATTAGAAATCCAATTATTTAATGCCACGTGGTCATCAAGGGAAAAGAGTAAAACAGTTTACAGTAGAAAAACGTTATCGTCCGTTTAACGGTTGCCTGTCTTTTTTCTATGCAGGCTTTTCTAGTGGGTTACAACTAATATTAACCATTTCACTTTATTGTTTTAATACAAGAGATACGAAACACAAAAGTTGAGAGGGAAAACTGCGTAGGTTTACTGTGAAAATGAGCGAATAAACAATGTTAAAAAAAACAGATTAATTATATGCAAATATCGTTCAAAAGGTCATATCAAATAGTCGTGTTTGACCTTTTGCATTTTCTCATACTCGTAGTTAAACGGAGACAAAAAATAACAGCGATATTTAATAAAAATGTTGGTATTATATCTTTGCGCAATTTTTTTCCGGATAAGTCAAAATAAAAAAAAATTTAAATCTGAGATTTGGTCGCCCTCTTCTGCGCCGTCCATCGAGTTCATTGTCGAAGACTTTTCGAGCTGGAGCATTTTCGTCCTTAATCCGTTTGACCACGTCAATGTCAGTGTACAGCTCGTACAGCTCATGATTCATACGACGCCGATACTCTCCGTAAACGATGATGAGCCCATATATTTTACGGAGTAGTTTTCTCTCGAATACCGCCAGAACCGATTCATCCGCTTGTGTCATAACCCAGGATTCTGAGCCATACATTAAGACAGGTAGAACCAGTATCTGGTATAGCTGGAGTTTTGTTCGTCGAGAGAGGGCTCTGTCATTGAAACGCTTGCTTAGTCCGTAGTAGCATTTATTTGCAAGCAGGATTCTTCTCCGGGTTTCTAGGCTGACATTATTTGCTTTGTTGATGGCGGAGCCTAGGTAGACAAAATTATTATTGTCAACGTTCACGCAGTTTCCCAAACGAGTAGACTCTTTGTTCGTTGAAACTAATAACTTCGTTTTGTCCTCGTTGACCGTCAGGCCCATTTTCGCTGATTCCTTCTGTATACCTAAGAAGGCTGCAGTCACATCCCGCAGTTTTCGACCGATGATGTCTACGTCATCAGCGTACGCGAGTAGCATGTGGCTTTTGTTGAATATAGTGCCACTAGTGTATACTGCAGCTTTTCTCATTATCATCTCCATCACAATGTTGAAGAGATCGCACGATAGGCCGTCGCCTTTTTATAGGCATAGGTATAGAATGGCTCCGTAAGGTCCTTGCCAATCTTCACTGAAGACTTCGTGTCAGTCAGCGTCATTCCGCAAAGACGTATCAGCTTCGCTGGAATACCAAACTCAGCCATGGCTTCGAGTAATTTCTGCCGTATCGGGCTGTCGAAGGCAGCTTTATAGTCGACAAAAAGATGGTACGTGTCGATCTGTTTCTCTTGGGTCTTTTCCAAGATTTGCCGAAGTGTGAAAATCTGGTCAGTTGTTGATTTTCCAGGTCTAAAGCCACACTGATAAGGCCCGATCAGGTTGGATAACACTGGCTTTAGTCTTTCACATAGCACACTCGACAGGACCTTATACGCGATGGGTAAAAGGCTGATCCCGCGGTAGTTGGAGCACACACTTGGATCACCTTTTTTCAGCACAGGACATACGTGGTGGTGGGCAATCTAAGCCGTCGTCGACAATTGGCGTGATAACTTCACGTGCGCTGCCTTCTGGAACCAGAAGTTTCTGGAAGTGTTCTCTCCATATGTGCAGCACACTCTGCGTATCCGTGACCAGATTTCCATCACTGTCCTTACAGGTGGGGAGGCCATTACCGTATCCATTTGCTCTTATGAACATATTCATTGAATTGTCTCATAAAATTAAATACAACTGAATCCATTACTTAGTCATAAATAAGTTTAAGCAATCGTCATAATCTTACACCCTACGAAAATTAATTTTCTTTCGTTCTCACCTGCAACGTACAACCTTTTGCAGTCCACATTAATAACAAATTGCCGTGCAAATACGGGTGATGAAAGTGAGCAAAGTTTAACCTTAATACAGCACTTGCGTTTACTTTTTTAATTATCAGAATATCCTTGACAGTGCTTGAAGTACACATACTGCTTATGTTGACTTTGCAAGTTTCTGTGTTTTTTTTTTTTGGTTTGTTTTACTTTTGGTTCGTTTCATAATAGTAATTCCAATTAAAATGTTATCACAAATGACACTATCAGTTAGGATAAGTTCATGGTAATATTATATGCAAATTAAAAGGGTTAACAAATAGCAGCATTGGCGATTTGTGCGAAGGTTATAAACAGCACTTAGTAGAAGGTAATACGCAGTACACTAATGAAAATTATTGCATATCGTGCATTTATGATGGTTGTATTTATAACCGGCCTTGGCATAGTGGTTAGAATCGGCCGTGGTATTGTGGTTAGAACACGCGACTACCATGCGGGAGATCACAGGTTTAACTCCTGGCTCCAGTCATCTTAAAAAAAAGAAAATATTTTCTTACATTGTCGGTTCCCTTCGAATGTTATTGACAGTATAAATGCCGAGTCAATAATGTTGTATACGTGCACGGATGTGTGTGCACTAAAACTTTTGTCAGCATCACAAAGACATAAGTATAGGAGTCAGAATACAAATTAATTATTTTTTTTTTGTTAAAATGTATACAAAAAAAAAACGTAGCTTAACCAGACGACAATTTAAAATTTTTTTTGTTTTTGTTCCTAAACTCTTAGGAATTTTGATGAAATGGCGGCGTTGGGTTATTAACACTTTGACATTCAACGACGTTTTATAAATTAATTTGAGCCACTCATACTCATTTCAAGTGATATTCATACAGCTAATGTAAAATCTATACAACGATTTTTTGACAATAGAGTAAAGAAAATAGTGTGATAATTGCACCATATTTAGAACTTTAAGGAATGCCGTAATATAGCGTCTGTTCGTAATGAAGCTAGATTTTCTACTAAAAGCGCTCTTGCGTCTTTAATATGTAGCTAACACTAGATTTACACTTACATCCTTATAAAATCCAAATGGTGCAGAAATTAATTCCCTAATATCATGCTCAATGGCTCCAGGTTACCAACATGTTTCCCACTAGGTACACTTCTACCTAAATGAGCATGTAAATAGACAAAGTTGTGTTTTTAGTGACACTTATCCTTAATTAAGCATCCATACTGCCAGAATCCACCAAATGTTACTGTTACCTACAGCATTTGAATGGTTTTAAGCCACGATCATGGTTTCAGGAAGACGATACAACATATCGCACCTCCAACGACTCTTTGGATATCATTGGATACATAAAAGGTAAAGTTTACAGCAGCAACGCAGTGACTCTTAAGAAATTATACGAACGTATTCATAAAGAAATGCAAAAGGTTTTACTTACTTACTTAAGTAGCCAATTACAATTTTCGAAACGTTGTTCATAAATTTGGGCCTGAAGTAATATAGAATTCCACACTCTTCGGTCTTCTGCGTGTGTTCTCCAGTTAGTACTACCAGATGATGGCGCGTCGCCTAACACTTGGTCCTCCCTGCTCTGCGCCGTCCTTCAGGTTCCCCTTCAAACACCTTTCTCGCTGGAGCATTTACATCCATCCTGGCAACATGTCCCAGCCATCGAAGTCTGGATTCTGACCCTTTTAGCTACGTCGATGTCGTGGTAAAGCTCATACAGCTCATGGTTCATTCGATGGCGAAACTCGCCTTCGACGCAGATAGGTCCATATATTTTTCGGAGCACTTTTCTCTCGAATACTCCCAGGTTTTGTATGTGCGTCAAAAGGTTTTACAAAAAATAATATTCCAGAGGAACTACATCTGGCAAAATTAATAAGATGAAGCAATTCGATTTATTGATTTTGATCATCGCAATAGTGGATATGGGGCCGACCGTGGCATAATAGTGGATATAATACGCGACTACTATATGGAAGATCAGGGTTCGATTCCTGTCTCAAACATTTACATTTTTTTGATCTTAGTTAAATTGTAGGTTCCGTTGCGTTAGTCTAAAAATAGAAGCGTGCTAACCACTCAACTTCTGAAAAAATGTTCTTTTTCGTATTTTAAGTTAAATTGCTGAACACATCCTACCTAAAATATAACGATTACATGAGAATAAGGATGTGCAGTAGGATGGGAACTTTTTACCTAATATAAGTACTAGACGTTTTGTATGGTAAAGTTTCAGATGGGTTTATAAATCAACATTTGGCTTATAAAACTAGTACGATTTGTCTCTTAGCAACCAGATAATGCACCATTACCTTATACCTTTTACAATTTACTTCTTATTTACATTTCCAATATTTACATCTCTTCCAACGATTATGTTTCTTTCATACTTACTTAAACTTAATTTCCCTTTGCACCCCATGAATGAGGTATGGGATAGCTTCTCGCGTTGTTGTGAATTAACACGCTTTCTATTTTTAGATTCACAACTAACGGCACCTACTTATTTATCGACGAATGCGAACGTCACTGTTTTGAGAAGCTTTTACTAGACACGACGATTGAATCGACGCTTAATACTGCGAAGTTGCTGTCAAACAACATTCGAGGGGAGCCGACAATGAAAGAAAATTTTATTTATTTTTTTCTTTTTTTTTTAAGATGACTGGAGCCAGGTTTGAACCTGCGATCTCCCGCATGGTAGTCGCGTGTTCTTACCACTATGCCACGGCCTTTCATACTATGTTAGTTTTAATTCGAAAACTTACTTGTTATATTTTCTTATTAGCCACCTTATATTCTTGCAAGCCTCTAGCTAGATAAAGAATGTAATATAATCCGGGTTGAATTCCAAACATAACTGGCAGTGCTTATCATGATAACTCGTTAAGCTGTTATAGTTTTTGGCAAATTATGCACTCACCTCAGGTGTTTTTCCATTTTTCTCTTTGCATATTTTTTGCTGCCATTTCTTTTATTCTTTTATGCCAACTATGCGTAGGAGTATACGATTATTCGTAGTTTTAGAACATTAAATTAAATTTGTAAGAATTTACTATTTCCTGGTAATAGGAGGTGAGGTTGTATTTTTTAAGTTCTCAGCTGTGAGTGAACGTTTAAAATTATTTGCGAGCATCTGGTGGTTTAGTTTTCACGTAATAGGATTTGATAAAGCCATCTTACTATACACATCTGTCACAAAGCAATAACTGACTTAAAGGAACTGCTATTTAGTAAAAATTTATTATAGAAATATACTATTGACTAGGAAGGTACCAACATATTTGTCTTAGTATAAGATTTCTGGGTTGGTATTAAATCCATTGTCGATCGGGTTTATGGAACACCTAAACACTTTACAATTGTCTCACTGGCAGCTGTAGTTTCCATTTTGCATTACTGAAATTAACGTAAGGTGACAACTAATGTAAAATTTCTCTGAAAAGTCAATTAAAATAAAAAACTATAGAATTTGTGTTGAAAACTCTTCAGTGTAACTTATATTTTACCTGTGAACTTTTGACCCGTTTGCCGACTAATACTATTGTGCTAGTTAGTATGATAAATAGTTGTTAAATATATGATTTATTTTATATATTTTAAAACCATAATAAATTTACCTTGTATTGTCAGGGATGTTTAAAACATATTTAATTTTATACACCACTCAGAACATACATATTTAACATTTAACATTTTATATCATGTAAGCTTTCATTGTTCATTCAACATTAATTTACAATTAGTTAATTTCGTTTGTTATTTTAATTAAGTTCACTGTGATTTCATTACAGTTATAAAATCACAACATTTATAAATACATATGTGTGATTTACAGCTTTTATATTTTTAATAAAGTCATTTCGTTTCTGTTGACAAGCGATATTTTGAGTGATGTTAGTACATATTATTTTATTTGTACGAACAAGTAATTAAATAGCTTTACAGCGCCATGACTACTTAACAACAAATGTGGATAGTTGTGCAGCACATAAACAACAACATCCAATCAGTTATGATGTCGGTATGCAGAGTTAAATTAAGAAAACATGCACCGTTGTGCATTGATGTACATCTGGATATACTTACGATTCTCTTTTTCGACAAGTTTTTTTGCTGGGTATTTATTAACTTAATATTGTAAAGTCTGCAGGTAAACTTTAACATGACTAAGTCAAAATAATTAGATTCGGAGATACACATTGTCTTATATTTCCACGAATTTTAGACCATGCTTAGCATATATCAAAAGTTCCTGTATCTGTGTACATTAACGAATATGCATTTAAGCCGACTCCACCCTCATTCCCCCTTTTCATCTCACATTCCTCCCACATATCATTCATTATTACGCCTTATCATGCATTCGTGTACACAATACGTTGCTTTGAATGATTACGTCAAGACGGAACCGCATCTTTGCTAGGACTTCAGGGTCCTCATTTTAAATTCATTTTAAATCCATCAGGGGTAGTAACGAATGTCATGCATTTATTCAAGCGAATAGACAGGAAAGAAATATTAAGTAAAAGTACGTGTTTGCGTGTGTCAAGGTATTTAATCATTTCGGAATAAGAATTTACTTAAGTGAAGGATAACAAATATTTTGCAGACAAAATAGAACTCTTTTTAGAGAAAATAACAGTCATTTCTTAGCAGCTATTCAAAATTAACAGAAACAAGAGAAAAACAGTATAATCTTAAATAAACTTTAATTTATAGAAAATATATTATAATCTTTCCATTTTTTTTGTTTTTTCCCCATAATCTGATCAAAAACTTTATCGGATGTCTGAATTCTATACCAAAAACTATGCGTACGATTTATATATATTTTTAATGCTAATATTTGTTAAATTACTTCGGTTATTCGATAAAATAGTGTAACAATATTTTGTGAGGTGAATGATTGTTTTGCATACTTAAGTGAGTATTATAATATTCTGGGAGGACATATCTCCTCTAGGTTTAACTTTTTTATGGCTTGTTGAAGTTTTCAGTTTAACCCTCTTTTAAGTGAGAAAATCCCTGGTGACCTTTCCATTTTCCAACTGAAAATACTTCTTGAGGGTCCATGGGAAGTATACTCGAACTCCGCACATTTATTAAATCTAGAATCTTTAAAAAAGTTCAAGGCGATCCGACCAATAGTTAAGTGTTATATAGAGGTTTAAAGATGAACCTGTTTACCTGAAATTTCAAGCAATCGTTAATAAATTCAATTTCTTTTAACTTGTTTTTAATTATTTTATTGTTTGAACACATCACAAACAAAAAAACAAAGACAACATAGAGTTCACTTCACAAAATTCCAAATTTATAAATTGAAATAGGTCCCTGCTGGCCTTGTACCTCATATAAGGGCAACGCATGACTCAGCAGTCGTAGCAGTCGTTAACCCAAAACAGAGAGAAAATAGACCCTAAAAGCTATGTTTCTTATTGTGTTAGTACATTTCGAGATATGTCGGAAAATAACCTTCAAATGTGACTTTACAGGAATCAAATGTTCTACAAAAATATTGTTTAAAAAATATTACTCTGGCAATGATATTAAAATTGTTTAGGTAGATTCAAATGCTAATATATCAGGGAAAAATGCTCCTGGTTCAGCAGTCACAAAATTCTGTCTACACGGCAACAACTTTATCGGGCTTCGGACTGGTAAGATTCGCGTCGGCAGGAATCATGGTAGTGAGTAGAACCATATATTTCCTCACAAAGAATTCCACATTAAACCTGGATATCTCCTGATCAAAGCACAAAAAATCATATTGAGAACGTCAATGGAATGCATGTCTCATGCGTTATGAACGTGGTCGTATAAATCGTTGTTGGATTTTTGTCAGTGCCAAACCCCAAAAATGACTTGTCTGTGCAGATTTTAGGATATCCAAAGTTTGAGGAATATATAAGTTTTGCATGTTAAACCCTTAATGAAATAGCTTAATTTACCTTCATACTAAATGTATAAATTACACAGAGATAAAAAAAAGTGAAAGAAATATGCAGAGGTTCTCATAGAGTAATTTTGTTTTGCCGGAGTCCATGGAGTACAGACAGAATATTATACTTAATACAAAATTTAAATAAATTGCTGTAGTGTTTGAATCCAAAGAACAGAAAATCCACATTTCGAAAGCTTGTAGTTTAAATTTTCATAGCAAAATCATTGTTTAAATTTTTTATAAAGAATAATTATTTACCTTTACAGCAACTTTGTGATTTATGTCAAATATCAGCACTGCTGCTGCCATGCTTATTGCCTTGCAGTTATCACTAAAATACACACGTGTACGTGTTTTTTTAATTTTCACAACAATTTAATCTGTGCTATCAACTTTTATGTACGAGACATTCATCATTCTTTTTTCTTTTCGAAAACCTTTCAATTAAGTTAATTGTCTGCTCCGTTTTTCGTCTCAATCCTTGCGAGACAGTATAATTATTAACTTTACACGGCAGACGTCTGCTTACAAATTTTTCAGCACCAGTTGAAAGGAGCAATTTCTTGGTTTTTCTTTGTTCCTCGTATCAAGTTTTCTCTTAGTATTTACATATAATTCTAGATATAACATTTTTGCTCTTTGAGACTTTTACTGTTACAATTTAGATTTTATTTTACTTTAAAATATTTTTGGTTATAAAATTTGGTGTTCGTTTTCATTCAAGATCAAAACAACTTTTATGTAGATTACATATGGGGAATTACATTAGGGCTACATATAAGGGAATTTCAATATTTTAATTAATTTTCTCTACAAACTCTATAGTGTATTTAATTCTTCATGAGTTCCTAGTTGCTTTAATGAAATATTTAATTTCTACTATACCATATATGGAATAGCTCCAGGCATACGTTTTGCATGTAATTTATTTTATTTCCCTGCTAATATAGGATAACACGTATGAATTTAACCTTTCTTAGCTGCAACTACAACCCATTTGTTCCTGCATCATATGGTTGTACTAACTTTGTGTTTCGTTTTCTGTTGATGTGAGCACAGCATTTCGTTAAACATAAATTTTTGCTGGTAATGTTGCATACGAAAACATGCAACAAACAGGAAACAAATGAAAAACTAAACATAGAATACACAGCGCATAGAACCAAGTACAAAGCATTGTAATACCTTTCTGTTATCTCTTCATCCTTGAAGCACCACGTTTAGTACAATAACTAAATGTAGTTGCATGAATTGAAAAAAGGGTGAGAGCTTACACGTTTGTAGCTTAGCAAAGGCACTGTGTTAAGATATATTAATAACTTGTTTGGATGTTGAATTTGTAATGATTATAAGTGACGATTAAATAAATTAATATTCACAGATATACAATTAATCCTAAAAGTAAGATAATAATTTTAGAGGAAGAGTTATTTTTGCATTTTGTTTGTAAATTATTGTTCAAAAATACATATAATGAATTCGGATTCCAGGAAAACGTTAACGTCATCAATGTTTTGGATAGTTTTTAAACAAATTTATATCATGCCATCTAAATTTACAGCCACCAATATGACTCAATATTTGAGAGTCGCATAAAGTCAGTGATTTGATCACAGTCGAATTTTGGATACTATTTGACACATAAAATATTTATTGCGGTATTACCCATACACGAACATGCAAATGTGGCGAAAGTACACAATATGAATACACATGCATATATTCAGCACATACGCTCGCATAAAGATACACAAGTTTTACTATTTGCATTGTTACCGTATTTGCAGTTGTTATTTCCCGGTCAGTTAGTGATGGAGCTTTGTGTTACGCGTTAAGGTACGAATACAGAGGCGTAGTTCCAACACTGTCTGCAACAGTATCAGTTACTATGAGTATGCATGTAAATACCGTCAATGTACTCGTATTAGTACTGGCGTTTCTTATCTATTTACGCATTCATATGGACAATGTGTATTCTTTTTTGGCAGTACACAGACGTCCGTGTTTCCGTGTAGCATTTCAAACGAACTCATTTTGACCTTTTGCAAATATAAGTTCCCTGGTTTATGCATAGCTGCTGTTTACCATATGTTTGGTAAATGCAATACGGTTTAAAATTGTATAAGTTCGATGATGTGGTTGCAAAAATAACCGCTATAAAGTCAGTAGGAATCACACGTTTTGTCTAAGGTATAGCTTAGATTTGTTTAAACTTTTTATAAAGTTGTGTCACTTTTCTCACACACTATCCTTTTGTATTACAACAGAAGTGTTAGAAAAGTTATAATATTTGGTTCACAAAGATCGTTGCTTCAATGACTGAGAGTCATATTGGGTTTTAATTTTTTTTTTTAATAAGTCCATAAAGTTATTTAGGGTAAGTGTGGGAAATCTGTAAAAGAGGTAGCAAACACATCAAACTATTTTACATGGCATGATTATATTTGGAAACATTCAACGTACATATAAAATTGTTTTTTTATTTTTTTTATTTTTTTTATGCATATGTATTGCATTCGACTTTCACTTCACTGTAAGTGTTTTGCAAACACATCCAAAGGGAGCCCGGAATATTTTTCTATCAAAATCTCCAAAAATAGATTGATTCGCTTGTGAAATATGTTCGTCGAAAGATGGCTTTGACATTAAATCGCTTGCTTAGTGCATAGTAGAAGCGAATTCTCAGGGATGATTAAAGGTTGATCTTGCAGTAGTTGGTGCACACACTAATCGGCTTTATAACATAACATTACACGGTCGTTCAGACGGACATTACACGGTCGTTCAGGCAGTGATCAATGAATTAATTAAATGAATTAATTGAGAGAGTTAAATGGGGTAGGCATTGGCTACCTCAGAGTTAAGACCGGTATTGACTCTAATAAATCTCTTTTGAGGCCATTTATTAGGCCACCGCTCCTGATTTCAAGTTTCTTGGGGATGCCAACGCTACTAAGAGAGACATTGTGTTGAGCTCTGGTAACTTCTGTTACCTACTTCCTACGATTCTTTTACTTCTTAACCGTTGGCCACATTAAGTTTTACTTTGCGTATGGCAAACAGCTTAACTTATAGATAAATACTTTAACTGTTTGTAACAGCCTGTTTTAATAATTGTTAGAAATTGTATTTCCTTTTCTACTTTAGGATATTCGGACTTGGAATGCTTGAAATAGGGCTCAGCTCGCCAGATTGGGTGGGGTTTTTGAATATACTAAAGATAATGCTGAAACTCAAGAATGAATCTTACACATTCCAAGATTTTGGTGAAGACAGAACAAATTAAATAGTAAGAAACGAACAGGAACGAAACAAAAAAATCATACGAATATTTCCATTTGATTATGTGATCAGATCTTATGATCAATTGGGATACATATGGGATTCCCTCACCGCTGCACTATAGTGACCTCGTATCCACACAACATTCTCATTGGTCACTCCCTTTTGAACTTTGCTACCTACGTTTTCACCCCAATACTTATGTTTAACGTCCCCTCACTTAAAGATTACTTATTTCATTTCAACCATTTTATAAATCATTTATTAAAATAAAAGTATCTTAAAAATAAAAAAAATTCATAATTATTCGTTAAGCTATAAGCTAATTGCATTTATAATATAAATGAAGTGAAAATAATAATATTTAACGTCGAATAAAGTTAATTTATACCCTTGTGTGTTATATTTAAAACGATCGCATGTCTTATGTTGTTTATAATGACTTACATTCTGAAATTCTCTTTTATGTAAGGATGATGATGTGCTTGAATGACTTGATGATGTGTAATTTATTTGTGTGTAACAATGCAAATTTAATATCGTTGCCGACTCCGAAAATGCATTGAGCTCAATCCATCCGGTTATGTCTCTGTAAAAGAGATTAAAGAAAGAGATTAATATTTGTATTTATCCTTTTTTTTTTAAATTAATACAATTATCAACATTAAGTCAAACTTGCACATTAATTATGATATTTGGTACATGCTATGTAATTATTATGTTAAACTAAGTCTTAAAGTTTTATAACATAACACGACAATAATCGCTTCTGTCTACAAAATTCAGTTGTCAAATGTATATACCGTAAAAAGAAAAGTTAAGTGGATAGATATGTTAACTACAAAAATAGGGGAATTATTTCATTATTTTAAAAAGATTACAATGTTATATTTTACACATTTAGCGTTGATTATCGATATGTAATTGTAAGTGAGTAAAGCTCTGTTAAGCTTTCTCTTTTACGATATTGTTGGTTATCATCAGTTAACTCTGACGTTAGTTCTCACTGTTAGGAGAATAATATTGTTAACAGTAACACTAGGTGAGCGTATCGTAAGTGGTATGATCTGGAGTTTGAGTCAAATGAGGGGAAATATGATGATCATTATCAGCATTCTGATGTCGTAAACCATGTGGTCTAATATTCTCAATTGCGAAGATGAATAGTGCTGATTTTAATGTTGCTCTTAATGATCATTAACTCGATGTAATTTTGTCCAATTACTGGCAATGAGTTTTTGGCAATTTAGACACTTGGGATTTGCACATTAAAACTTATTATTTCCACACAGGCACATAGGACTTTAGACTTTTGCGTAGACAAAAAGTCTGATACTAAAACCCTATAAAATATAATTTTTTTTATTATCATGTTGTGTCACTACATTCACTTATAATTCTTACCGAATTTATCGGGTTTTATTGTCGATGATATATATTTGGTGATAAAACATATTCCCATTAAATTGAGTTTCCTCTTTTTTATGGAATTGACTAAATCCAATTAAATAAATGTCCGTCAACAAAATTGTTATTTTTTTATGGACTTTGATTTTACTTTTCACTTTGACGATGATTAAATCGGACTTAGAGAGTTTAGAGTTCAAACCAGTTTCTTCGGTGTTGGCACAAGAAAGAAAGAACGTAAAACGCTAACTCGACCTTTGGACCTTGCCATGGTAAATCTCACCATAATCGAGAGTTCAATTAGTTGACATTTGATTAATACCCCATGGATTGTTACATATGATCATGTAATGTAACTGAGAAGGCAATTTGGGCATTCACTTATTAGTGCAATTTCACGATATCGAAATATTATTTCGAAAAGTCTACACGAAAGCCAATATGTAGTGTTTTATTGTTTAAATAAAAATTTCTGGCAAAAGTAAGAAATAAATGTTTAATATAAAAAAATAAGATAAATCTGCAACATGTTCGATTACTGGGTTATTTTTACGCATTCCCATGAAAAGTCTTAACAGCAAAAATGTGTATGCCTTAAATTAATAGTAAAGAATCAATATCAGTATCAATTAAGCTCTTGTAATTTTATTCGACTTTGCAAATTACTTATCACCAGTGATTGTGTTACTGCAAAGAGGAGTAAATATACAAAAAGTATAGAAACAGATGAGAAATAATTGTTTGAAAAAGTTGTAAGAAGATAGCGAGCTGTTGTTATATGCCCGTGTTATAGTAATTCTTGTTACTTAATTGATATTATATAAAAAAGTAGATATTAGTTAGACATAAAATGATTAAAATAATTCAAAAGAAAATTCAAATGTTTCTTAAGAGATAATGATCATAACAGTGTAATAAAGATTTATAATCCGTTTGGGGCAAACTGTAAGTAGGGTGATCTATACCCGTTGTCTGGTTTGTTATAAAGATTAATGGAAAAATTATAGTAACCAATGTTTGTTAAGCAATACGTGTATTGTGTATAACTTTTTGTGTATATGTAGTATATATACATGGCAGCGCCAGTGACCAATTGAACAACCAAATGTATTCTTTTAACAATTTTATGCATAAACAATTTTATGCATAAATTTGTTCGAATTTGTTATCATCTCTTGAAGATAATTTCTTTTTATTGCGAGGAGAGTTTGATTTACAAGAGTCATGTGTAGTGGAATTTATGATAGCGGGCAGGAGGGTAGCTCTTTCCATATAAACCACAATATCATCATAATCTTTTATTATGACTTCTCTATTGTACCTTCTGTTATATTTAGATAATAGTGTATTGTCCGTTATCACGTATAAACAATTAGTCTCCCTAAAGCTAGTCACCAAAATTGCAACCAGACACATCTGTTAGTCATATAAAAGTACCCCTTTCTTCAACGTATACATTTACCACACTTCCGTGCGCCTTGTCAGCATTTAATATTTTATACAGTTTGGTACCCTGCCAATTCAATCAATGGCTGCTTTGAATAAACAAATATTCTAAATAAATATTGCCTATAAATAAGACAATATTGTGTACAGACCGAGCCTAAACCCTGGTGGTACACAAACACTTCTGCTTTGTCGTATTTGTTATGCAAAGAGACGACCAACAACATCCTGTCAGCAAATGCAACATGACTTTTCAACTTTTGTGTCACCACATATGTCTTTGTAATATTTCACTGTATCTATATGGGCGTGCTAAAGTTTTTTAGAGTTGATTGTACGCAGTGCCACAGTAACAACAGAAATAATAAGGACTGCAAATGTGAGAGTAATAAAATACTCGAATGAATATGAAAATTCGCAGCTTAGTTTTTGGCGCCAAGGAGGACAGTGACATTTGGATTTTCTTAGGCTGTATTGCCTTAGGTCTTTGTTGTGAGATTAGTGCATTGATTATCCGAAAATGTAGTAATTTTATAATATTTTAAACATGTCTATGGCAAAGAGTTGCTTTTCAGATAACTTTTTTAGCAAGATGCATTATTGGTCATTTAACTATGTGAATGTCTAAAATCTCTCAACATCTCAACGGATTAATGAAAACTGGCTGTCTGAGTGCACAACTAACCCAAATTATGGTATTATAATTTTAAACATATATCTAACTTTACCAACATTCTTTCCATTTCATGTCACATCCAATCGAATAAATTCAACTACTAAAACTAAATACTCCTCAACATGTAGACTACAACCTAGTTTGAATTTCATAATTAAAATCAATTTAAATTTAGAATGAATATATACGATTTCAGGCGTGACGACAACACATTTTATTTTAAATGCATATATCATGATAGGGTTAACTTAAGGTCTCTCTCTCTTTATCTCTAATTGTTCATAATCGTTGAACCGATTACGAACAAAATCAAACAGATTGCTCAATTTTGTTATTATAATTATTTTGTGTGATAATATGGTAAATATTTAAAGTATTATTAAGTTTAAAGAACTTACAAAGGATATCTAGGACATTTCCTTTGTTGTGTGTTAACCACACATACTATCTAAAGTCTTTTGTTCCTAATCAATAAGTGGAAGGCATAGTGATGTATAGCAACATTAGTTGCTACGTAATAAATGAAAAATGTACGTTGTGTGATATTGCTGCTTTATATAAACATACATATGCATAGTTCATCTGTATAAATGTATTTAAATGATTCATCATATAATCTCATAATTATCTACTAATTGCTTTGTGTTTAATATTCAATAGTTGGATATTTAGCAAGTTCGACTTTAATTGCAAAATAGAAAAGATAGCCAGCTAAAATGGTTTGTTGATTAACTCATGTGTGGGAATTGTTTTATATTCATAAAGAGAGAACAACTTATAATTTATTTAGTTGGATAATATATAACATGCAGCGATGGCTATATACGCACATGAACTAACAACAATCAAAATTAATGTATATTCAAAATTTCAGCTTTCTAGCCGAAGGGGTATGGGCGTCCCGCCAACGTAGAAACTCCTTCACGAAGGAATATCCAAAAATCCTGGATTAGCGGGCGATATGCTGGCCCATGTTGTCCACCAGTAACGTTATCTTATATATAAAAATGAATCGATGTGCAGTTGTCTCGCTAAAACTCAAAAACGGCTGGACCGATTTTCAAAATTGTTTAAAAGGTTTTATTTTTTCCAAAAGTGGGCGGCGCCACGCCCCTTTTTTCAAATATCGCTCAGACGGCTTTTCTAATAGACCGATTGATACACAAATTTTACCATGAGGTACTGTTGACCTGTAGATGGTTCATGACTACATTTGGTTGTAATTGGATAAAGGGGCGTGGCACCGCCCATACAACTTGAAAATTAAAAAGACTATATTTAATGAACTATCAGAGGTATGAAGATGAGATTTGGTATATATGTTGTTCGTACAGTTAGAATTACAAACAGGGTGCAAGTGGGCGGTGCCACGCCCTCTTTTAAAAAATCCTTCTAACGGCTTTTCTAATAGACCGATTGATACGAAAATTTTACCAAGTGGTACTGTTGACCTGTTGATAGTTTCTGGCTATATTTGGCTGTGATTGGATAAATGGGCGTGGCACCGCCCATACAACTTGAAAATCAAAAGGGCTATGTCTCATGAACTATCAGAGGTATGAAGATGAGATTTGGTATATATGCTGTTTGAGCAGTATTAATTACAGCCAGGATGGAAGTGGGCGGTGCCACGCCCTCTTTTCTAAAATCGGTCTAACGGCTTTTCTAATAGATCGATTGATACGAAAAATTTACCAAGTGGTACTGTTGAACTGTTGATAGTTCCTGACTACATTTGGTTGTAATTGGATAAAGGGGCGTGGCACCGCCCGGACAACTTGAAATTTGAAAGGGCTATATTTTATGAACTATCTGAGGTATGAAGATGATATCTTATATATAAAAATGAATCGATGTGCAGTTGTCTCGCTAAAACTCAAAAACGGCTGGACCGATTTTCAAAATTTTTTTTTTGTTTTGTTCGCTATAGCTTCCGGATGGTTTAAAAGGTTTTATTTTTTCAAAGAGTGGGCGGCGCCACGCCCCTTTTTTCAAATATCGCTCAGACGGCTTTTCTAATAGACCGATTGATACAAAAATTTTACCATGAAGTACTGTTGACCTGTAGATAGTTCCTGACTACATTTGGTTGTAATTGGATAAAGGGGCGTGGCACCGCCCATACAACTTGAAAATTAAAAAGGCTATATTTCATGAACTATCAGAGGTATGAAGATGAGATTTGGTATATATGTTGTTCGTACAGTTAGAATTACAGCCAGGGTGCAAGTGGGCGGTGCCACGCCCTCTTTTCAAAAATCGCTCTAACGGCTTTTCTAATAGACCGATTGATACGAAAATTTTACCAAGTGGTACTGTTGACCTGTTGATAGTCCCTGGCTATATTTGGTTGTGATTGGATAAATGGGCGTGGCACCGCCCATACAACTTGAAAATCAAAAGGGCTATATCTCATGAACTATCAGAGGTATGAAGATGAGATTTTGTATATATGTTGTTCCTACATTTAGAATTACAGACGAGGTGCAAGTGGGCGGTGCCACGCCCTCTTTTCAAAAATCGCTCTAACGGCTTTTCTAATAGACCAATTGATACGAAAATTTTACCAGGTGGTACTGTTGACCTGTTGATAGTCCCTGGCTATATTTGGTTGTGATTGGATAAAGGGGCGTGACACCGCCCATACAACTTGAAAATTAAAACGGCTTCAGGGGTATGAAGATGAGATTTGGTATATATGTTATTGGAGCAGTATTAATTACTGCCAGGGAGGAAGAAGGCGGTGCCACACCACTTTTTCAAAAATCGCTCTGACGGCTTTTCTAATTGACTGATTTATAAGATAATTTTAAAAAGTGGCACTAATGACCTGTTGTAAGTCACTGGCTGTACTTAGTTGTGATTGGATAAAGGAGCGTGGCACCGCCCATACAACTTTAAAGTAAAAAAGACTATATCTCATGAACTATCAGTGGTATGAAGATGTGATTTGTTACATATGTTGTTGTTGCTGTATGAATTAGAGTAATGGTGGAAGTGGGCTGTTCCACACTCCTTTTAAAACAAACAGTAATAACTGTAAAAATTCCACAGAACATTGCTGTTCGCCTAGAGATATGAACAGTAAGGTGGGCCAATTTTTTTATTCGCAAAAATCGTAACCAAAATTGGAATCTACGATGAATTGTAAGAAAATTTCACCAAAAAACTTTGTGTCTAAAATCAATTCCTAGCTTTATGCTGGAAAGCATAAAGATTTCTGTTAGAGATTTTTTTTTTGTTTTTAAAAGAGGACAATCCGAAAACTGCAGATATTTATTCCCAGCAAACTAAATGATATATTACAGAACCAAATCTATGTATTGGTTAAAATGTTATGGCCTCTGAGAGTTGGCATACGGAAATTAAGTTTTTAAAAATCATTTTTCAGAATATTGGGCGGGATCCAAAACAATGTCAAAAATATGCTATTCTCATCGTCTTGGTCTCCAAACATCGGAATGGTAGGTCTGACGTAACTGAAAAATTGCTAGAAATATATCTCAACCTGAAATCTTCTTGCTTCTCAGCGCGAACTAGGAATTGATTGTAGACATATAGTTTCTAAGTGAATATTCTAAGAATTTATCGTACATTTCGATACTGGTATACGATTACCACATTTTTTTTAGACGCGAACAAATTGTTCCGCCCTAATCAACAGGCTAATTGGAACTTAATATGTAAAAAGTGCCGAGGCGCTGCCCACGCACTTCAATAGTTGAATTTATAAACTGTATCAAATAATGGTCCGTACACCAGTTACTTTTCAGGAGAGCGAATCGGTGATAAATAATACATATAGAAAAATAAAGCAATATTCATTGTAGTTATACTGGAAAACACCTTTTGTTTTATTGGGGCACAATTTAAATTTTTTAGTATGTCAGAGGAAACATTAGCAAACATTTGTAAATAACCTATGTATGGGGTAATTTTTTTTTTGACATATAGAACTTCTGATAGTTATAAGTTTAAATCTAGCTGTCATACTAATGAAGTGTGATAGACTTTCTTTTAGTATACTTTGAAAAATCACCATATAAAAACTACACAAGAACAACGTTTACAAATCTTGCAAATTTATTTTCAAAATGCACGTTCTGTTCGCTATACTTATGTACCCCTTTGTGAAGTTGAGGGTGCATATAACGATCCATCTGAGCAGCTTATAGAAGCCATCGACGCTGTAGACGTAAGTGTGACAGGGGACTCGAATTTGTCGAACCGACACCTTTATCAGCAACTCGGTCTCTGCAAATGCTGAAGAAAGATCTTGGCCTACATCTATATAAGATCTAACTGGTGGAAGAATTTGAGCCAGTGGACGATCAATTGAATTTTTTATTTATCATGTCATTGCACATTATTTGAAGGAGAAATGGTTCCAACACGACGGTGTAATATGCCATACAGCGCGTGACCATCACTTTGTTAAGCCAAACGTTGGTGACCGAATTATCTCAAAAAATGGTAATATGAGTTCAATACAATAATAGTATTCCGGAATATTCTTGATCCGTGTGAGAAGAAGATATGACAAAAGAAGTTTTTATGGCTAAAAACATGAAGCTTCAAACTGAATTATCATTTGCGGTCAATAGGCGGAGAAGGCATAACAAAAGTATTTTTTATGCCCAAAGGGATAGTTAGTATCTGCTTCTACAGATTAAAATAAAAAATAAATTTTGATCCCTAGCGGAATATCTGTTTCCGATTTGTGGAAGAAGTGGGTTTTCGCCCTACATGCAGAAAAAACTTAATCTACATCTCGGCACTATAGATATGACTTTGCTGATGGACTTTTTATTAGCATTTACAACAATAAAATGTAATTGGTTAAATTCCATGTTAGGGAGTTACTTCAAATTAGTTATATAAGTTAATAAACTCAACTTATTATTGTCGAGCTGTACCGTTTTCAAAGTACTTTGTAGACCTGAATGTGAAATATATTACAAGTTAATATGCAATAGCGAAGCATTGCCGGGCCCACTAGTCTTATATATAAAAATGAATTGCTGTGCAGTTGTCTCGCTAAAACTCAAAAACGGCTGGACCGATTCTCAAAATTTTTTTTTTGTTTTGTTCGCTATAGCTTCCGGATGGTTTAAAAGGTTTTATTTTTTCAAAAAGTGGGCGGCGCCACGCCCCTTTTTTTAAATATCGCTCAGACGGCTTTTCTAATAGACCGATTGATACAAAAATTTTACCATGTGGTACTGGTGACCTGTAGATAGTTCCTGACTACATTTGGTTGTAATTGGATAAAGGGGCGTGGCACCGCCCATACAACTTGAAAATTAAAAAGGCTATATTTCATGAACTATCAGAGGTATGAAGATGAGATTTGGTATATACGTTGTTCGTACAGTTAGAATTACAGCCTTTTTTCAAAAATCGCTCTAACGGCTTTTCTAATAGACCGATTGATACGAAAATTTTACCAAGTGGTACTGTTGACCTGTTGATAGTCCCTGGCTATATTTGGTTGTGATTGGATAAATGGGCGTGGCACCGCCCATACAACTTGAAAATTAAAAGGGCTATATCTCATAAACTATCAGAGGTGTGAAGATGAGATTTTGTATACATGTTGTTCGTACAGTTAGAATTACAGACGAGGTGCAAGTGGGCGGTGCCACGCCCTCTTTTAAAGAATCACTCGAACTGCTTTTCTAATAGACCGATTGATACGAAAATTTTACCAAGTGGTACTGTTGACCTGTTGATAGTCCCTGGCTATATTTGGTTGTGATTGGATAAAGGGACGTGGCACCGCCCATACAACTTGAAAATTAAAACGGCTTCAGGGGTATGAAGATGAGATTTGGTATATATGTTATTGGAGCAGTATTAATTACTGCCGGGGAGGAAGAAGGCGGTGCCACACCACTTTTTCAAAAATCGCTCTGACGGCTTTTCTAATTGACTGATTTATAAGATAATTTTAAAAAGTGGTACTAATGACCTGTTGTAAGTCACTGGCTGTACTTAGTTGTGATTGGATAAAGGAGCGTGGCACCGCCCATACAACTTTAAAGTAAAAAAGACTATATCTAATGAACTATCAGTGGTATGAAGATGTGATTTGTTACATATGTTGTTGTTGCTGTATGAATTAGATTAATGGTGGAAGTGGGCTGTTCCACACCCCTTCTAAAACAAACAGTAATAACTGTAAAAATTCCACAGAACATTGCTGTTCGCCTAGAGATATGAACAGTAAGGTCGGCCAATTTTTTTATTCGCAAAAATCGTAACCAAAATTGGAATCTACAATGAATTGTAAGAAAATTTCACCAAAAAACTTTGTGTCTAAAATCAATTCCTAGCTCGCGCTGGAAAGCATAAAGATTTCTGTTAGAGATTTTTTTTTTGTTTTTAAATGAGGACAATCCGAAAACTGCAGATATTTATTTTTCGAGACCTTCTGCGTAAAACTAACTTCCCAGCAAACTAAATGAGATATTACAGAACCAAATCTATGTATTGGTTAAAAAGTTATGGCCTCTGAGAGTTGGCATACGGAAATTAAGTTTTTAAAAATCATTTTTCAGAATATTGGGCGGGATCCAAAACAATGTCAAAAATATGCTATTCTCATCGTCTTGGTCTCCAAACATCGGAATGGTAGGTCTGACGTAACTGAAAAATTGCTAGAAATATATCTCAACCTGAAATCTTCTTGCTTCTCAGCGCGAACTAGGAATTGATTGTAGACATATAGTTTCTAAGTGAATATTCTAAGAATTTATCGTACATTTCGATACTGGTATACGATTACCAAATTTTTTAGGCGTGAACAAATTGTTCCGCCCTAATCAACAGGCTAATTGGAACTTAATAAGTAAAAAGTGCCGAGGCGCTGCCCACGCACTTCAATAGTTGAATTTATAAACTGTATCAAATAATGGTCCGTACACCAGTTACTTTTCATTTACTTTTCAGGAGAGCGAATCGGTAATAAATAATACATATAGAAAAATAAAGCAATATTCATTGTAGTTATACTGGAAAACACCTTTTGTTTTATTGGGTCACAATTTAAATTTTAATAGTATGTCAGAGGTAACATTAGCAAACATTTGTAAATAACCTATGTATGGGGTAATTTTTTTTTTGACGTATAGAACTTTTGATAGTTATAAGTTTAAATCTAGCTGTCATACTAATGAAGTGTGATAGACTTTCTTTTAGTATACTTTGAAAAATCACCATGTAAAAACTACACAAGAACAACGTTTACAAATCTTGCAAATTTATTTTCAAAATGCACGTTCTGTTCGATATACTTATGTACCCCTTTGTGAAGTTGAGGGTGCATATAATGATCCATCTGAGCAGCTTATAGAAGCCATCGACGCTGTAGACGTAAGTGTGACAGGGGACTCGAATTTATCGAACCGACGCCTTTATCAGCAACTCGGTCTCTGCAAATGCTGAAGAAAGATCTTGGCCTACATCTATATAAGATCTAACTGGTGGAAGAATTTGAGCCAGTGGACGATCACTTGATTTTTTTTATTTATCATGTCATTGCACATTATTTGAAGGAGAAATGGTTCCAACACGACGGTGTAATATGCCATACAGCGCGTGAGACCATCACTTTGTTAAGCCAAACGTTGGTGACCGAATTATCTCAAAAAATGGTAATATGAGTTCAATACAATAATAGTATTCCGGAATATTCTTGATCCGTGTGAGAAGAAGACATGACAAAAGAAGTTTTTATGGCTTAAGGCATGAAGCTTCAAACTGAATTATCATTTGCGGTCAATAGGCGGAGAAGGCATAACAAAAGTGTTTTTTATGCCCAAAAAGATAGTTAGTATCTGCTTCTACAGATCAAAATAAAAATTAAATTTTGATCCTTAGCGGAATATCTGTTTCCGATTTGTGGAAGAAGTGGGTTTTCGCCCTACATGCAGAAAAAACTTAATCTACATCTTGGCACTATAGATATGACTTTGCTGATGAACTTTTTATTAGCATTTACAACAATAAAATGTAATTGGTTAAATTCCATGTTAGGGAGTTACTTCAAATTAGTTATATAAGTTAATAAACTCAACATATTATTGTCGAGCTGTACCGTTTTCAAAGTACTTTGTAGACCTAAATGTGAAATATATTACAAGTTAATATGCAATAGCGAAGCATTGCCGGGCCCACTAGTTATTTTATAAATATAGGTATGAAGATAATATCAAACGTCCGTTCTAAGCATTAGAAATATATAAAAATGGGGATAGGTTGAATTTCCTTGCATATCAGGAGTGAATTTCTTTACAAATCTGTGAAAGAGAAATTGGGAGCGTGTACTTAACATTAAACTGGTGTAGATAGCTCATACGTAATTATATTTATTACACTGTGGAACATTTTCAGGGTCATTGTCTGGGGGTAAGAAATTAAAAGTAACGGTGATGGTACTAGGTCAGTATAGTAAAACCCCCAATAGGTTTGGCATTCTCAAGAACCATTGATTCTTCTGATTATTCTTCAGCAAAATTATAGCTAAAGGTTAAATAAATAATTTATATGTATATGTATATCAATGTTTAAATCAAGTTGGACTAATAATATGAGGAATCAGCTATTGTTAGCTGAAAAATTAAGCGTCAACAATATAAGCAAAAATATTAAAGATCATTAAAAAAAACTTTGCCCTGAGAACGTCAAGTCCCTTGAGGTTTTTATTTCTGTCCAACCAATCAGACGGACATGGCTCAATCATCTTAAAAAGTCTTTAACGAATTTGGTCTAAAGATACTTGGGGTCTAACACGTCTTCTTTAATGCACTACACTTTTTCTCGTATCAAATGATGTATACCCTCATCCCTAAGGTTGAGGGTAACAAATTATGATAGCTTAGAAACGACGATCTAGATGGTTTGAATATAGTATAGTAAAGGCTGGTATTAAATTCAATGTATTTATTTATGTTTGAAATATTGAAAATAAAATTTGAAAATACTTTGACACATTACATACATATATGGCGAACTAATCGATGTCCCTTAACAATTTTCGTACGAACGAACGTAGCGAGCCTTTCATAAAAATAGGTTATCATGCAATGCCAAAGTTTGTATGCACACGATTGAATATCTGTAAATGCCCTTTTAAAATCCACACTATTTTCGCTTATTTTCACTTTAATTTAGTGTCAGGTGTAAACAATATTAGCTCGCACGTACAGATATGCTCAAACATATATTTTAACCATCAATGAAACGGCAGCATAATTTGTTAAGTTTAAGGTGTTGTAAACAACGATAAATCTATCTCAGCGTCTGTTTTTGTTTGGGATGTAAAGAAAAGTAGCAAAATGCTTTATAGAGCTACGCTATTTATGTTGTTTTGCTTATGTAAGCTTTCGTTATGTTTTGGGTATTTTTTCGGCAATGACAAATTGAAATACATTTGATCCCAATTGTGTAAGCAAGTGTTTTTCGTTGTAATGCTTGGCGAAACAAAGCAAATAAGTAAAAAATGTGTATTGAGGCAAAAATTTTTTTTAAAACTCTAAGAGTATTTAGCATAAAATTTAAAAAAAAGCTTAAAAAAGAATATGTCATATGTTAAACTTATTTAAATTTTCTGGTGAAAACTCCAGGAGTTTTAGAAAAGTGAAGCAATATAAATTTCTTTGTCTATTATTATGCCTTGATTCAATATAGATCATGGTGACGATCATGCTATTGTGGTTGTAACACGCGACAATCATGCGTGAGACCTAAGCTCGAGCCCTGACTTTACATCGATCAATTTCTATGTCTTCAGTTTAAATGAAAAATCAATGCAATTCTCCCTGTTTTTAAAGTAATATATTTTGTAAAAGTCATTAAAGTATGTTTTTAATATTTGTGTTGCCCTAATTTCTTCGTATGTTTCATTACCTAAAAGTTAAAACTAAACACACCTTAAAATCTAAAAATATCTTTGTCAATAAAATGTAAACCCGAACATATCAATTTCGAATACTAACACTTTAAATTTTTTCAATTATTACCATCATTAACTATTCAATAGCAAATTTTGGCTACTTATTTATCATGTTTCTAAGCTTCTCTGTTTGAGCTTATTAGCCTTGAGTAGATTTCGTCCAATTTACCATGTAATGAATTTGTTCTCAGTTGTAAACAATATGGTTTTCTCTTGCCGGTAACTACAACAAAATTCGTGTGCAGCAAACGTACGAATACTAAAAAAGAAGTCGGAGATTTTTTGTCTCCCAATGATTTGAACAACAGTAAATCTTACTTATGGTGTTTTTTTTTTTGTTTTCAAATTCTACTGCAAAATACAGCATAAAAACAATAGTCTGTCGTTTGTTTTTTTTTGTGCTAACGTCGTCTTTATTTTTTTGCAGTATATCTCGGACAATGCCAACACAAATTGGATTGAACACAATTGTCCAGGTGTTTTGTTTGGACCATTTAAGTGAATTGTAAATGTGAATAATGGAGCAAGCTCTTCCTCATGGCAGTGATGTTTCAACTGCAAGCATACATGTTTAATTGTTGAACATTTTTTCAAATCCTCTTATGTCTTGTTTAGTCTTTAACATTTACAATTCGTACTGTTAGTATTTATGCTGACAATTTTGTAATATATCGTGTTTTGCAAAATATTTACAAAAACTATTACTGGAATGTATTTTCGACATTCGCTCGTCTCACTAAATTTGCTTAACAATTGGCTCACCAGATCCATTCAACAAAGTTTTTGTCGCCCCATATTGCGCCACACATTGCGTTTTTAGCCGAAAACTTATCGAGCTAAAGCATTTTCTTTTATTTTTACACCATGTTCAAGTCAGCGCATTCGGATTATTTTGATGCGCTATATTACTTCGACTTCGTTATACACACTTTCTTAAGCACAAAACATAGACAACGTAGATTCCAATCATTGGGATTTCTTGTTCTTTTCTTTGTGTTTTCATAATAGTTTGTTATTTATGGAGAACACGCGACTACCATGCGGGAGATCGCAGGTTCAAACCTGGCTCCAGTCATCTTAAAAGAAAAAGAAAGAAATAAAAAATGTTCTTTCATTGTCGGCTCCCCTCGAATGTTGTTGACAGCAACTTCGCAGTATTAAGCGTCGATTCAATCGTCGTGTCTAGTAAGAGCTTCTCTAACAGCGACGTTCGCATTCGTCGATTAACAAGAAGGTGCCGTTAGTTGTGAATCTAAAAATAGAAAGCGTGTTAATTCACAACAACGCGAGAAGCTATCCCATACCTCATTCATGGGGTGCAAAGGGAAATTAAGTTTTTTAAGTTTATTGGGTCACTGAGTCGATCCTGGTTGGGACAGGCCGTGATATGATGGTTAGAACACGTGGCTACCATGCGGGAGATCCCAAGTTCAACTCCTGCCTCCAGCCATCAAAAAAAATTGTAGTTATTCCCAAGTGAATAAAGATCTGAAAATTCAGATTATATTTACCTCTTTTTTAAACGAAAACACATTCTTCGATTAATATTGCACAAGCAAAACAATCACATATAACACTGAAAATCTTAACTTTCCCTTAATATACATTTTTGTGCACATTTTAGCTTCTTTAAACTTTTGCTGTGCATTTGTTGATAATAATGATAATGTCTTTAGGTAATTCTCCGTTTTCGTCGGTGTCATTTTGGTTCTTATAGTTGCACTTATAATCTTAGAGCAGCTATGATGACCCTTAAAGACCATTAAGGGAGCAATTTATATGCCATTGCAGCTACAGCTGCAGCTGTGAGACTAGGGATGCATGAGTTGTGGCATTCTGGTGCACAATGGCAGCGCAAAGGAGATTATGTAGCAGCACCAACAACAAGTGAGAAGATGTCTTAAGATTTAGAGCGAACACGTTGCACATGACTGATAGAGGGAATGAAAAGTTCCAAATAAGATTTAAAGTAATTTATTAAATGGTACTAGAGTGAAAAAGTAGTAAATATTTAGTACTCTACAGAAGCTGCCAAAGTAAACGTTAATGTGACAACATACTATTTTGGAAGGCGGAAGATATTGACTGTAAGATTTAATGTGTTTTTTCAGTCCTGTTTGATATTGCTTAAATTTATAAATTTGTACTAAGATTTCGAAGTATTTGTAGACATCCGGCGGCTACTCAATTAATATAAACGCACAAGTAAGATGTCCCTAGACTGCAATAAATAAATTCCTACATATTACGTGTGTCATGCTCAATCCAATGTATACCAGCTAGATATTGATACAAACAATCTTGGACTTCTTTATACGCAAAATGCATCTCTCACTATGCGAGTTGTACGCACAGTAATGCTGCTGCAGTATCTTTCTGATATCTGTGAAGGTAATACGTGACGAAAGTGACTTTAAATGTAACAGGAAATTTATATATGTTCCCTACCATGAGCCTGAACACACATTTCACGCGCGTTATCCAACGATTCTCACTCTTTTAAGCCAGTTTACAACACTCTTGTACTATGTCTTATGAAGGATTTTCTTTTACAATGACAATTTGCAGCAGAAACAGCTTTAATGCAATGGTAACGGTGTCGTAAACCACAACTGCGTTGTCATCAACGCCATTGCAACAGAACGTGAAAACCTATAATGCGCAAACCTACATGTGCACTATAGAGTGGCCATAGTGGAAATTTTTTTGAAAAGTTAAATTTTTCGCACTGAAAAATATGAGGTTGGGGATAAAAATAATTATGCATATTTTTTTTTTTTTTTTTTTTGATTCCGAGTACCTCCGGGTTGAGCCCAAACTTTTATTACATTACCCATTTAGGCTGAAGTGCAGAATATGGGGCGGGAGCCCGATTAAAAACCAAAAATATGCCATTATCTTCATCTTGGCCCCCAAACATCGGAATGGTAGGTCAAAGTTGGCGCTCAGGCCCATGGGGCCCGGGAGGTCAAAAAAGGGGCCCCTTTCGGTTCTATGATGACCCCCCAGGTGCGGGTACTCAAGTGAAAGATATTTTCGAGACGAATCCAACGATGTTATTTTTAGGTTCCTACGGGTCTCCTGGACCGAGTTAGAGCCATTTCCGGGATATACGAAGAAAAAAAAATTATTTTTAACTAAATTTAAAAAATTTTAAAAAAATTTTTGCGTTCGGCACTACTAAACCCAACATAGGTGTACCGTCATTTCGCCCAATGTCATTTCGCCCAAAAACAACCATGACATATCGCCCAAAACATGTCATTTCGACCAAAAACCTAACTACAACATGACATATCGCCCAAATGCTATGACAGAAGACCCAACTCAATTTTTTTGGGCGAAATGTCAGACTCATGACGACGGCACGCCCTGCTGCATACGTCGTAGTCAGTCTTGTACTCTCTCTCTCGGTGGGGGGCACGCCCTCGCCGCATACGTCGTAGTCAGACTCGCTACTCTCTCTCTTTCTCTGGCATTATTAAAACACGAATGCGGTGGGGGGCACGCCCCCCTAAGGCAGGGGCAAGAGTACAAGACTGACTGCGACGTACGCAGCAGCGCGTGCCGTCGTCATGAGTCTGACATTTCTCCCAAAAAAATTGAGTTGGGTCTTCTGTCATAGCATTTGGGCGATATGTCATGTTGTAGTTAGGTTTTTGGTCGAAATGACATGTTTTGGGCGATATGTCATGGTTGTTTTTGGGCGAAATGACATTGGGCGAAATGACGGTACACCTATGTTGGGTTTAGTAGTGCCGAACGCAAAAATTTTTTTAAAATTTTTTAAATTTAGTTAAAAATAATTTTTTTTTCTTGGTATATCCCGGAAATGGCTCTAACTCGGTCCAGGAGGCCCGTAGGAACCTAAAAATAACATCGTTGGATTCGTCTCGAAAATATCTTTCACTTGAGTACCCGCACCTGGGGGGTCATCATAGAACCGAAAGGGGCCCCTTTTTTGACCCCCCGGGCCCCATGGGCCTGAGCGCCAACTTTGACCTACCATTCCGATGTTTGGGGGCCAAGATGAAGACAATGGCATATTTTTGGTTTTTAATCGGGCTCCCGCCCCATATTCTGCACTTCAGCCTAAATGGGTAATGTAATAAAAGTTTGGGCTCAACCCGGAGGTACTCGGAATCAAAAAAAAAAAAAAAAAAATATGCATAATTATTTTTATCCCCAACCTCATATTTTTCAGTGCGAAAACTTTTGGATTTCACATTTTTAATTTTTTCTATATAACGCTATGGCCAGTCTAGTGCACTACCGAAAATTCCATGTGAAGACTTTTTTGCCGCATATTTAAGTGGATTCTTATCAATTGAGAAATAATTGAATGAAACAGCCGTCGAACTTAACAAACATACGCTGTGGAAATTAAGTATGTGCCTGTGACAGGATAAGAACGAAATAAGCTAATGGGTAGAGGAAGTAACATGAATGCGTTAATTTGATACAATTTCCTTAAGGTAATGACAAGATGACGCATTGCAAGGCGTTGCAGCGATATTTAAACATTCAAGTCAGTTGAAAATCATACAATCCGATTATAAAATTGCAGTCATGTGAGTTGATAAACAATTACTTCAAGGGTGGTTAGAAGATGGATGCAGAAGTTCGAGCAAACAAGTTCAGCAATGAATCAATCACGATTTGGCCGATCTAGAACCCCAACGGATCCCAAAAATTTAGAGAATATAAGAGTTTTTGTTCGTGAACTTTCTAGACACTCTACTCGAAAAAGGTCTAGTGTTTTATTTTGAAATCGAATTTTTCACATAAATTTTATGAACAATCTTACAAATTTCTATTGGTGCAAGAAATAAAGACTAATTGGAGGCAGTTCACGAAATGTTTAGAACTATCAAATCCCCTCTCATTGAAATTAACAAACAGCGGTATTAAATCCACAGCAGCATTTTTTAGTCAAGAAATTGTCATAAATATATAATTTCTTTACAGTTATATGCAAATATAACCCTACCTGTTGGTTATATTTGTGGGTTACTTCGTCATAAATTTGATTATTTCTTTCACTGCATTTAATAACCTCAGACACATTAATCACAGCCGTCTACTTGATGCCTCCGGCTTTTACGTTCTGATTATTATGGTACAATTTATATTTTGTCGGCATGTCTTTGCATTTACTATCTGCACATGAAAGGAAGGATGTTAAAGAGGAGGAAAAAAATAGACAAAAAGATATGACAGAAACGTATACATAAAAATATGAGTTCGTTTTTCTTAAAGTTAGTATATGACCATTACTTGCAATAGAAAATATGAGAAAAATTTAGAAAACTTAAGAGGTATTTTTTTGCAGATGCTTCAAGTAGAAGAGTGACTATACAGATGATATATCGAAAGTTTAACAATATACAGATTTTGTTTATGAATTGCTTAATTATCATAACAATTTTTAAACTTGTGGGCATGCCTACTTCACTTTGGAAAAACTGTTTAAAATTTCAACAGATTGAATTCTTTACTATTTAAATTTTGGTTTAATTTTCTTAATACACATTTTTGGAAACGGTATATGATGGAATTCTTTGACCTTTTGGTAAATAAATATAACAAACAAATTCAACTAACATTCAGTATTTATTAAAATGCATTTTCAGTGTTGAACATTTTTCCCTAATTTTCTGATGTACGAAGTGTTTCGTTAAATAACTAAATTCTCTAGATTGCATTATTACATAAAAACAACTTTTCGGGATAGTTTAGCAACAAACATTTCGATATTCTGGGTTTGTTTAATATTTAAATTTAATTCCCTCTTTTATTACTGTAATTTGTCTACTCCTGATGACGTAATCATGATGTCAGTGATTTTGGCCAGCGACATTCACATATGCATTATGGACGCACATTGACACCGAAGTTACATGTTTTTCTGTTACATCCAAACACATTAAAGTTATTATGGATTATATTGTACTAGTGCTGCTTGAAGCTCATGGGAATTAATCAGGTTCATTGCAAATGATGGCAATTTATACATTATCATATACAATTTAAAAAAACACAACATATTTGAACTTGTATTTGGGTACACGGATTTAGGTACATTTGTAACTGCTACAGCAATATGTGATAATGACATTAACTAATGCAGCTCGTCCGGCAGTCTTCTATGCGTATAATTATTACGGAATATTTTTGTAGTTCCTAAACAAGGTGAAATTGTCCATACCAATGAGAGTAATTGTCGAATCTTTAAGTCAATATACCTGCTTGCGCGTTGCACCTAAAACGGAAAATGCCTTGCTCAGCATCATTGTACCATGCAGTTATTTCACAATCTTATAGGTAATCTATAACAATACCTACAGCAACTACAACTACCTTAATATTTTGAATGTAGCAGTAATAAACAGAAACATTTTTTTTGTTAAACAAGTTTAAAAATAAAACAATAGTTCATATATAATAAAAGTTTTTTTCGTATAATTTATACAATCATAATAAATATTTCCAGAAAAACACAAATAGCTAGTATGGTTTTCAGAGTGAAAATAAATTCATTATGCACAAGAGCATGAGTTAATTCCTTATAAAAATAATTGTACAAGTGTTCAAGTAAATATGTGTGAAAAATATCTATAGTACTGTTTTTGAATAACGTTGTTGTTTGCTCAACTTATGTGATTGTTATTATGATATACAAAAACATTTATATCAGATTTAATTTACTTTTATTAAAAAAAAAAAACAATAAGATTTACTACATGACTGAAATGATAAATAGGCTTTCATGGAATTTTACATTTAAGAAGAAAACATGTTTTTATAAGGATGTAATATTGAGAGATTACTTGTTTTGTATAAATATAAATATGGATAGTAGATAACATATGCCATTATTTTTTAGCCAAAGCAGTGGTAAGGAAAGTTATTAAACAGTTTAATATATATTTTTGTTAAGTTTTTATACTAAGATTTAGAGATATCATGCCACAAGATATTGAATATAGTGGAAAAAAGTAAAAACTTCTCAAAATAGCCACCGTATTCAAAAGTTTGTTATTACAGTGTTATAGCGTCCGACATTCATGGTAATGTTCTGTCCGGCCTTATTTTTAAAGACTACTTACCCTGAAAGCGCACCAAACAGTGCATTTTTGTGGATGTATTAGTAGTTTGAGAATTTCTTGCGGTTTATTATGGTTATTGACGTATCCATTAAACCAGAAATGTGCATTGTCAATTAACAACATTCAGCGCTGTGGTGTATGTTTAGGCGCTTTTGTTTGACATAACTTGGGAACCACCAGTTTCATTTAGCTGAAACAAATTTGAAAAAATTGAGAATTACAATTCCTTTAATCTGTTCATATAACGTTTACCTACATAGGCAACAGTTTTACTTTTCCATTAATCAAACGATTTTGAACTGGGTTTATTTTGTAGAAGTTACAATGTAACTGTGGTACTCCGTGGCGTATGATTTACGTGGAATATTACTTATGATAATCATACGCCACCATATAGTATTTATGTTATGTCAAACAAAAGAGCCTAAGACGTGACAAATGCCCCCATACGATATTCTTCTGTGCATGTTTACACATAACTTGCATAAATAAGTCAATTATAAAAATTGCACGTGTAAGTAGCCCCAAAATGTAGAAGTTCTGCATCATTCGTTATGTCAAGGTACATGCCATAATAATTTAATATCGATTTAATCGAGGTAATAAAATTTAAGTTCTTACACACTGTTTGTTTTTGTGTTAATCTTTTTCAGATTTTTTTCTCATATTGTTTACCCGATGACTTGGTATCTTTTTAGTAATTTATTCTGACAAAGGTCCATGAAAACCGCGGAAGGGCATGAACATTGAGAAAATAACTTGTCGGAGGAAGGGATAAAGATTATTGAAATGAATAAATTATTGTAAAAGTTTTAAAGTAACGGTGTGAGTATAACGCAAGAAGAACAAGATAATGTGAGTCCCATTTTACTATTAACTGAAAGTATAAACATATAGGCTAATATATAATATATTATGGTGGCTTTACACTACTTCTAATTTAGTGTTCATAAAGTAAAAATTAGATTCACCATTTTGCGTCATAATGACAAATCTCTTAATTAACTTATAAAACTCTTGCATACGATACATACAACCTGAAAATCGTGTTACAAATACCAAAGATTGATTTTCGATGCAGCCTAATAAGTACATTTCCACTTCATTACTTAACCATTACTCACAAAAACCAACAACGTAATAATGAGCCATATTATGTCAATAACCCATTTACTATAGATATTGCCATAGTTCAAAAATTTAATGATAAACACAACTGCTTCATGTACAGTAAATTTACATTTCAATGACTCAAGGGCAAACAGGTGTTTTGGGGTATTATAATTAATTTTACAATTAATATGGCAAGATGCATAGAGTTAGCACAAAAATCCTTTATGTTAGAATACAAATATAATTGATAAATTAAATAAACAATTTATAGTAATTTTTTGGGCTAAACATGTCTTGAAAATATTTTATGAAACGTTTAGGGAATTTTTAAACTGAATATAGAGAGGAACTCAAACAGTTAAACAAGAAAAAGAAACCTTTCGATTTCCAACCCGAAACTGGGCAATACTTCGCTATTGCAGAGTTGCACAACATATGCAAATTACTGTAATATGTCTTGTCCACTATAGACAATTACTCGCACCATATTTAGAGAGAGCAACTGCTTAATCAACCCAAAGAAGTTTAATTATTTCAAATGTTGTTTATTTTTCCGAGCTCTATCTACTGATCAAAAATAAAAAATTCGTCATCATATTTATCGAGTTTTGTCTGTATAAAGGGCTAACATTGTCTTTACCCACGACCACTCTGCTACTGAAAATAAAAATTTCGTTTGTGTTTGTGTCGTTTAATTTGTAATAGTAGTCCCGAATACTGTCTGTGCATCAACTTGTATCTCTTTGATGATATGGAGACTTAGGTAATTTCCAGCTAGTAAGCTGACTGTCTACATAGTTGCATTGGAATCGGTTCAACTGACATGAGACATAATTAAGTCACAAACAACGCACAAGCTCGTTTATACATTATAGCCTTGAAATTAATGTCGAAAGCAGTTTAAATCTTACAGAATACATTAATTACAAATGCAACGTATTTGGATATGCATATAAATATTCGAATGTCAAAGTTAACATCGCATCATAAATTTTGTACTTCTTATATGTTATGCAAAAACTTGGTCTTTTAAACAATAATAGAAGACTACCACTAATGTGTCAGAATGAGATTGAATAATGGAATTCTTCTCTGCGTGTATGTGTGTCAATGAACATACACAATAAAATCATCCAAGCTTTATGTGGCTTACCTCGTCTCCATAGTAGAGATATTGTCAAAACATCTGTTGTTTTTTTGAACGATTATGTGATCTTCTTTTATACTGCACCATTCCGGTGGTCTGCGAAGCTTCACTAATGTTTAAGCACAATGTTCATTGTTGTCCGTCACTCGTTGCAGCAAGTATCTCATGTGCCACAACACCACCGGTTGCGACATATGCATATAAACGTATACATATATGTGTAAGTATTAACATGCATGCACAATATCATCTGTTCAGAAGCGCTGAGGCATAAAAGCATAAACGATTTTATTTGTTCATGTTCACAAAACACGTTCACTGCTGAAAAATAAGTGCACAGTAAGGCGGCAGATGAATGAACTTTGAACATATAAATACAAACATACATATGTACATACAGAGAGAATTTTGTTTAAATTTCTGTTTTTAATATCAATGGAAAATCAAGTATTCTAGGATGTATACGAACATTACATGTTTACCATCTACATACAAATTTGTGCATACTGAGACTTTAGGTTTCCTGTAAGATCACAATCGCACAGAAGCCATGATAATGTAAACAAAAAACCAAATTTTGTATTTGTGCCATAACTTGTTTTGTTATTAAAGATTTTCGAAAAAATTATATGAGAAATGATAAATATATTTTAAGATGAAACTACCATTATAAAGATACCAAAGCGACAATCCTTTATCATTCCTTACAACTCAGTTCAATTATAAAAACCCCTTAGGTATAATTATACTTTTCAAGGCTGCTGAGTTTGAACATCTGTCTGGATGGCTGGTGAGCAGGATAACATGAGTAAACCTTAACTGATACAAAATTGCCTTTTTTTTTGATAAAAAAATATTTTATTAATAACAGACAACTAGATGATATTTGAATTTGGTCAATTTAATGATCTTGTAATAGTAGATTTTGATGATTTCAGTCAAATTTTGCGTAAGATGAACGCTTATGAAAATTTGACTCAGGAATGAATATGGACTATATCAGGAGCCCCTTATGATACATCCATACAAAATGACCTATTTTTTAAAAAAATTTATATTTCTCCCACAAATTTCAAACGGGCACCTGGGGGATAAAGAAATTTAGTCAGTTAATTTATACTGAAATAGAAGGCGAAACATCAGAAAATTTAACTAATTCACACACCACTTCTGGTACCTCTCATATAAATATCCGAATTTGGCTCTTTTACATGCATATCTTTTTTGCATGTACACACAATTTAGTCAAATTTTGCCAAGGTTTGCATTTATTGAACGTTGATTTACGAATAATAATCGGACACGTTGTGCTACCTCTAATGGTAACCGCTGTAGTAATAAGTTAAATTTTTACATAACATTTATCAGTCAGTTTCCTTGAGAGAAATTTCTGTACTGGTTTAAGATAAGACTTGCATATTGTTATTGAAACTGAACAAAGTTCTTGAACTACAATAGCATAAAATGCTGCAGAATTAGAAAAAAATATATTTTTCCAAAATTGTTATTCCTAATTGATATTAAAAGAACATATAAAATTTTAAGACAATACTGTCGAATAGACTAACCATCATAATTGCAGGTCGCTGCCCTAGCATCACGCTAATACTCATTCCATGTTCGAATAAGCAAATAATTGTTCTCTTAAAAAAATCCGTTCATCCCATTCTCTGCAAGATTTACACTAACATACATATTTAATTTATATAGCACATGAGTTAAATCATCAAGTTCAAGCCGTCAGTATAATCTTCCACACCAGGTTTCATTACACAGTACAACTTTTTTCAGCTCATTGATTTGGAACTCAATTCTGAGTACTGCAAGTGAAAGTAGCCCCAAAAAGATTAAGTTCTGCATCAATCGTTTTATCAAGTTAAAAAAATTAAGAATTACAATTCCTTCAAACTGTTCATGTAACGTTTCCCTATATAGGCAACAGTTTCACTTTTCCATTCATCAATTGATTTTGAACTGGGTTTATTTTGTAGATGTTACAATAAAACTGTTGTATTTCGTGACATATGATTCACGTGGAATATTACTTATGATAACACAGTGCAGCAGTAAAACTTAAACCAATTGAGACCGAAAGCTTATGATGGTAGAAGAAAACACCTAGCTGGATTTTGAATTATTAGTTAAGGTTTTTTATAATTCATTTTTGAAATTTTCGAAAATCATGTACTGATTCTTAAGGCTATATCTCGTGAACTATTGGAAATTTTGATGTATCTCTTTGGTAAAATTTTAGCTCTTAATCAGATCTAAAAATTTTACCTTCAGTTAAAATCAAAAACACAACAAAATCTCACTCAAAAAAAACAAAAATTAAAAAAATCGTAAAATTTTTTCATAGATTTTTATTGTTTTTTGATTTATTTCTATTTTTATTTTATTTTATTTATTTATTTATTTATTAATTTGATATTCACATACAACAAGAATAAATTCTTATAAATTAAAGTATGTGACGACATAGATTCAAGACAGAATACGTAATATTTGGATTTCTAATAATATTATTAATAGTAGTAAGAAAAATAAGAGACATGAATGAAATCAAAAAAAAAAAAAAAAAAAATTACAATTAAAATAACATAAAATAAAAAGGGTAATACATAAAATTAAAAGTACGACATAAAATATAATGAATCACAGGCAATATGTTCAACAATTTTTAATAACACAAAGAAAGACAAACACAAACATAACATAACACAAACATAAATAAATACATCAGAACTAGTAGGTTATATAACAATATGCATGTGTACAAATAAACAATAAGTTAAACAGAAGTTAAACTCATACAACATTAAGAAAAATAATTAAATAATAATTTTTTAAATACATCGGTGTTGCTTGTAAGTTGAATGGCAGCTGGGAGCGAATTCCAAAGGCGTATTGAATTAACAAAAAATTGTCGTTCCGACACTTGATAACGCCGTGTAAAAGGGGTAATTGTCATTCCTCGCTGCGATCGCCCAAATCTTAGTTTGTTATAAAGATATGATGGTTGTCTGGTATATATGATTTTATGCAGTTGCAAAAGTGTTCTTATTTGAATTAGGTTATCAAAATGTACTCCATATAATTTCTTCGATGACGCAGAGGTACTCTCAAATCGTTTAATTTTATAAACATATCTTATTATGGCATTGTAAGAAACATTAAGTTTACGTTTACTGAGGCTGTCGCAACTTGCAAATAATTCACAACCGTAAAGCAGAATAGGTATTAAATAAGTTTTAGCCAGGAGTTCACGAATGTGTAATGGAGTGTAAGATTGCGTTTTATACAGCGATCTGAGCATACCAAATGTTTTTCCAGTAACGTTTGTTACGTGATCTTTCCACGTTAGTGTATCATTAAAGATTATACCTAGATTTTTAACTTTATTAACAACGTGTATTTCCTCATTGTTAAGTAAGATTGGAAGATGATTTGAAATGTTAGTTTTTTTTCTAGATATGAAAAGGCAATTTGATTTAGATGGATTTAACGAGAGACTGTTACTTGACGCCCAGGTGAATACATTTTGTAAGTCTTGATTAATTTTCAGCACTCCTTCGTCCAAATCATTTTCTTTAGAGCCAAGATACAATTGCACATCGTCAGCGTAAATATGTATGTTGCAGTGTGATAGCGATGTAGGTAGGTCATTGATGTACGCGCTGAAGAGGAGTGGGCCAAGTATAGAACCCTGTGGAACTCCACTAGTGATTTCTAGAGGATCGGAAAGTATGTCATCAACGACTACAGATTGCAACCGCCCACTAAGATAAGATGAAATTAATCTTGTTGATGTTATTGAGAAATCAAACAAGTTCCGGAGTTTATAGCACAGTTTTTCATGGCTGACACAGTCAAATGCTTTAGAATGGTCGAGAAGAGCCAGGATGGATACTTCTTTGTTGTCAATACTACGTCGTATTTCTTCAGAAACATCAATTAGAGCTGTTATATGTTATGTTTAGCTCTAAATCCGGACTGTTTCGCTGTAAGTAGTAACTTGTTAGTTAAGTATGAGTTTATTTGCAGGTATAGAACTTTCTCCAATGCTTTCGAAAGGTATGGAAGCAGCGCAATTGGACGGTGCTCATTGTTTGTTTTGGGTATAGGAATTATTTTAGCATGCTTCCAAATTGCAGGGAAGCAGCTTTTTGTAATAATTGTATTAAAAATATGAGTAATAATGCTGATGAGATGTGGCAGAATTAGTTTTAAAAATCTTGGATTCACATTATCCATTCCAATTGCATTTGATCTTATTTCTGTACAACACTTCATGACTTCATGTGAAGTCACACACGTAAAATTAAAACAGGAAACACTCCTTTCTATGTAATCCGAATTCGTCGAATCAGTACTTGAAGATGGCGTAGTGGAAAGTGGATTTGAATTTGCATTTAATAAAAAATTTGATGGACTTTCCGAGGTTTGCAAAGCGGTTTCAGGTGCAATTGTTTGATAGTTAACAAAGGTGCTGTTGAGTTCATTTGCGTCGATATTAATCTTGTTGTGAGCCGATTTACCGATGCCAATCTCCCTGATGACATGCCATTTCTTCTTCGAGCCAACGGCTGATCTAAATTTATTTCCAAAATACATTATTTTGCGCGAAAAAATAGCATCGTTAACAGCTTTGCGTGCATTTTTAAAATCGGTTTCGAGTTGTGGGGTTTTAAATTTTTTCCATCTTGCATGGCATTGATCACGTACATTTATCAGGTTCTTTATAAATGCATTAAACCAGCAAGGATTGATTCCTCTGTCCTGAGCTTTACGTAGCGGCGTGACTGTGTGAAATAGATTATTAACATTGTTGTTAAGGAATTGAATTTGTTCGTCAGCAGAATACATTGTATATATTAAATTCCAATCAATCCTTGCAAACTCGGTTGCGAGCACATCGTAATTGATGTTTCGGAAATCATAATAGTACTTTTCTTTCAATTGTGGGCTAGTTTTAAAGTCATAGGACAAGAATATAAGGTCGTGTTTTGAAAAACAAGGGGCCGACAACTGATCATACAATAAAATATTATCTTTATCCGAGACTAAGAAAAGATCGAGCAGGGTACTATTTGTAGAAGTAAAATGTGTTGGCATTGAGGTGTTAACGCTGTATAGACCAATAGACATAAATGCGTCTGCAAGGCCAGTTTCCTTTAGCAGGTTAGAATTTAGATCACCAGCAATAACAATGTCAGAGTATTGAGCCGCAACAATTCCCACCTCATTTAGCAAGGTTTCGTAGGGGTCATACCGGTTAGGTCTATATATACATCCTAGTAGCATTTTCCTATCATTGTTCCCAATCTCTGCAAAAATATATTGACTTCTGATGGTTTTGTCCGATTTACAGATCACCTTGCATGGAATGTTTTTTTTAATGTATATAGCTACTCCTCCACCATGAGTAATTCTGTCAGACCTGAATGTATTATAGTGCTCTAAGTTAATCAATCCATCTTCTATAGAGTTGTTGAACCAGGTCTCGGATATGCAGATGACATCGATCATAGAGTTATCAAATACAAATCTGAACTCATCAATTTTTTTAAACAAACTTTGAGCGTTTATGTGACATATGTTAAGACCCTTACGTTGTTTGCATAGAACGTGTAAAACGGTATTCAGTCTAGCCCTGGAACCCAGCTGTAGGTTATTGGTATAAGATTCCATCACTAGTGAATTGTGAGGCAACACCATAATTTCCGTAAACATAAGTTGTGGTATAAGCTTCTGATATTTTGTTCTTATTTGTGGTAGTTTTGAGTTTATGTAGTATATGAGTTCTGATGTGTTTATGTATATATGATGAATAAACCAATTTTGTTAGATTATATACCGTCAGGTGTAGGATTGTTTCCATTATCGCGAAAAAATTGGCTTCAACTGTGCCAAGCATGCAAATTGAATTAAATTCTCTTGATGTTCATAGGTGTTTGAAGTAACTCGGTTTTCATTTCATCTCTACATAATTATATTTATTGTGGCTGTACTAACTTTGATAAACAAACCAAGGTCACCAATCCAGGAGAAGTAAACTATAGTTATGGCGATGTGTATGTGTGTGTTTGTGAGCATGATTGCGCCACATGAGCACCACTAATTTCATAAAATGCTGCGGGCAATTTATTTTGTGCTTTGCCTTCTCATGAGGAAGAAAGTTGTATGCACTTGACAAACTGGTGAACAGGCGCGAAAATGGGGTGGACGACCAAGGTTTTTATGTTTCGCTTGAACATAAAATTAATTTACAGTACTCGCATAAAATTATATACAGATTTAGGTGAATACATTTTTTTAAAATAATTGCATGTGACTTATATTTTGGACAATAATCCTTTTTGGGAAATATTTCATGAATTTCAAAGAGCAATTTTAAATTTGCTTTACTACGTTGAAATCTGTATACTTTTACATGTTCATTGAACATGCCTATCAATATTTTAGTCACGTAAAATATACAAACATACACCTTCATTGCGGGATAATAAGTAATAATATTACTAGGAAAGCAAATATTTGCAAAAACAATCAAACATTTGTTTCGCCGAAAATTAAACTATATTGAGACAATAATTTCACATTTTTAGTTATATTAACATAACAATCCATAAATTTAAACATCCCACATTCATTCTCTTTGCTAAAAAGCAACAAAATTTATATTTTATTAGTTTGTAACGAAATTTATCACACATCCGGATAAGTTGTCTGTTTTTAGGTTGAATGGACTATTAAGGCAATGCAGTTTCCCACCCCTACCAAGGTTCTGCTGGCATGATTTTATGTCAAGCCATTTATGCGATAAGTGATGCTCGTTGACATTTCTTTTGACCCAAGAACGACAGATGACAAAATTAAAAACAGAGTACAAAAGCCAGGACATACATACAAAAGAATATGGAGGAAGCTATAAAAAAAGAGATTGTGATGATAACAATCAGGGACAACAAGGAAAGAAAATATCTTTGAAGTAGGTTTGTATTCATTTTTTGATAATTTGGTATGAAATAATTACACCGTGAAAACGACCTTTTCTTTTCCAGCCCTTGCCATTTTATTTGTTTCTGGTTTTTGTTAACATCGCCGAATAAATGTTATAAACTTTCGGGTTAAAATCATATACTTTCTGACACTGACCGTACAAGCTCATTAACTGTTGGTGTTTATGTTCTGTGAAATGTTTTGAAATTAAACCTGAAAGTCTTTCTTGTATCAGTATAAGAGTTCTATGTTTGTCCATGGGACGTATTCCAACCCTAAACTTAGTCTGCCACAATTGAATGCCTCCCCATTCTGCTTCCAATAGGAACAAATATAAAAAAACATGATTTTTGTCTACTCCCCAAAAATAAATAAATAATTTTTGATGAGGGTGGCGACCTGTGTATAATGGTACAACGACTGGTGCGAGAGTCTAAATGTCTCAAAATCTGTATTTAGCTTAACTCAGACAATGTGGCGTGATATAGGTGAGACAAACTTTTGGGAGGCAATAGCAAGCATGACCGCGCTACTGAAAAATTTCGTGATTGATTCCTCTGGCGAAAAGGTCCATGTTCCAGTATCTTTCATTAAAAATCCCGTTTTCGGCGAGTCTTTGGAAAGTAAGTACCTGAAGGGTGTAGTTTAGCTGTTGCTCTCTATGAATTCACAGATTAAAACTAGTTTTGTAAATGTCCTATTCTCTTCGATTGTTTCAAGAATTGGCTTTATTGAAAAATCGCCGGATGATCTTAGATCCCGAAGTTTAAATTTATAAGATTAGCTTATCTTTAGAGATATTTTTTTTAGGAAATAGGCCTTTTTATAACTTGTACTTGAAGGTGCGTGGCAAGTTCGCATTTCTTCACTTCTAAATCGCAAATTCGTTGCATGGACCAGTTTAAAAAGCTGTTATCCAAATTTGATATGACAAACTATCTTCGAAATGCCGAAGACCAAAACGTTAGAGTTTATTAAACATACTTACTACTGACTTAATTTCCCTTTGCACCCCATGAATGAGGTATGGGATAGCTTCTCGCGTTGTTGTGAATTAACACGCTTTCCATTTTTAGATTCACAACTAACGGCACCTACTTATTTATCGACGAATGCGAACGTCACTGTTTTTGAGAAGCTCTTACTAGACACGACGATTGAATCGACGCTTAATACTGCGAAGTTGCTGTCAAACAACATTCGAGGGGAGCCGACAATGAAAGATAATTTTAGTTATTTTTTTCTTTTAAGATGACTGGAGCCAGGTTTGAACCTGCGATCTCCCGCATGGTAGTCGCATGTTCTAACCACTATGCCACGGCCGGTCCATTAAACATCTCTATTGGGCGAATAAGCTTTGCTGTTGTGCCAGGTCTCGACTAATTTGGAAGTTTCCAGACATGTGATGAAATGTTGTTATAAAATTACAATTTGTCTAAGAGTCTATAGTATACAGAATATAAGTGGTACAGTGTTGGTTTTTTAACAAAGTGCCTACAAGTTGCTAAATTTAATAACAAAAGGGGTTGTGTGGCAACAATATGAGTTTTTCTTTGGATTATGAAATTTAAGAACAATTACAATGAATTGGTGTTTTTTTTTTCAATTTACAAAAATAAGACATTTATTAGATTTTTGGGCATATATATTACGTATTTTACTGCCATTTCGTGTTAAGCACCGCTATTTACAAAAAAAAACACAACCCCTCAATTAGCTACATTCACATACAACAAAGAATTCTTAAATTTAATTTTCGTTATTTACGCGACATTCAATACGCAATGGTAGTGCTGTTATGGAGCACAACCGATAACATGTTTCGACATTTTATACTTTGTCACTTACGTGTTTTTCGTTTTTGTTGTTTTTTGTCTTATTTTGTTTTATCTTGAGGAAAATTGCAGTTTTCAGCACAAGGTCTAGCATGAAAGCACATAATTTTACGCCACACACACGCGACCCCTTTGTCACCAAGTTCCATATGTAGAGCAGACTTTTTCGCACAAAATTTGTAAAATTCTCAATACAATTATATGCAATCATGTTAAAGAGACGTTGATTTTAATTGAGCTGCCGCAATACTTTTCACGACGTTAACAATTTTCTCTACTGCAGGCTGGATAGTGCATGATAGACATGAACATTTAATGTAGGTGCAGTTATTTTGGATAAGTGGACAATGTTTAAATTGATGATCTCTGAAAAATCTTGTTGGGTTCGGCATGTTGACTTGTGACCAAAGTACAGAACTTGTGTTGTAGAATAACCAAAATTGTCTCACATAAAGGAGTTTTAAGTATTTTGAATTGAATCTTTTTTATTATTACCATTGTAACCTTGGTTTAAATGTACCATTCTATTGTGATTTGTAAAGTAGTATCCCGATAACTCGACTGAATTATTGTGAATGAATTTATCTTAAAACTGAGCTTTCGGATATTCCACTAACTTACATTTTTTGTTACAACATTGTAAAAACGTCACTTACTTTTTACCACTCCAACGGTGAGCAACAACCAATAAATCTGAATTGAAACGATTCTAACAGAGTTTCATTTAACTTCTCTTTTTATTGCTACACCGCGGCATACATCTCATATTGCAACGAGATTATATGCCTTTTAATATTTGCTAATTGGTCTAAGCTACAACGGCCAACACATCTAACAACAACAACCATCATATTTGTCGCTCTTCAGCTCATCTGGTCGAGCAAAACCTACTTGTCATCATCGTCAACACCGCTTCTCATTCGTCTTTATTCATTCGCTTCTCTTTATCGTCCCCTTGCGTCTTGGCCAACATCGTCATCTACCTCAACAAACATCTGCAGTTCGTCGTACCCTTTAAAACCTCTCAAAATAGTCCACTTGTGATTCTCTACCGCTTTAGCTATTGCCGCAACCCCCGCTGTCTACAACAGCCAGTTGGAGATTTACAACCACCTCCACTACTCTTCTTCATGGTCCTTCGAGTAAGAGAGAATCAGCAAAGGGTTTGAACTTCTCACAAGAAGAAAACGAAGACATCGTACAATGAGGTATTTTAATTGTCCATCTATAATCCCGAGATTACCGGTAAGTGCGAAACATTTTTCTTAAAACACAAAGTGCTCGAAAAGTACATATTGTTGCACAAAAATTAAGAAAAGTAAGTCCAAAAAACCGCTATTTAAATCTAAAAAGAACAAAAAAATCAAAAGTTCTAGTAAAAGTAAAAATAAAAATTCAAAAAAAAAAAGGCCACCCTAAACTAATCTAAGAATTGTCACAATCGCTGAAGTAAACTCGCTAAAGTTAACGGCTCTCGCTCGATATATATATGTATAAATATATATATATATGTACATATGTACGTAAAAAACTAAAACTTCAAACAAATTTTCTATGTTCCTTCCCTTGTTCAAACTCTTTAAGAGCTAAATCTTCTAAACCGCGTCTCTTACGACAGTCAATTTAGTCTCTTCAACACAATTCACATACATAGTTTTACGTATATTCGTCTCTTCGAACAAAGGGAATCATTTAGTTCGAACACATTAGTTGAAACGATTTCATTAAACACGAACCAACTTAGCTGCGCGCACTTGTCCTCTCCCAAACTATTTTATAGTTAAGTTGTTTATGTTGACGACACACACCACACCGCAGGTTGAGTCATTTGCTTCGACACAACATTCACAACGCGTTGCGTCGGTTTCATACATTTGCTGTGGTATCAGATTGTGTTGACAACACACACCAAGCGTAAAGCAGATTGAGTTATTTGCGTTCACAACAAACACTCACAACGCGTTGCGTTGGTCTCTCACACTTAAGCTACAGCGAAGCTAGCTCTTTGAACATTTCGTTGACAACATACATCAAACCTAAAGCAGGTTGAGTCATTTGCGTCGACTGCAAACATTCACACGCGTTGCGTTGGTCTCTCACATACAACCTACAGCGAAGCTCACTCGTTGAACATTTGTTGAAAAACGTACATCAAACATAAGGCGGAATGAGTTGTCGCTAAGCATTGTGCTTGACGCGAACCTTAGCTATAGAGAACCAACCCGTTTGATCGTGTTGCGCTGGCATCAGCATCATCAACGAGAAATCATTTGAAAATAATTTTTGAAGACGACGGACGTACCGTTCAACCGCAAAGTAAATTGAAGGATATAATAAAACTAAATAGAAAATCAAGAATTTAATAAGAAAACAATACAACTGATTTGATAAGAAAAAGGCAAATACAAAGGAATACGAGAATACAAATTGGAAAGGAAATTGTCGCAGAACGCTAAATTAAAGAAGGAAAGAAAGAAAGGTATGAAAAAATTCTTGTTAAAAGAAAAAATACAAAGAAAAGCAACAAATCAAAACTACAGAAACAGCCAAAGGGAAAATCAAATGAATTGTGTAAAAAATTAACCATCAAAAAAGTGCAGTGAAAAGTGCAAGAATGTTTTGTGCATCGTAGACGGGCTGGTAGCTAAAATTTTTTCGTGCCTTTTGCGGCATTGTATACGGCTCTTACTACATTTATTATTCCTGCATTTACTGCTTTGTAGACACCTGTTGCTACATTTCGTGCCCTTTACGGCTGTTGCTACACTGTTTGCAAGCTTTATTGCATTATTGCTAATAAATAATTTCGTGCCTTTGTAGCATTGTGAACGGCTGTTGCCCATTTATTTTTTCCCGCTTTTACTACATTGTAGACACCTGTTGCTACATTTATTTTGGAATCTCTTTTACTGCATTTCCTACTTGCATATTAGGGTGGCCCCTAATTATTTGTTCTCAAAACGAAATAGAAAAGAAAACTGAAATAGAAAACTAACTGAAATAAATAAAGTTAATAATTTATTTTAAAATAAATTAAAAATTTTTTTCTAAATAAAATACAAAAACTAATAATACATAACTAACAATACTATTAATCAATAAAATTAAAACTATATTAATAAATTAATTACAATATTATTAAATAATATACAAATAACGATTACCAACGACCACATCTACTATCCTGTAAATTATAAAGCAGTTCATTTCGCAACTCAAATCCAGAATTTATTGGAAAGATTAAAAAGTAATTGCAAATTATACTGGCGGTCATAAGTCTGTTCAAATAAGCTCAGAACTTATTTGGTACAGCATTGAAAATTCACTCTGGTGATTACAAAACCGAAACATAAGCTTACACTGGAACATAATCTTACACTGAAATCTTAATCTGGAAATAAAATTAAAATTGGAAATTTTTTAAATAAGATTACACTGATTAACACATATATATGTGCTAAGAGAAAAAGTTAAGCCAATTTTCTGGACATTTTCACAAAAAATTATATGCAAGTTAAAAATTTTTTAAGTATAAATTAACTCCAGCTTTACTGAAAATTACACATAGTACACATTTTAAAACCTTTGCAATATTAATGGAATATTTTAAAAGATTTTCAATTTAAAATCAAATTCTGGCCAAATCTAACAAAAATTTCAGCAACATTTACTACATATAGTAAATTTGTTGTTTTGAATAATAAAGGTTTAATAAAGTGAAATTTTCTGCATCCCTTTATGCATAAGCGAATTGATTCGCAGTCGGTACATCGCTATATACCAATCCGAAACAAAAAAAAAAATCATTCGGTTTACAATTAACCAGAATAGACTATATCTATTCATCAACGCAACACTTTCTCAATTTCGATTAACTACATCGCAGTTAATTTCGAATTTTTGTTGAGATTTTCTCTGAAAGGTTTACAATTAACCAGAATAGATTATAACTATTCATCAACGCATCACTTTCTCAAGTTCGATTAACTACATCACAGTTAATTTCGAAGTTCTCTTGAGATTTTCTCTAAAAGGTTTACAATTAACCAGAATAGATTATAAATATTCATCAACGCATCACTTTCACAAGTTCGATTAACTACATCACAGTTAATTTCGAATTTCTCTTCAGATTTTTTCTGAAAGGTTTACAATTAACCAGAATATATTATATCTATTCAACAACGTATCACTTTCTCAATTTCGATTAACTACATCACAGTTAATTTCGAACTTCTGTTGAGATTTTCTCTTAAAGGTTTACAATTAACCTCCACAACCCAAAAATAATATCAATTAAACAATTTTCTCGCATCATCTATTGGTTGATCAAATCGATCACTAAATACATACAATTATAAATTATACCGCAAATTCTCATCTCTTATTCTCATCGTTTGGTCGAATTTATAAATTATACCGTAAATTCGGCAAATCCTCATTTTTTTCTCATCTTTTGGTCGAATTTATAAATTATACCGTAAATTCGGCAAATCCTCATCTCTTTTTCTCACCTTTTGGTTGGTTGAAATTAAAATTTCACAGTAAACTCATTGCCACTATTAAAACAAAATGGTGAATACATCCGAATCTGTACCCCCTGTCACTGACAGCCAAGCTTCTCAGTTTCGCAGTACTCAAGATCGTTTTCTCTATGAATGTGACCATCTCATTATGTTCTGCACGAACTTTGAGAAAACGGACTTAGAGGATCACACAGACTCGTTGCTGGAAGTTAAGCTTGAAGATTTAGAAAATAGGTGGCGAAAAATGCAATGTGCGTACGAAACGCTAATGCTATCACCTGAATCTTCGAACGAGAGGGATTTTAAGGAGAATGCAAGGATTAATTTTAACGTGTGTTCTGATGCTTATTATGTGGCTAGAGCCCATATTCTAGATTTACTCAGAATAAGCGGAGGACGTCCTTCACACAACAACCCTTCCAGACAAAGTCTTCCTCCCTCGTTCTTATCAAATAATAATTTTTCACAGCTTCCTCAAACCGATACCTCACACATCTCACTTAAAGTACCACCATGTGATACAGATATTTTCCAAGGAGGGTACGAAGAATGGCCGTCGTTTCGTGACATGTTCACAGCGGTCTACGTGAACCACCCAAAGCTCACACGTGCCCAGAAACTTTATCACTTAAGGAACAAAACTAAAGGTAATGCTGGGGCAATCGTCAAAAGATACACTCTCTGTGACGAGAACTTTGACCTAGCATGGAATGCCCTAAAATCACGCTACGAGAACAAACGAGTTTTGGTTGATAACCAACTTAAAGTTCTATTAAATATCCCCGTCGCATCTACTGAGAATAGTGAATCGATTCAAAAGATTCAATCTGCCGTTAGCGACTGCATTTGCACTCTCAAAACCCTTGGTGTTAGCACAGAAGGTTGGGACCCGCTTCTGATTTATTTAATCTCCACAAAATTGCCCGATGAAACACTTTCGCTATGGGAACAGTCTCTTAAATCCCATCGAGAGTTGCCCAAATGGTCCCAAATGGATGAGTTTCTCATCAATCGTTTCGAAGTGGTAGAACGCATTTCGAGCATTCGATCCACAAAAGAAAGAAACAGCCTTCCCGCTCATTCCAAATCTAACGTTCAGACTTACCACTCACAAGAAAAGCTAAACACATGCATTCTCTGTGAAACAGATCACAGCTTAAGATCATGTCCCGAATTTCGCAAATTCTCCACCCAAGAGAGAATTGATTTTGTTTACAAAAACAAATTTTGTAACAATTGCCTAGGATCATCCCACTCAAAGGCAAATTGTAAAAGCAAAAATACATGTTTCACGTGTAAAAAGCAGCACCACACATTACTGCACATACAAAATGCAGACTCAGGAAAAAATACAAATATACATATTGAAAAGAGTTCTTCTCAATCCGAAACAAAGCCTTATAACCAAAACGGCGCAGTACCCAAAGTTCGCGATAACGAAGCTTCCACTTCTAAGCAAGCTCAAACTTCCCAAATTCAAGCCAACTTCTCTTCAAACAATGACACAATTTTGCTTCGCACAGCATTGGTGCAAATTGAAGTAAGAGGAGAATTATTTACAATTAGAGCTCTAATCGACCCCGGCTCACAGAGAACTTTCCTTTCTGAGGAAATAAGAAACCGTTTACAAATTCCCTCAAAGAAAGCACAATTTGATGTAATTGGCATTGGCGGGAAAACACAAACGGCAAATAAAGAGTGTGAATTAGTGGTCCACTCTAGAAAATCCCATTCTCAATTTACGATAAACGCAATTGTACTCCCGAAAGTTACTAATCGTCTTCCCTCAATCTCTTTTAAAAAGCCGCAATCTGAAGAACTTTCTCAACTTGATTTAGCCGACCCAAGTTTCAATAAGGCTGCACAGATTGATCTTATTCTCGGTAATGATTCAGAACGATTCATTAATCTAGAGGGAATCAAGAAAAACATCTGTGGCGACACTTCAGCCTATAACACCATTTTCGGATGGGTATTAAGTGGCCCTATGAGAGCTGAGACGATTCAGTCTTTCAGCACAAACGTGGTTCAATCCCAAGATTCCTTATTAACTGACGCCCTTAAACAATTCTGGGAACGAGAGGAAGTTCCAGTATTAAAACAACCATCGGCAGACTTAGGAACTCGAGGTAGTAGGCCATTGGACCTCAAAAACAACGCCACTTGGTGGAAAGGCCCTCATTGGCTTACTAATCCCCCTCTAACATGGCCCGTTCCCAATCCATTATCTCCTCCAAAACCAATTACGGAAATTCAAACGCTTCTTGTTACTTTAGAACAAGAGGACATTTTACAAAGATTTTCATCTTATCCCAAAGCGCTCAGAGTTCTTGCCTATGTTTTTAGATTTTTTCACAATTGCCGTAATGGCTCCGATAGGCAGAACTTCGTAGACACAAATCTAACCCAAAGTGAGATGAAATTCGTAAAAGCCCGACTTATGGTTCTGACACAGCAACAACATTTTTCAGCAGAATATGAGTCACTTTCAATCTCACAAATAGTTCAAGATAAAAGCTCATTAATACCACTAAATCCATTTCTGGATACCAATAAGATTATGCGGGTTAATGGCCGCTTGTCCAATTCTTCCCTCCCGTATAATGAACGGTACCCAATTATCTTACCTGGCAATTCTCGACTTTGTCAACTTTATCTGTCGCACTTACACATACTTCTAGGCCATGCAGAATGCATGCTTATGTGTAGAATGGTGCAAACAGAGTTTCACATAACTCGTCTAAAACCACGCGTCAAAAGTATTATACGAAAATGCAAAACTTGTGTCATATTCAAACACAAGCCATGTTCTCAAATCATGGCACCCTTACCGCAAGAAAGATGTACTTTAACCCCTCCGTTTCACACAACCGGCATTGATTTTGCCGGACCCTTTGAGCTTAAAAGCTCTTCAATACGAAATGCTCCTATGATAAAAGGATACGTTAGCGTGTTTGTCTGCTTCTCTACAAAGGCAATCCACCTCGAAGCCTGCTCCGATTTATCCTCAACTGCATTTGAGGCCGCATTTTCTCGTTTCGTCGGGAGGCGGGGGCTCCCCCATAGGGTAGTTTCCGACAATGGGCGAAACTTCGTGGGAGCTAGCCGATCACTGCTGAGAGAATTTACCCGATTTCTAAAATCTGCATCCACTGACATAGCTTAAAAGTACTCTGTTCAAGGATTTGAATGGAGTTTTATACCCCCTCACGCACCTCATATGGGCGGCCTTTGGGAAGCCGCCGTAAAAAGTTTTAAACACCACTTCAAGAGAATAGCAGGCGCCCATAAATTTACTTTCGAACAATTCTCCACCCTTCTAGCTCGAATAGAAGGGGTATTAAACTCTCGTCCGATATCTGCGTTATCAGAAGATCCTTCCGATTTAACAGCGCTCACTCCAGGCCATTTCATTAAAGGGTCACCCATTATGTCACTACCAGAGCCACCATCTGAAAATGTCTCCCTTATTAACAAATGGTTAAAACTAAAAGCTCTGCATCACCAGTTTGCCATTAGATGGAAAGAGGATTATTTAAAGTCCCTCCACAAACGTTATAAGTGGCAACGAACTACCACTAATCTACAAGTTGGCGATTTAGTGGCGGTAATAGATGATTTGTTACCACCAAGCGAGTGGAGACTTGGTCGAATTGAAAAAACATACATCGGCTCTGATAAAAATGTTCGCGTAGCTCAAATTAAAGTTGCCACTGGTGTTATAACTCGCCCAATTTCTAAATTATGCTACCTGCCCCTTTTAAATTCCGACGATACATCTCGTATTTAATATCACTTTCAGGATCAATACATTCTTGAATCTATGTCACCAATTTTCATCTAATACTAACAACATTTGTTTTTCTTTCCATATACATTGCTGCTTCTTTTCAGACACAACTCAATCCAGCGACGGCAAGAGAAAGAACGATCGGAAATATACCGATGTGCCCTCTGCAAGAATATACATTCACTGCGTTTTTGCAAAAAGTTTCTGCGAATGACATCGAAGGAAAGGAAGTCCGTGGTTCACAACAACCAGTATTGCTCAAACTGCCTGGCTAAAAGTCACATTTTTCGAAGATGTCCATCCGCCGATACCTGCCGCAAGTGTGGCAATTACCAACATACATTATTACACCCACAACACCCACGCGTTAAGGCACCGACTAGGCAAGATGCACCAACTTCGCCTGTACAATCACCTCCAACAAAGAAGAAAAGGGTTAACCGCAAGGCTTTCCACAACCAACCAACCGTGCAACCAACTTCTACACAAATGATACCGAACCAACATCTTCTATCGGAGGCAATACGTTCCCTTGCTGCTGTTCTATGCGCTACACCTAATCTTGCACAAGTGCAAGTCCGGCGGCATGTCTAATCTACCGTTTAGACTTAATTTTTAAGTATTTTGAATTGAATCTTTTTTATTATTACTATTGTAACCTTGGTTTAAATGTACCATTCTATTGTGATTTGTAAAGTAGTATCCCGATAACTCGACTGAATTATTGTGAATGAATTTATCTTAAAACTGAGCTTTCGGATATTCCACTAACTTTACATTTTTTGTTACAACATTGTAAAAACGTCACTTACTTTTTACCACTCCAACGGTGAGCAACAACCAATAAATCTGAATTGAAACGATTCTAACAGAGTTTTCATTTAACTTCTCTTTTTATTGCTACACCGCGGCATACATCTCATATTGTAACGAGATTATATGCCCTTTTAATATTTGCTAATTGGTCTAAGCTACAACGGCCAACACATCTAACAACAACAACCACTCATATTTGTCGCTCTTCAGCTCATCTGGTCGAGCAAAAACCTACTTGTCATCATCGTCAACACCGCTTCTCATTCGTCTTTATTCATTCGCTTCTCTTTATCGTCCCCTTGCGTCTTGGCCAACATCGTCATCTACCTCAACAAACATCTGCCAGTTCGTCGTACCCTTTAAAACCTCTCAAAATAGTCCACTTGTGATTCTCTACCGCTTTAGCTATTGCACGCAACCCCCCGCTGTCTACAACAGCCAGTTGGAGATTTACAACCTCCAGCACTATTCTTCTTCAGAAATAAAACCGAGTTACTCCCCCACACCTTTTAGTTCATTTCTTAGGACTGTTTGTGACAATTTTCATTCAATTGGCTTGATGGTACCCCCTTCATTAAAAGACGAGTAAATTATTCTCAAACAATCGCCTCACTACCTCTACTCACAAATTGATCCCGTTTATTTATTTTTTTAATTTTTGCGTAAAAACTTCATGTGTATAAGAACACAATATGATTCATAACACACCGCACATATAGATTTTAAGCACTTGACCCTAATTGCAACCACTATATCGACGCCATTAATGCAGCGAACAGTATTTTTGTCCTGAATTCAACTAACGGTGTATTATAGAAAATAAATATTGTAGTGTTTTTTTATTATTCAAATGCCACTAAAGAATAATAGGCGACAATTTATGACTTTGCGGTTACCATAAATTTGGTGTTTATGTATTCGTCCGCAAATCTGTACAAATAAACAAACGTGAAGTGGAAAGTAATAATGTTGGTCGTTAAAATGCCATATTAGAATTAAGGTAGTTGCACTTTAGTGGATATTTGAAGGAATAGTTAAGAATCTGCAGGAAATTCCAGTAGAAGGAAATATCTATCATCAGCTCAAAAGGAAAACAGAGTATCTATTTACATTTCTATTATAGATATAATAATTTTTTTTTTGGCACTCAGATTTTATGATAAAATAGTGACAAAATGCGAAATAGTGAATCATTCTGTCATGAGGGATTTTTTTAATTTGAGTTTTCTGAACATTAATCACTTAGTAATAACCAAAATCTCTCATTAGAGGTTCCGAAGAATGTAGCAAATGTGAGAAGGTGTTATGTTGTGCAACTTATTGGCATGGTACCACCTATACCTCTTAGAGAGTAGGTAGCAGAAGTTACAAAAGCTTATAACGCACACGTTAAAATTACCATGATTTTAAGCTTTTAGAGATTGACGGATGTCCCCGATAAATACAAGGCCAACAACACCACCATACAGGAAATGCTATCGACGGGACTATGAGGCACACAACGAAAGAACTGTAACAACTTTTACATCTGCCATGCAGAAAGACTCGTATTTTGAGGTTGATTCATAGTCGGTAAGATACTTTGGCAAGAGACATCTGATCTCGCCTCTATCCGCATCAAGAAGAAATAGTTTTACGTCACGCTGATTCAAAAAATCAATCAATCTGTAATAAAAGTCACATGCTGCTTGCGTATCCAGATTATATAGATATCATGGACCAAGGACTGCGGGATCTTACTTAAAAATTATATTAACTATTGACTTTTTGATGTCAAATTCCATGTGATGGATTGCTATTATATTATCTTTAGTATTGTATCTTACTGGCAAAGGTCTCTTATATTTGACTTATTAGTCATATTATGTTAATCAAAACAATTTTATATTACTTAGTCAAATAAACAAATACAGTCTTATAAATTTCAACGCATTTAGTACGTATTTCCAGCGACTTTCTGTCATTTACAAATTCGTTACTAGAAAAATGTCTATCTTTCGACAATACGATATTGACACCACTTTCCTCTAATGTCCTGACCTACATTAACAACAATATTATTGTCCTTTTCGTATAATGTTTGGTTTTGCTTACATGCTATAAAGAGAATAAACTCTGCTGCTCACATTCCCTTAAGAGAACAAAGAGAACTAATCACTTAACCCTCAAACGTACAACAAAGATTTTGTTCTTTATATGTAAGTACGTTTATACCGTTGAGGACTTTGAAAGATAGTTTTAAATTTTAATACATTTTTCAAGTAATAATAGTGAGTAAAACAATATTACATACAAAACTTTTTTTTCGATAAAAAAAAGTCTTAGAAAATAGCTTCAAAATATGTTAGAACACCGCAGTTTAGAAACGGTTTTCAGTATAGAAGTAGGCTATGCATCACCTTGCACAACATTTTATAGTATTAATTTTTTGGATTTTTTTAAATTTTTAAATTTTTTTGGATTTCATGATTTATGTGTTAGTTGTTGGTTATTTCACAATATGAACTGTAAATTAATACGTATGAGTTATTGGAGAAAAAATAATAAAATGTTACTCATACGTTCAGCTTTACTTTTGTGGTTTAATATTATGGTTGAAAGTACGATTACTCACTCCGTCTTTATAATTGATACGAGAAATTGTGTAAAGTCTACAAAGAGATGCGTTTAAACCCCTGGCATCTTAAGACAAAACGATTGTGTCATATGACATAATGTATGTGGGATATAATACCTAGGTAAAAAAACGCCATTATTAATTATATCTTAATTCCACTGATGTCTGCCTTGCAGCATAACCAGTTTGACAGGAAATTATTTACAAATATTATTGCACGGATATGTTCTAAAATTTTAAAAAAATTTTATTACTTTATATTATTTGAAATAGAAAATTATCGCTATACCAATGACGTTAAATGTATTGTGACTTTATTATTGTTTCTGATATTTCAAATATCCTGTATGAAAAATATTTAATGCCTACTTCAGTAAATATAATTGCTGCATAATACAATTGTGCCCATATATCTATTCATTGGACCACAAACCATAATAGGATTGCAGAAATGTGACCCGTAAATTAAGCTGTACACACCCACCTCACCTTTGAGAATACTTTTCAATGAATCGTTTTGGTATCGTTATCATTTTTTCTTTTTTACTATTTAATTAATTTCTGTCCTGATTTTGTTGAGTTAGATTTATATTGTCTCAAGTCACTATCTTTTATTTTCACGTTTTGTTTTTTTTTTTCTATTCGTATATTTCATGTTAACGTCTTAGTTGCCTTTGCCATGAAAAATTACCAAAATGAAAAAGGTGTTTCGAATCCATGAGAATCCTAATAAAGACATCAGTATCAGACACAGAAATACAACATACCGAAAAAGAAAACGAAATGTTTAACATTTCTCTTTGAATTTTTTGGAACTCCTTGTGTGCAATAACTGCGCAGTGGCAATATAATGTTGCGTGTGAAATTTAATTTCTATCGCAATAAAAATATCACGAAAAAGACAAATCGCTAGGCAAAAAAATATATTAATGATAGTTTAGAGAAGACAGCGTTGTAAAAAATTTTTAACTAAATTTTTTTAACAAATGTTATATTAAATGTTATATCTCTTAGATGACCCTACTACAGCCATCCACATTTCTTTGATCGATGGCCTTCTTGATGTTGTCGACTGCAAATTCTGAGATATCGAGTCAATATGCATGTCTAGTTCAAGCTTTCCAAAAAGATGCAATTCGGATTCGTCATTAAAGTGGAGGTCCAGACGTGTGAGCATAAAAACAAAAACTGCGAGAAACTCTTCCATACACCATAGTGGGGTGTTAAGGAAAAACAATTTTAAGTAAATATGTTTTCTTTAACTGTTTTTAATGTGAAGCAACAACATTAATTCATCTTTCATTTACCGCACGTAGAAAAAAATTCAATCGCTTCGGTCTATTGCGTTTTAGGTTGCCTTGGTAAAATGGTTGTATGGAGTTATTATTCCACTCGCCAAATTGTTTTGTCCAATTTAAGGTAACTAGTCTGAAATCGTTAGCGGAGTTGTTGCTGTGAGACTGCTGCAGTAAGAGCATCACCCCTTCTTTTTTTGGGATTTAAATTTTCCAAAATTAATTTGAATTTAATGGCCAACGCATTGATCATATATTTCCCTTAAGCGTTCGTAGTTTGCATATCTAGTATTATTAACTTTGTCATCCATCGGTGCGCCTATGCAAATCAGAGTGATGTAATCACGAGACTATATTTCGAAGTATATTGTCAACACTATGGATCTAAGTCCAAACACGTGTCTTCCTTCATGGCAGATGTAAAAGACGTCACAGTTTTTCGTCGTGTATATTCCTGTTTCGCTTATTGCTTTTTCACTTTGGCGCTGATATTATACTTGTATTTGTCAAGGACAACAGCCAATTGCATAAAGGCTGCCATCGGTATAGAGATTTCGAACATAATATGTCCATTTTCTTAATTCTGGTTATTACCAAGAAAATAAACGATCACAAGCCTCAAATTATAAAAGCTCCTAAATTAATTCTTTACCATCCCTTTACTATCATTTTACAGTGCCGTGGCTACTTGTAGCTTTTAAATCTCTAACCACATTTTTGTTGAAATCAACAAGATGCAATATAAAAAGGAGCGATTTGAGAACGGACCGTAGCATGATGGTTAAAACCCGCGACTACCATGCGGGAGATCCAATGTTCAACTCCTAGCTCATCTAAATAAAATAAATTTTTTCTTTCATTGCTCGGCCCTCTCGATGTTGTCCTCAGTAACTTCGCAGTATAAGTCTCGAGTCAATCGGCACGTCTAGTAAAAGCTTCACAAACAGTGACGTTCGCATTCGTCGATAAACATGATGATAGTGGAGAAGGCATAACAACAGCGTGCTTATGAGATAGTTTTGTCAACTATCGAAATAGCAATCCAACCTAACAGCTGCCGCATAATCCAATTCAACACAACACTTGTAAAACAAACTCTATTAGCAATAACAGAGTAGATCTTAAACCGAACGATATAAAACAAATTCAAAAAATATTCTCTGTATTTGTTGTAAATCAAAGCAGTCTGCAGTTATGACAATAATTTTTTTCAAATTAAATAACACAGTGCAACACACTTTTTCGAGGGTGCACCAAACCAATATCAAACGATAGCATTTGACCTTAGTAACGAATCCCTAAACTCCATTTTGCTCTACTACGTCACAGATTTTTTTTACAGTGGTTTTAAAGTTTGATATTTTTGGTCAAAAGTCGAATCAAAGAATATGAAAAATAATCTGTAAAAATACGTTTGGGGTATTTCATGTCTTCGGAGACCTATATTAAAACAAACAGGGGAATATTTTCTCGGAACATTTTACCCCTCTAGCTCCCTCCCGAATGGAACATTTTTAGCCCAATTTTGAAAAACTGTTTTAAAGTCAACTTTGGACGGATGTCAAGGATTAGAATCTTCGATAGAAATATTCTCCGGAAAATTTCACTAAGAGTCACTGAAGACAAATAACCCCTACGAGTCAAAGGTTCCGTAATAAAATCAAAATGAAATGTTAAAAAGTCTATTTTGAGCAGACAGTGCAACGCACTTTTTTCGGGAGTGAACTAAACCAATATCAAACGATAGCATTTGACCTGAGTAATAAAACCCTAAACTCCATTTTGCTTCACCACGTCACAATTTTTTGTATACAGTGGGTTAAAGTTGGATTTTTTTAGACAAAGGTCTAATAGTCTATTTTTGAGCAAACAGTGCAACGCACTTTTTTTTTGGGAGTGAACTAAAGCAATATCAAACGATAGCATTTGACCTCAGTAATAAAACCCTAAACTCCATTCTGATCCACTACGTCACAATTTTTGTATACAGTGGGTTAAAGTTGGATTTTTTTAGACAAAAGTCAAATAAAAGAACATGAAAGATTATATTTAAAAATAGGTTTGGGATAGTTCATGTCTTCGGAGACCTACATTAAAATTTTCCGGGGAATATTTCCTCAAAACATTTTAACCCTCTATCTGCCACCCATTTTGAACTTTTTTGAGAAATTTGAATTTTAAGCTGTTTTTCAAAATTCATCCTAAGGGTAGGAGCTGGAGGGTTCAAATGTTCTGATGAAATTATTCCTCTGAAAATATTAATGTATGTCTCCGCAGACATGATCTATCCCAAACCTATTTTTAAATATGATCTTACATGTTCTTTTATTTGACTTTTGTCTAAAAAAATCCAACTTTAACCCACTGTATACAAAAATTGTGACGTAGTGGATCAGAATGGAGTTTAGGGTTTTATTACTGAGGTAAAATGCTACCGTTTTGATATTGCTTTAGTTCACTCCCAAAAAAAGTGCGTTGCACTGTGTTTGCTCAAAAATAGACTTTTTAACATTTCATTAACATTTTAATTTTGATATTATTTTGGAACCTTTGACTCGTAGAGGTTATTTGTGTTTCGGTGACTCTTAGTGAAATTTTCCGGAGAATACTTCTATCGAAGATTCTAATCCTTCACCTCCGTCCAAAGTTGACTTTTAAACAGTTTTTAAAAATTGGGCCAAAAATGTCCCATTCGGGATGGAGCTAGAGGGTTAAAATGTTCCGAGAAAATATTCCCCTGATTGTTTTAATATAGGTCTCCGAAGACATGAAATACCCCAAATGTACTTTTACAGATGATTTTTCATATCCATTGATTGAACTTTTGACCAAAAAAAATCAAACTTCAAACCACTGTAAAAAAAATCTGTGACGTAGTAGAGCAAAATGGAGTTTGGGGTTTTGTTACTGAGGTCAAATGCTATCGTTTGATATTGGATTGGTTCACCCCCGAGACAATGACCATCAAATTGTGTCATAGTGTAATTTCTCAGTCAATTTAAATGTCGAAAAAAGTCAAATAACTATTATATAAAACATTTCCAAATTTGAAAACGAAATGTGTATTATAATCGGAATGCCTTCAATTTTGAAACCATTACCTACACCACAAGTGGTAAAGCAACGGGAATTGTTTCTTAATCATAAAGCCAAGAACAGAATATGGATGATAACGAAAACGAAAACTTATGTTTGCTTATGAAATTCCAAAGCACAGCAGGTGTAATAACAAAGGAAATACAACGAATACGACACCACCTACCACTTACGGGGGGATGTACAACATTGGTATTTATTTATTCAACGAATTCAACGAATCCGGTGTGTTTCATCTTATAACATGCATTTATCGTTCTGTGAGTGTGATTTTGACTTGACAACGAAACTATGGTAATATATCATAATAAGATCCTCCGTACAACAAAAGTAGTACAACGTTTCATTGTGCAGAGTCTTTTTGTGTGAGTTTTCCCCGTCTCTTATTCACGCAGCAAATTGGCTTAAAGTATTTGAAATTATTTCGCCGGTACTGGAGATGTTAGGTATTTCATATTTCTGCACGTTTTTATACAATTTCTTGGCGTGTAATAAGTGTCAGCATTAATTGTTACGTGTTAGCAGCTTATAAAGCAAATGCCATGGCACACAAAAAAAAATTTACGAATGTTGTAACAGGAATTTCTATTCGTTGGAGCTTTGCGTTTATCTGCTCCAAGGTGACATTATTTGTAATATGTATTAAAAACATTAAGTTAAGTGTAAAAGTTACAAGAAATATGCGCTCGATGTACTCGAGGATGATTTAGAAAGTATTTGAGAGCAGATTTAAACTCATGTGCTGGGAATATTAGACAGAAGTTTAATGGAATATATGTAAACTAGGAAACTGGTTATTTTCAGCATCTTAAAGATGTATGATTTACTATCTTTTTTTGCTTATATTAAAGCCACTCTACGAATTTATTTCGTGTGTTTTTCTATTATTCGACTACCATATGAAGTGCTAAGAAGAAACTGAGTTGGTTGTTATTAAAAGTGATTTCATATTATTATTTAACACAATTGATATATATTTTTAATTTTATTATTTCCCACATCTACATTTTTAACTCATCACAGTAAGTATCATTGGTCCATTGTTTGCAAAATCAAACTGTGAAATTATTTTTATATTATTTTGCATAAGCATTTGGATTCCCCCCCTCTTGTTCTATATATGATATATACAAATATGATTTATAGCCGGGATGAAGAGAGAACATAATATACATTGTTTGATTATGTTTGAAAATAAAATATTTTTCTTTGGATAACTTGCACGTATATCTTGTGTATATTAGAGATGTTAGGATGTACATATATCACCGAGTTGTTTAGACAAACACATAAATCATATGGAGAATTGATAACACAAACACTGCCACTCACGCACTGACACGTTTTTAATAAACCCATTGTAATAATTTATTGTGAAAATTTTCCAAAGTTTTCAAGTTCATCCCGTAGTATTCTCATATACTTAAAGTAGCGAAAAAAGAATATAATCATTTAAAAGCAATGTACAGCTCTGGCAATTGCTGACAAAAATCAATTTTACGTAAGATGACTAAGGAAACAATATTTTCAAATTTTATAGATCACATATTTAATTCGTACGCAAATACGAATACCAATATATGTGCTAAGAACGCTCTTAACCAAGATCGAAGGAAGCTAGTCATCGCGAAGCTACATATCACCGAGGTGGCCAATGCCTACTCCAAACATTTCTCTCAATTAGTGCAAACAAACGCCCCTCATTCTGGTTCATACTGGAAACATGTCGGCAAAGATTTTTAATGCCGACGGAGATGAGCTGACAACTTACATTTCCGATTATTAGAATCAGAGTGTTCTATGTCCTGTGCTGAAGAAAGGCGCTCCAAGTGTGTGTTCCGATCAGCCTTTTACCCATCGCATACAAGGTCCTGTCTAGTGTGTTATATGAAAGAGTGAAGTCCATCCAAGCAAAAATGAATGGAACTGGAACTATATGTTTATCGATTACAAAGCTGTCGACAGTCCAATACATCAGAAATTATTGGTCCCAGCGAAACTGATAAAAGTCAAATGATACTAGCGTATGCTGATGATATATGTAGATACCATTGGCCAAGTACGACGGGATGTTACAACGACGTAATCAAGCATTGAGAAAACAGTCGACAGACTGCATGACTTGCATGAATAAGCGCGTACAAGTTACTGAAAATGGAAAAACAAGAGGCGAGTATTGTTTGTAAACCACAGCTTCTATGCGCAAAGCAAGCGATTTAATAAAAAATCTCTTACTCAACGAACAAAGAACCACTTCTACCAGACACTTATCCTACCATTGTTGCTCTACAGCGCAGAATACTGGGTAATGACACAAAACGGATCGATCTATTCTGTAACTCTTAGAAAGAGAAAGTTACTCTGCAAACAATTTAGACTCATTACACTGTGCAACAGCCAATCTGCGGGGTGAGAAATTTTAAGTCATGGTAAAGGTACTAAGTTAGTATAGTAAGACGATTTCTCAATGTAGAAGATAGTAATTTATTAATATTAATTCTTTAACAAAAAATAGATGTCGGCAGTTTTTGTATTATAGATATTTTATTCCCATCTTAATGAAATAAACAGGTATTATCTTTTCTGCGAAAAATATGTACAAAAAGTGAAAAAAAAACAGTACAGAAATTGCAGTCAGTTGAACTGACTGATAAATACAATCACCCAATATAAGATATTGTTTAAGTCTTGAGTTATTGAAATTAACCGATTTGTAATTAAAAACAGTTAGAAAGTTTCAGTCGGGCAACCCAACTTACAATTTACCCTTACCCTCAGTAAAACAAATAATTTTCTATTATATTGATATTATTACTCAATTTCTAAAGTGGGCGGAGTGGTACATTTGTATGGGAGGTACGAGAAGGGATGTGGTTAGGCTTCCAGATTTATTCTTCAAAACTTTATCTGCTTAAACTTTACCAAATGCAGAATTTGGGAACGATCGCGTTAGGTCTTTTAATAATATTAATCGATTTGTAAAAGTGGGCAGGTACTCAGATGTGTAAGTGGAGGTACCAGATGGGGCGTGAATAGACTTCCAATTTTTTTCTCCAAAACTTTTATGCTGTTATAGCTTTACTAATTACAAAATTTGGGCACGATTGCCTTGGGTGTACTGATATTATTAGTACATCCCTAAAGTGGGCGTAAAGGTACATTTGTATGGGAGGTACCATAAGGGGCGTCGCTAGACTTCCAATTTTTTTCTCCAAAACTTTGTCCTGTTATAACATAAAAAATACAGAATTTGGGCACGATCGTGTCGAGTGTATTGATATTATTACCCTATTTCTAAAGTGGGCGAGTGGTACATTTGTATGGGAGGTACCAGAAGGGGCGTGTCTAGACTTCCAGATTTTTTCTCTCCAAAACTTTATCCTGCTTAAACTTTACCAAATGCAGAATTTGGGCACGATCGCGTTAGGTCTTTTTAATAATATTAATCGATTTCTAAAGTGGGCGGTACCAGATGTGTATGGGAGGTACAGATGGGGCGTGAATAGACTTCCAATTTTTTTCTCCAAAACTTCATCCTGTTATAGCTTTACTAAAAATAGAATTTGGGTACGATCACGTTTAATTTATTGATATTATTTCTCCATCTCTATAGTGGGCGGAAAGGTAGATTTGTATGGAAGGTACTAGAAGGGGCGTGGCTAGGCTTTCAAAATTTTTTCCAAAACTTTATCCTGTTATAGCTTTACTAAATACAGAATTTGGGGACGATCCCGTAGGGTGTATTGATATTATTACTCGATTTCTAAAGTGGGCGGAATGATGTATTTGTATGGGAGGTACCAGAAGGGGCGGGGCCATGTAGCCCATTTGCAATACCGTAAGTAGTTTTGAGAAAATAATAACTCGTGCAAAATTTCAAAACATTTGGTCGCGTCTTTCGAAAGTTATCGAGCGAACCAGCCGGACAGCCACCGGACAGACAGACAGACGGACATGGCTCAAACGACTTAAAAAGTCATGAATCGAATTTGGTTCAAAGAAACCTTGGGTCTAAAGTCACTCCTTCTATGTGTTACACTTTTGGCTCGTATCAAATGATATATACCTTCATCCCTAAGGGTGATGGTATAAATAATAGAAAAAAGCCTGAAAACCCCAAAATATGAATTTGTACAAATTAAACATGAACAAACCCAAAACATGTCGGTAAGACAGTAATATGCATATGCAAGTATGCAGTGCATACATGGCCCTGCTGATGACATTGAACGACGACCCTGACCCAAATACTGCACTCTACATATGCAGCATGTTTGCATAATATGTGCAACGTATGAGTAACGTTTTTATACCATCACCCTTAGGGATGAAGGTATATATCATTTGATGGCACGATAACTTTCGAAAGACTCAACCAAATGTTTTGAAATTTTGCACGAGTTATTATTTTATCAAAACTACTTACGGTATTGGAAATGGGCTATATGGCCCCGCCCCTTCTGGTACCTCCCATACAAATACATCATTCCGCCCACTTTAGAAATCGAGTAATAATATCAATACACCCTACGGGATCGTCCCCAAATTCTGTATTTAGTAAAGCTATAACAGGATAAAGTTTTGGAAAAAATTTTGAAAGCCTAGCCACGCCCCTTCTGGTTCCTCCCATACAAATCTACCTTTCCGCCCACTATAGAGATGCAGAAATAATATCAATAAATTAAACGTGATCGTACCCAAGTTCTATTTTTAGTAAAGCTATAACAGGATAAAGTTTTGGAGAAAAAAATTGGAAGTCTATTCACGCCCCATCTGGTACCTCCCATACACATCTGGTACCGCCCACTTTAGATATCGATAAATATTATTAAAAGACCTAACGCGATCGTGCCCAAACTCTGCATTTGGTAAAGTTTAAGCAGGATTAAGTTTTGGAGAAAAAATCTGGAAGTCTAGACACGCCCCTTCTGGTACCTCCCATCGAATGTAACACTCCGCCCACTTTAGAAATAAGGTAATAATATCAATACACTCGACACGATCGTGCCCAAATTCCGTATTTTGTTATGTTATAACAGGACAAAGTTTTGGAGAAAAAATTGGAAGTCTAGCGACGCCCCTTATGGTACCTCCCATACAAATGTACCTTTCCGCCCACTTTAGGGATGTACTAATAATATCAGTACACCCAAGGCAATCGTGCCCAAATTTTGTAATTAGTAAAGCTTTAACAGGATAAAGTAACGGAGAATAAATCTGGAAGCCTAACCACACCCCTTCTCGTACCTCCCATACAAATGTACCACTCCGCCCACTTTAGAAATCTAGGTATAATATCAATATAATAGAAAATTATTTGTTTTACTGAGCGTAAGGGTAAATGTAAGTTGGGTTGACCGACTGAAACTTTCTAACTGGTTTTAATTACAAATCGGTTAATTTCAATAACTCAAGACTTAAACAATATCTTATATTTTGTGATGGTATTTATCAGTCAGTTCAACTGACTGAAATTTCTGTACTAGTTTTTAGTCGCATTTTATACTAATCATGCGTACATCGTTCCAATATTGTGGATTTATTGTTTAATAACATAGTACAACAGCCAACATATGGGGTGAGAAATTCAAAGGCGTTTTACTTTACAGGCATAGAACCTTCACCCAGACTTGGAATTTGTCACCCCCAAGACAATGGCCATGAAAATGTGCCACAGTGTCATTGTTAACAGGAATTACCGTCGTCGTATGAACCTTGTATAAGACGTATTATGACAGCGACGTTGTCAATCTCATTCTAATATTTTGAATACGTTGACTGGGACATGTTGTACGAATGGATGCAAGTGCGGAAGCTCGAAAATTTTAACTCGAAGAGCGGCACAGAAAAGGCGACCAAAACTTCGTACGGAGCGCAAAAGACCGAAACGCTTGGAATTTTTTCCTGCGTACAGCAATTGATGGTTGATTCTGTTGTTACTGAATAATAATTAGAAGAAGTATTTATAATGACTTAAACTTTTACCCTTTAAATTAAAATGTACCTTGTGGCTGTATTGTATAACACCTAACAATTAATGCACCACCACCGACCAATCATTCTATATATTACAGTAGGTAACAATATAAATTGTGTATAAAACATAATTCGTACAACGCAAAGAAAACGCTGTATGATATAAATCAATCACTTCTTTTTGTTCGCCACTTCAGTGAACAAGGGTTTACCGACAAAGTAGCATTATTTATCATTAACTTCAATAATTACTAAATTAATTTATTTCAGTTTATCACATTGTTGTACTTGTGCAGTCTTTTCCCTTTAGTGTATTTGACCACTTTGTTATATTGCAAGTAATTAATTAATGTATGAACATTTGCCTTCCATATTGGCTGAGGAGGTGGGACCATCTATGGTGATTAAATTAACTCTATTTGATTATAACTTAAGCTATAATTGTATGCATTAGAAGTGTTCACTTTTATTTGCTCAGAATAAACAATAAAAATGCGTTAAGAAAAAATTATTAATATATGTGAAGTAAACTCATTATACTAATTAAATGCGTAGATATACTAGTATGGTAAAAAGGGGTGACTATTGCTAAAACCTGCATTAAGGAGTCTTTAGTATGGTGTCTTAGATATAGAATGAAGTGAACATTTAGTTAGATTAAATTACTTAATTATTACGTAACATAGTTATATGTAGTGCATATTAAAAAGTTTACAATAGCATTGTTGTACGAGGAGAGCTCGTTGTGCTCCGCTGCTAAAAGACTACTTATATGACACTGAATTTCCAGTAGCTGCTTATGTATTTTGTAATCCCTTCGCACCACCTGCCATTGCTGCTTAACTTAGTAACAGATTTATATGTAAACGCATTTTTGGTCACTCAGTATATCCCGTTTAAGATTATTGCTACAATTATTAATCTACTTATATTTTAACATCCTTTCAAGTCCACTATATTATGAGACTTTAATTAAGTGACATGAATTGCAGTTAATTTTTCGCTATTAATACATCATAAATATAAACTTTATTAATTATGAATTTGCATAAATTATGATATTAATATATGTGTGTATGTAATACCAATGGTGCATGTATATTCTTTGTGTCTCGGTATTTACACGCAATATACGTTCGCATATATGTTACACATATATTAAGCCGACTTAATTCCAGCGGTTTTTATTATGTTAACCAGAGATTTTTTTCCCGTCCACTTCCCTGCCGGAAGTTTATATTTCATGATTAATTGTAACAAAATATTATTAAATACATTTGCATTTGATTGTAAATCAGCAGGCTTAAGAGCAAAAAAACTTTTTTTGGTTTCGATACTTTGTATTTACAGATACTTATTAATAATAATTAAATGTATATGAACGGTGATGCATAAAAATTGCAAACTTGTTTTTTTAATGAATTCTATAAAAACAACACGAAGCAATAACACGGCATCATCACGTCCTGAAAATTAATTAATTTATAGAGTTTAGTAAAAAGATTTTACGATCTAACATAATTTTGAAATAATCCATGCTGTAAGATTGTGTCAAGGGTGTCTGTCACACTAGCTCATAATATAAAGGGTGATTCAGTTACGTATCATCGAATAATGTGCACTAAGCCTCACATTTGTGGATGGTATTAGGAATAGTGATCTCGAAAGATATAGCATAAAAAGTGCACGACACTGTTGTTTGTAAAGCAGTTTTATATTTGGAAATCTTTTCATATTGGGTATCAAGCTTTTGTTTTCAGACTCACACAACAGGACTCAGATAAAAGTAGTTCAAAAATTTCGCAATACTTATGAGTAATTTGGATACATATTTACGATGAAAGCATTTTCACTGCAAATAATCAAGCACTACTGAAAAAAAAAATAAGATGACAACTTGACCAAAGTCAATAATAACCTTAAGCAAATACGACAATTGAAATAAAAGCCTCTAAATGAATCACACTTTATTAGATTTTGTATAAAATACGACAAGTTAAACTGATTTGAGGAACCCATTGCACATGAATCTATGTTGTTATGAGATTCAAAAATTATTTAATTATGGACTGACTTAATATCACTGTATCTATTGTAAGTCCATGGAATTTACTACACATTTTTTAAATTTTGTACACAAATCGTAGCAATAATCGTTATTTGTTTACTTATTTCTATATCTTTAAGTTATATATAAATTATTAGCACATTTTGTAAATAAAACCTGCAAATTCAAATACCAATAATTTTTGTTTCTCTGCGTTCCTACCTTGACAAATGAACGGAAGCACGCAAAATCCGAATTATATTTAATTTATTACACATCTCTTATCGTTTTCTGCATATGTTCGCATGTTGTAGCAGATTGTGTGCTAGTAGATTATCTCAGATTATTAGTCACAATATATAATTCGCCGTTTGGATCATTAAATTATAAGTTGGAAACGATTGTAATGAGAACGAAAACATAACAAAAAAGATTATACAGAAGTATATTGTTTCAATGGCAGCGGAATATTTGCCAGAAATATTCATGAGATTAACTAGGTAATTAATCATATGTAATAGTGAGGGTATAAACTAATATTTAAACTAAAGTTAGATATTATTTTTTAGAATTTCTGGAATATAAGCGACAATTAGTATTCATTTCATGTTTGAAAATATTTATTATTGTAATATTCTTAATTTTGGGATTATTTTATTTATTTTTATTTAACCACTAGCTGACCCGGCAAACGTTGTTCTGCCATACAACTTCTGACTCGGCGAACTTCGTCTCGCTCCAAGTTAACGCCTTCTTATAAGCTCCAGAGTAATATTAAAACACATATAGTTAAAATTTTAATGTGACTTAATTGAATTTAATCGAAATCAGTGAAGAGCGGTCTGATAAACAATGTTTTTCGATTTGTTTTTCGGCGCTAAAATAAACTGAGAAATTCGAGGTTGATCCCACAAACTTCCAATGATTGGCCTTGCGATTTATTGATTGTCATCGCAAAAGCCAATCGAATGGGGAAATGAGAATGGCGAGAAGCGTTTGACGAAAATCTTCCGACAGAAATATTGTAGCCCCCTACCAAATCGTTTCGAATCACTTCATAAATCCTTCATCTTTCGGTCAACTGCCTAGAAAGCTCGTTGAAGCGCTATCGTGCATTCATCCCAAATGATGATTTTGCATTCTCGCAACAATTTCGCTGTCGCTGAACTTCTGGATATTGTGCCTAGTGGCTTATCAACTGTGAGAAGATTCATCGCCAACTTCAAAGCGGGGTGTGCAGTTTGACCGCCTTTCAACAAAGTGGCAGCAGATGATGCAACAGCTAACGCAATTTGCGATCGATACGCATAAAAATTATTTGAGCTAACCTTTTTATTCGTTTCTTTTCCTGATGACTTGTAAACAAACCTGTCGTTGTCTTTACCATCTTTATTGTGGTGATATTCGCCCTCTCCACGGCAGAACATCAACGGGTATTGAAGTGCATAATATGACCGATGAGTTTCCCGACGCTTGAGAACAATATCGTGTGATTCCACATTCTCACCCTGCAGTACCTGTGAAGCCGTCGATATTCGTTCATATGAACTTTAAATGCAGTTATCTCCTAACAAAAATGTTCGATCGCAAAAAGAATACAGTTGGGATCTCATCTTAAAATAGATTGGGATCTCACCTTGAAATGAGTAGCACGCCGTCGATATTCATATGGAATGGTAAAAAGGTGGTTAACATGCATGTGATCAAATCGATACCTTAATTCTAAGCCAAGGTATGTGTATATTTAAAATTTTACGGAAAACGCCTTTAAAGTTTGTGAGTACATCATTTAGATTGCACTTATATGTTAAGTTAAAATATCCTAAATCTACTAAATCATGTATTCGAAAACCGAATTGTTGGATAAAGGTGTTTTTCGAATAAACCGGAAACCGATTTTCTGAAAAATTCAAGTATTTGAACACTATAATTCTATCCAATGCAGAAAATATTGCAACTGTTCGATTTTTTCGTGTTTTATTGAAGTAAAAATTGCACAACGTTGATCTAGTTCTATTGCCGAATCACCAACGAAATAGATCTTAATGAACTTATGATCTTCTTTTGGTGGTGGTAACAAAGCTACAGCTCGATGATGTATTTGCCCTTGAATCTGAATCTGTGGAAGCAATTTCGAGCAAAACAGGAGGAAAAGTTTTTAATAATAATACTGACACAAAATCAAACTTTTTCGGAAGCACTCGAACGTTGGGCAAAACCTTGCCTCAGTTTACACTTTGCTTAAGATATTCCTAGAATATTTAATATCATTGAATATTATGTCTTCGTTTCTTTTTTTAAGCAACGAAAAGAAATAAAATGTTTTTGCGACCTATTTTAAAAAAGTGAAAAAAATATTTTTCACTGAGCTAGGGGTTTACTCAGCTCCAGTAATACTATCTGAATTGCATAACAATGTTCGTGCGTTTTTTTTCACTGTTCTACTGTGTAATGAGACGCCATTACCTTTTAACTCGGATTGTTGCCGGGTTGATCAACAACTTCGGCTCCGAATGACGGGATTTTCCGATTGTAACTTCAATGCATTGCAATGCTGGCATACGACAGACTATGAACCGATATCAACGCAGCGAAGATCTTTGTAGGCGATTGTGAAATCGTATTCAAAAGCAGCTTGATTCTAGTCTATATTTACGACTGGTCTTCTTCTAGTAACATTTTGTCGAATTTGAGGTGGTGATTGTGCAGCGCGAAACTGTGCAATATGGGCAAGTCTCCCAAAATTTTTTTTGGCCCGTTCCTTTTGCGTTTGATAATTACGGACGTTCTGACTAATTATAGCACGTCGCGTACGCCGTCCAAAGTCTGATTGTCTAATAGGAGGCTTTAGTCTAGTAAATAACTCTCCGTAAAAACAACCATCCTATTCGAAAAATCCAAATTTTTCGAGTTTTTCCGAGTTTTCCATCAAGAATTTGTCTATTTTCCATTCGGAAAGTCATGTCGGAATAATTATCTAAAATTTTTCGAAGTAACATCGTCAAATCATACGACAAAAAGCTAAATTTCGTCGAAAAAAAATTAAAAATTTTCGAATTTTTCCGGAATTTTAAAACAAAATTTTTCTATTTTTCCATTCGAAAAGTCATTCGCAATTATTTCACACAAAATTCCATACAAAAAAAAACAATTTTCGGTTATTCCAATTTCCCGGCTTTTCCGGAGGATTTTCCCTTCTCCTGGCAATTGCGAACAACTAAAAAAATATCAGCAAATTCTGTCCAGCCGTTCTCAATTGATGAATTACTATATGAATTAATTTTGTCGAACGCATTAAAATCTTTCGATTTTTTTCTGGAATTTTCCGAGTTTTCCACCAAAAATTTTTCTATTTTTCCATTCGAAAAGTCATAATTGTTCAAAATTGTTCACATTTACATCGCCCAAAATTACCAAATCATACGATAAGATGCAAAATTTTGTCGAAAAAAATATTTTTTTTTGGCATTTTCCAAAATTTTCCAACTTAAATTTTCTATTTTTCCATTCGAAAACCGACAAAAATTTAATTTCGATTTACCTCAAATCAGGCGATGAAATGCAAAATTTTGCCGAAAAATTCACATTTTTCGGTTTTTTTTTTAAATTTTCCGAGTTTTCCACCGACATTTTATATATTTTTCTATTCGGAAAGTCATTTCGGAATAATTATCCGAAATTTTTCGCAAGTTACATCGTTCAAAACTATCAAATAGTACGACAAAAAGCAAAATTTCGTCGAAAAATAGTATTAAAATTTTGCGAATTTTTCCGGAATTTTCCAACAACATTTTTTTTTTCCATTCGAAAAATCATTCATAACAATTGCATAAAAAATTCCATACAAAAAAGCAATATTCGGGTTTTCCGGCTTCTCCGAAAGATTTTTCCAAAATTTTTTTCGTAAAAACCTACTCCTGGCAATTACGAATAACTGAAGAAAAAATGAGCCAAATCGGTCCAACCGTTCTCGAGTTTTGCGCTTAGCAACACATTCAGCGACTTATTTTTATATTATAGATTTTTTGCTTTGATCAAGAAAATGACAATATTTGACTGTGTCTAAATCCGAATTTGCCGCTTTGGTTTTAAAGTATAATTTACAACATACAAGGAGAAATAATAATTACCAAAATATTATACCGAAATATCTAAAAAATAATGGTGCAAGTCATTCAAAAACATGTACAGAAATGGTGATGACTACTCTTACCTTATGTCCTTACTCTAAAATGCTTGCGGATATGGTTTAACTCTATGGAAGTTAACCTATTTTAAGTTAAATTACTTGTGTTTTATTTGTTGCCTGTTTTTGGAGCCCATACGGATGGAGATTGAACTTTTAGTCGTATGGCCAGATATCTATTGACTTTTATTAAAAATGCAGGAAAGTTTTCAGTATAACTTGTTAGTGAATTCGCACACAATTGTAAAAAGTATGGTCATTTTTTATGGGGGTATCGGATTGTTATACATATTACGGTACCAAATAAGATCCAAGAAAAAAGTTCTATAGCTATGGCATTATTGTTACATGCGTAATAAATACATTTATTGATATGTATATGTTATATCTTCTCTCATTTCCTCCCCGTCCACGCAACACTCAAAATGTTTTCTTAAATAAGTATTTGCGTGTGTGTCCCTTGCACATGGCTTACATGTCTCGCCTGCCAACGACAAAAGAAAGTTTTCTAAAGAGTACAATTTCGAATGCGGTTTCTCCTTTTGTTTGCCTAAGCCTATGAATATTTCATTTCATGCTAAGTCTTTATAAATTTTAAGAACTTTATTAATTGTTTATATGTTCAAACAAACAAAAAAATGGAATGACGTAGGACTTGAAAGGTATTTAATAAAAACAAAATTTAAGAGGTGGTTCTAAAGCACAGCAGGAGTATATCTGAAGGTGTTTTAATAAACTTAAGAGCAAAGTTCTTTTGCAGTACTTTACACAGAGGAAAGACCCCAAAGGGCTGACATAAGGTGAAGTTGTTGTGCTAAAAAGAAAACAAGGACAACTTTTCTGTTTGAAAGTTTTAAAAATTAAATAGAGCCACGTGTCAAGTGTTCGGTCGACGGTGTTATGTTTTTCCCAACAGGTGTTATTTATCAAAGCACTTGATGAAGTATTTAAATGCCTTTTTATATACATTTTTGTTGAGAAGAGAGTGATAAATATCAGTTAAATTTATATTTGTGTACATGCTTTCGTGACTTTTGAAAATGTTGCTATCACATATAGCAGTTGCAAGAGAGCATTGAAGTAGAAAATGTTAAGTAGCCGCAAGTGGTAAACATATTTAACAGATGATAAATAAGATAAGTAAGATACTTACTTATATACTATTGAACCCACTTAAATTGGCAGGAACCCATACATATATGATTTTATAAGCTTTAGAATAATAATATTCGGAGATAATATAGAAGAGAGATAACAAAGAATTTATTTTACATAATCACATTGCAGTTCCTTGCTCATTGTTTGTAACATCAGACCTTAATCTTAACAATCCTTTTATTCTAAAGTCATCATCAAAATATGTTATTGATTTAACTCCATTTAGCAAAATTTGATTTAGACATCCAACGCTTTAACTCCTGCCGTTTAGTAACTAGTATTTTTGGTAACAATGGTTTTGTATTTGAGTTTTCCATTGTGAGCAAATCGAATTGATTTTTTTTTGTATTTATGTGGGGGAAATACATATTAGTGGACTGCGTCAAAAACATCTTTAGTGAAATATTTTTCACTGGTTTGGCTTCATATTTTAGCTGAGCTCTTAAGGTTGGCTTAGTGAGAAATAATGTCTTTGCAATATTTGTATGATATCAAGCAACGGAAACAGGAAATGAATTTTACAAATAAATTGTAGCACGAAGAAAGGCAAAATATGGCCTGAGGCTAAACAACAAAAGAAAGTGAATTTGTACATGTTTTGTAAAGTATGTTATATGGTGTCAAATAGGGATGTTTGATACATTGTTTAAATAACATCAAGAATAAGATTAAGCGACAATCAAATCACACACTATAACGAACGGGTGAAAATTGTATATGTTTTATACGTAAAAATTACGTAGCAAATACATTAAAGCCAAGGTAAGCGAAATGTATTTGCTGCGAGATATGAAGCTTCGATAGTTTTTTTTACACTTAAACCGATTCCACGTAGTGGTGTGATAAAAACACAAATAAAAGTATATGCGCTTTATAATGTTGTCTATATTACGCGCGTAATTGGAAATGTTTATGTGTAATAAAGCACGTCTGAAATATCTCTGTTGGAAATATGTACTATGAAAAAAAAGAAAAACTGTGGTGAAAACAGATGAGTATCAAACAACACGTATGCTGAACTCCGAATGTAGTAAACAAACGGCTTATTTTATAGGTATATTCAAATCCAAAACGGGTAGACTATCTAAAGTTCGTCCTGGCTCATTTCATTATAATATAAACTCATCAAATGATACATCTCTATGGTTTCCGCCTTATACAAGGTCACACTGTAATTATATGCTGAAACAAATGTGTTTGTGATCATCAGCAGAGACTCACACACACACACACTTACTAATATTACATTTACATTCGAAACGTAAAACATATGCTCACGGTCACTCGGACAATTGTATGCGTGGCAGGAGTGCCCTCCTAATACTCAACGCTATAAATCTTCAACGTTAACCAATGTTTAATGGTCTTAAGTGGTCAATTTTTTTTCATAGGACACATGCTGATGCTGACGATGTTGCTAAACGGTCTTGTGCCTCTTTGTGTGTTTCACAAGGAATTAAAAGGCGGGATGATGTTAAATTCGTCTGACGGTTTTTACTTTTACGCTTAAAGTGCTGGTATTTAAATCTGCAATTAACTTTCTGAGTACATTACCTTTGTTGTCCAAATGATTGTGAAATTATTGCAACATTTAAATTTCACATGCACGGACTAATATTAGTGCGTGTATGTGACAGAATAAAAACTTGTATTGGGAGTCATCTAGAGGTATGGTAGATAGGTTTTGCATGTAACTGTTTAAAATGATGAGTTGCTATCAAATCTTGATTTGAATTGTATGACTTCAATTCTTATAGGATAAAACGAATAATACGTTATTATTTGCATCTATGGCGTATAAGTAACGTGAGTATTTATGTATATACAATTATATCGCTCATACGTACCGTGGCCGTTTTGTATGTTTGCACTTATAAACTACTAATCACAGGAGGCAAGATACGTGTGTATCACAAGTAGTTAATATATGGGCATTTTCAGTAAACTATTACATATTGTTGTAACTTTTTTTCTTAAAACCCCAGAACTTTCCCTTGCCGTATGGTCACCCAACATGCAGTGCTTTTCATACAACTTTAAAGATGCCACAGCATCGTAGTGGATAAAGAATATTAATGATAATAAAAACGAATATCTATCATAGCGGTTTAAATCGTTCAATTTCTTAAATGTCCACCCTAGGGAAAAATTAGGCAGTGCAGAGGCTCCAGTTCATAGGGGTGCATGGTCCAATCTTAGTTGTAAATCTTTGCATCTCTTCGGTTTGGACATGTAGTTTACATTGCCGACTTTTATTAAATAAATCATCAATCAAACCAAAACAAAATGTTTTATTGTTTTGATTTTTATCAACTTTGAAATTATAATTAACCCAGTCTAAGCCTTATACTATTTAAGCTATATTGTGCTGTCGTCTAATATTTTTATGAACACTCTCAGAAAATTACTTCCTTACATTACTTTTAATAGCCGTCTCTTTCTAATGCGGAACAAGCTAACAACACTACAATAGACAAACTTTTTTCGTTTCCTGTTAACACTCCATTGCCTCTCTCTCTCTGTCACCATGTAAAACACTCTTCCTTTTGCGTTACATTTTGCTGTGTAAATTATATGGCAATGTTTATTTAAATCAAGTTAAAAAAAAGCTATAACAACAACAAGCTATGAAAGCGTTAAAATGTTAAACGAAGATATTTTACGCTTGATTTAAAACATTTTTCCGTTCTCAAAAATAAAGTAGAAGAAAAGAAAAACAAATCAAAAAAATGTAAGTACAAAACTTTTACAAACTTCTAAGTATTTATAGCATTTATTAAAAAGAAAAAAAAAGAAATATGAACTTTTTCTTTAGCATGCATATTCTCTGCTGCGTTGAAAAAGTAAACGTTGTGTTAAAGGTTGTTTTATCTTTGGTTTTATTGTCCCATGTTCCTTCCTGTGTTTAAGGTCACCTGTTATAAAATTTAAAATCTCTGTGGTGGATAGAGTAAGAAAACGATGGCGTACAATTGTTTACCATAATGATAATAATTAAAAGTAGAATTTACAAAGCGTAATTGTTTTTATGTTTAACTATGTAGTGCCCATGATGATCATCTACAACTTAATAGCTAACTTATCTGTCCTTTGCATCCCATTAATGGAATACTTGATAGCTTTCGCTTTTATTTTGAGACCCAACTCAAGAGTGTAGGTCCCAGATAAACAAAGATTAAATACATCAGATCTTGTGAAAAGCTTTTAATATATATCGATTGCATCGACCACTGTGATGTTACACATTTTCGTCAAATATTAAAGTGTTGTGGATAACACAAATGTACGATTGTTATAAGTTAAATTCGCATAGTGAAAATATGTCACTGTCTAAGACTTTAGTACCAGTAACGTCCACAGCGTCACTTATGTCGCTTTCGTAATTTCTCAATAAATATCACATTAAAAAAAACAGCACTTCAAAAATAGTTTGTTACAAAATAAGACATTTAGATAATTACTGGTATGAAGATCAATAAGACAGATCAATAACGGTGTATTTTCAACGTTTTGGGAATAATATGCAATGAGCATTTTGAATAAAGTGAAGAGGTGGTTGCATTTGTTTAAGGGATAACACTAATTTGCGATAAAATTGTTCACTAAATTTCAAGTATTTTTTAGTGAACAAGAATAATTTATTACAGGAACAACTCTATGATTCTGTTTTAAAAATTTTATGCTGATCCCTTCTATCGAAATATACACAAATGCTCGTGTGCAAAAATAACATACCAAAAATTATATATCACTCTCTCCTGCCACATTGGTGTAAATGAAAACTTTTATTTCATTTCTTTGACTGGTCTTTTGGTGTTTCAACTTTTAGTTTAATCCCGCTTGGGGATAGGCGCAAGTGATGAAACATCAGCAAGATATTAAAAGTATCTTAAAAATATCAAATATTTCTTAAAACTTTTTATGTCTACTTTTGTCATTTAAGACAGGAAAAAAACAAACTGCCATCCTTCAAATTATTTTGTCCAGGCCACCCACACTAAGACACTCAAAACTGGTAGCGAAAAGCTTTTCGAAAAGTTATCAAGCCTAAATGGCATTTGCATATACACACATTTATGTTTTAACAATATGATTGCAATACAATATATATTAGATTTCTTTAATATAATATGGACAAAACAAGTATTTCCAAGTAATTGGAGAAAAGCGATTGTGGTTCCTGTATTAAAGCCGGGAAAGGACAGAACCAAAAAAATAAATTATAGACCGATTTCACTCACAAATTGTATTTGTAAGCTTTTAGAAAGAATTATTATTAAAAGATTAAATTGGTACATAGAAAGAAATAACATCCTAAATGTCAACCAATCTGGTTTTAGGAGAAATAGGGGAACTATTGATAACATGGCTTTATTACACTCCGATGTAATGGAAAACTTTTCTTTCCGAAGAAATGTTATAGGTGTATCTTTCGACATTAGTAAAGCATATGATTGCGTTTGGAAACAACTCATTTACAAAAATTTAAATAAATCGAGAATTTGTGGCAATATGGCGACATTTATTTCAAACTTTTTATGCGAAAGAAAGTTTTGTTGTATCGTCGGAAATACTACATCAGATTATTTTCCTCTTGAAAACGGAGTGCCTCAAGGCTCTGTTTTAAGCGTAACCCTTTTCTTGTTAGCTATTAACGATATTTTGGACAATTGTCATAGAGATGTAAAAGCGTTATTATATGCTGATGACCTCTTTGTGTATTGCTCGGGAAAAAAAGATAGCACCATAGTAAACAAAATCCAAATGACTATTAATAAGTTAGAGAATTGGAATAGAACAAGCGGATTTCAGTTTAATGAAGAAAAAACCGTAGCAATTAAATTTTCATCTAGATATAAACGAGTATCAAACAATTTGTCTCTCCATCTAAATGGTAGAAATATAACATGGGTAAAGGAATGTAAATTGCTCGGATTAACATTTGATGAAAAGCTTAGCTTTAGTACTCATATAAAAAATATAAAGGCAAAAGCTAATTCAAAGCTTAATATAATTAAAATGTTACGATGTTCACAGTATGGTTCGGACCCTAAAACTCTATTAAAAATTCTTTGCTCTGTTGTCCTTCCCACCATAGACTACGCCTCAATAATTTATTCTACAGCCCATAATTCGAATCTGAAAACGCTAGACCCGATTTTGAATACAGGAATTCGACTTTCAATTGGTGCTTTTAAGACGAGTCCAGCGAAAAGTTTGCAAGTTGTATCTTCATGTCCTCCCCTACATTTAAGAAGACAAAAATATTTATTAAATTATATATTGAAAGTTTATTCTTTACAAAACCACCCATTATATGAAAGAATTACAAACAACGAAAAAATAAATAGCCTTAAATCGAGAAACCCTAAATTTTTACCAATTTATGCAAAAGGTATTATTGAGTTTGAAAAAATTTTATCCAAATATCCTATAAACGTTTACTCTATTGAAAATCGAATTTTGTCTCATATCGCTCCTTGGACATATGTAACCAAAAACATAGACTTTTCTCTAGCATATTCACCAAAAAGAAATATGAACACTACAGAAGTAATGCAAAAAATTTTTGGAAACCCTAAACACAAAATACCGCTATCATAAAGTTTTCTTTACAGATGGTTCTGTAAGTTATGCAAAGGCTGGATTCGGAATTTTCGGTACTCATCTTAAAATGTGCAAACGCATAAATGATTATTCATCCATCTACACTGGAGAATTACTTGCTATCAAAACCTGTATTCAAAATATTTGTAAATCTGACACAGACCAAAATTCATTAATTATATGTGACAGTAAAAGTGCATTAGAAGGAATACAAAATCCATTCACTAGTAATATTATTATACAACAAATAAGGGAGTCAATCAACAACTCATTGAACAAAATAGATTTTCTATGGGTCCCAAGTCATTTAGGCATACATGGAAACGAAAGTGCAGACCAGTTGGCGAAAAAATCTTTAACTGAAGTTGTATCCGGTGAGTTCAAATATCAATTTTCGGACTACAAACAGCAAATCTCAAAATATATTTTTGAACTCTGGGAAAGTTCTTGGAATAATAATAATGACAGCAAATTATATGAAATACAAAAAAATATTAATCAAAAATTCTGTAGCCCCAGAATATCTAAAACTGATTTTATTAAATATACGAGACTTAAAATTGGGCATTGTAATTTTTCGCATAAATATGTTATTGAGAAAACTCAACCTCCACTGTGCACCTGTGGTGAAATCATTAGTGTTGCACATTTATTTAATGACTGTATAGATTTAATTGAAAAACGAAGAAAATTTAAGATAGCAAATATTCAAGTCTTATCAAGTGATAAACATTTTGAAAATGTAAAACAATTCTTAAAAGAAATTAATTTATATAAACTGATTTAAACCAAACAATTAGTTCCAAAAATAATTATATATATTTATATATTAAAGAAAAATAAGACTAAAATTTGTTAACAAATTATGTTAAAATATTAAACAATTCTAAACTGAAATTAAATAATATAAGCCGATTTGAATCTCATACCAAAAAAAAAAACAAAA